>ML784473.1:814093-850440 GCA_009831015.1 Picea engelmannii
TGTGACATATGTTGAAACAGTGTTGTAACGTATGTTGAACCAGTGCTGAAACTGGAGTTTCGGCATTTAAATTTGGCTGAAAAATCAGCGAGACTGAAACTAGGTTGGGGTCTGGAAAAATTAACAGGGGAGGGGATTGTAATACCCCTAGGCTAAACCCCAAATGTATATATGAATGTAATTTCCATTTACATATAAGATGGTGAGATGATAGTATAATAAGTTTAGTTTGGTTTTGTGCATAGTAAGTTAGTGCGTGTGAATCTCACTCCAAAGGAGTGCGTCCAGTTTTAAAAAGATAGAGTGTGTAGTCTAATGTACTTGGCGCGCACCTTTGTAAGTACACAAGAATGGAACACTGAAATTGAAACAACTTACACTACTACATATTGAAAATTTTACGACGAATACTTGTGACGAAAGTAACCTTTCGTCGCAAAATTGAAGATAAAGAGTTGAATTTTTAAATTTATTTATAAATCCAGCCTGAGTTCGTCGCTCTTGCGATGAAAACTTTAGCTATCGTCGCAAGAGAGACGAAACCAAATCTACGTCGCAAGAGTGACGAAGGTGAAGATAATGGACTCCCGTCTCTCTTGCGACGACCTTTGGCTATCATCGCAAGAGAGATGATTCAATGATGACGGTTACACTATTTGACAAAGTCAACATTGATCGTTACACTGTTTGACAAAGTCAACTTTGACTTGGTCAACGTTTGTCACTCTTGTGACGAAAAAAATATCTATAAATATTTTTCAAATTAGAGATGTTGCGACAATCTATTTTTTATAACAACGACGGTTCAGAAAGGGTATTTTTGTGCGAAAGAATGTCGCAGAATATTAGAGTTGGGAAAAAAAGTAAAGTGGGTGAAAAGGGTGATGGTAGATGTTATTTCCCTTGCAAAAAATGTTTCCTTACACGTCCCGTAAGAATTTTAATAGCAAAAACTACAAAACATTGTAGGAAATATGGGCACATTGATGGGGGATCGAATGAATATCGTCCTTTGGTAATTAGCTATATCTTCACTATCTGTTTTTATATTGTCGATTATATATATATATATATATATATATATATATNTATTATATATATATATATATATATATATATATATATATATATATATATATATATATATATATATATATATATATATATATATATATATATATATTGTTTGAATATTTGTTATAGTACACACTAATTTTGCATGATTGGTTGTAATTATAAAGTTAGAGTTTCCCTCTAACTTTCTGCAGAATATTGCACCAAGTAGTACTAGTAGAAATGATGTTGAACAAGTTGAGGAACATGATCAAGCAAATGAGGATATCATGGAAGAAGATGATGGGACAAATCAAATGATCCAAGATTTGTTTACTCAGTCGGATGAGGATGGGGATAGTGATGGTATTTATGATGAACCTTTATTAGAAAAGTCAAATAAACGACTTTATGAAGGCTCAAGAGAAAATATTATCCCCTCTACATTGTTGCTAGTGAACTTAAAGGTTATGAATAATTTTTTGAACACTTGTATGGCACAGATCCTAAGGTATGTAATATGTTTCATCTCATATACAGAAATTCTAACTTTTTTTCTATTTGTTTTTAGTGTTAATTAATGTGTAAAATAAGAATGCAATTTTTAGGATTAATATTCTTTACATTAACTAGTTATTTGTTATGTTGTAGATTGTTAGGTTAATTTTTGTTACCATTGTCAAATATTTTACCTCGCACATATTGAGATTTGCATGCCATTATGAAAGACATAGGAATGGATTATCAAACTATAGATGCAAGTCATAATGATCATATTATATATTATGGACAACATGCTTCAAAAACAGAATGCCCACAATGTGTTATTAGTAGATATCGAATCGATCAAGTAACAAAAATGGTGCCATGAAAGATTCTTCATCATATTCCCACAATTCCACATTTGCAGTGAATGTTTAGGTGTGAAATCATAGCACAATTCATGGATTAACATGAACATAAAAAAAGCAGAGATGGTGTTCTTCGAATGCTTGTTGATGATTATGAATTTAGGGAAATTGAGGAAAAATGCACAGATTTCAAAGATGAACCTCGTAATTTTAGGCTTTCATTGACAACTAATGGTGTTAATCCATTCAGAGATATTAGGTCTATTTACTCAGTGTGGCCTATTTTTGTTATCAACAATAAGATTCCTCCTTGGATGTCAATAAAGAGGGAGCACATAATGTTGACAATGATTGTTCCAAGTATTTGTTTACATTAATTTTTTGAATGTAATATTTTCATTTGTTTCGTTTTTTGCATAATGTCTTTTGTTTATTTATTTAATTATATATACATATAATCATGGTTATAGTAATTATGTGTAATTTCAAACAATTAGGTAAGTACCAAGTTAAAGATATGAATGTATATATCGAGCCTCTTATCGATGAGCTACTAAATTTATGGGTTGGCATCACTATGTATGACATCTGTAAACCAAACGGGGAGAAGAAATTTAAATTTCGTGGAATACTTTTATGGAAAATTCATGATGCCCCGGGACTAACACATTTTTGTGGTATGTAGAATTCTATTGCTCTTTAATACTATATCATTTTTTAAACATATCATCCTGCATGTTTAATTATTAAATAATCTCATCGTATAATTGACATTAATCCATTTGTTGCAGGTCTTCAAACAAAGAGTAAATTTGCATGTCCAGTTTGTGGTCCTAAGATGAAGTATCGTCATTCAAAAAGTTTAGGAAATGTGGTGTTTCATGATTATAGGCACCTCCTCCCTAAGAAACATAGGTATCGTACTACTAAAAAACATGTTTTCAATGGGAAAGAAGAGACTAGTTTAAAACCACGAAGAATGGAATTTCTTTATGTAACGTTTTGAATGTTTATTTTAATCATTGAATTTATTTTACCTTATTTGATAATTATTTTTGTGATTTATTTTATGCTTCATGAAGGCCTCCATCATGAAGGTATTAATAATGGGCTTCCACGAGGAATGAAATGTTATCCCACTCAATTCATGAGGTTGCCCTACTATGAGGAGCTAAAAATAGCTCATGTGTTTGATACAATGCATATCGGGAAGAATGTGACATAAACATTATGGTGAATCATAAAGGGTAGGAGGGATAAAGAAAAAATTGTCAAAATTTGTACTGACATTCAGGAAGCCAATTATGCAATGTGAAGTTTGATCTGATCAAATAGATATGGACTAGACCGAAATAACCTTCCGTGGTTATTATCAAAGCAACAAAGCAATGATGTAAAAGAGGTCATTCAAATAATTAAATTTCCTATGAGTTTTACTTCAAAAAAATAATATCTTAACGAAGAAAGGTGAATTTGGTGGGGTAAAAACACATGATTGGCATACCTTCATTAAGGTAATAATTTTGGTATACATATTTTTATATATTGGCCTTATACATATTTTAAGTTTTTTTTTTGTTGCTTACTTGGGTCGAAACAAATAATGATTCATTTTTTTTTGTTACAGTATGTTCTACCACTATCTCTCCCAAACAACTTTGACAACAACGTCAAAAACGTTATTTATGATCTTGGCAAATGCATGAGGTAAGTAGTTGTGATTTATATGCAAAATTTTCTTTCAATTTGTTGTTGTACTTAATGACATGTGTTTTACTTGTAATGTAATATATTGTATTATGTTATGTTGAAACATGTTATTTTCTTGTGTCATGATCTCATGTAGATGGTTTTCATTGAAAGAAATCCATGAAGATGATATAAAGTATTGGAAGAGAGAAATTCCTCGGCTAATGTGTGAAATGCAAAAGTATATACCTCCAATCAATTTCCAATGCACAAGAACACTACGTCATACACCAAGTTGAGGAGATTGAAATTTGTGGACCTGTACACACAAAGTCAATGTGGATGGGGAGAGGCACTTGAAATCATTGAAGGCTTTGGTTAGACAAAGAGCATGTCCTGAGGGCTCTATGGTGGAGGGATATATGGTATATCAATCCAAGGTGTATATTAGTCAGTATCTTCCTAAATTAGCAACGCCAACTATGCATGCAGTGGATCGCATTTGGGATGTGAACTCCATCAAAAAATTTGAAGATCGGGAGCACCTGTTGGGGAAAGGTAGAATGAAAAAAATGAGAGGTAATATATTAATAATTGTGGAGATTTATATTAATACATATAAATTTTCATTTTTTGTGTAAATGATCATACTCATTAATATATTAATATATGTTATTTCATAAATTATTAATATTTACCATGGACGTTATAACTAATATTTTATAAGTCATATCAAAAAACGTTTTTTATATGCAACCACCCAAATTTAACACTTAAGCTCAAAATTTTATAAATTAATTTTACAACATAAGGAATACGAGAGATCCCGACTTTCTTTGTTCTTTCAATATTAATCAATGACAATGGAATTATCTATATTAGGAAAACTAGAGTTTAGTTCTCTATGGTTACAAACCTTATGATCTTGAGTAATCCTACTGGCTGCCATTATAACCCAAGAGTATATCCAACATCATGCAAGCTAGATATATTAATAACTTGTGACTTAGCAAGATTCAAGGTGTCCCACCCAGGGGCATTTAACCTTATCAAAATGGGCCTACATGTCACTCTATGGGAATTGAACCCAAGTATACACGATAACAAACATGCTTCCCGACCAGCCAAGCTAATCCTATGTGATAGAACATTAACAAATACACTAAAATGACATTTAAGAGATATCGATTTCTGTTAAACCCTTAAAAATCACATCATATGGAACATGTAATTATTTATACATAACAACATTCCTTTCCAAATTGTAAGTATCTATGTGCTTGTGAAAACATTGAATTCCATAATAACACTTTGCAAGTTCTACCCAAAAATTAACCAATCTACACGCGTGTGATAAGAACCAAGTGTTGGTATGGTATTCAATCACATTGGATCGCTAGTGGTGGTGGAAATGAACATTTATATTAGTGTACCATTCAGGGGTCGAATACTTATAAGATTATTTCCTGCAACCATGTCATGATCGAAGCATGCAAAATCCATCATCTAATAACAAATGCTCACATTTGTCTACCTTAGTTAGATTTCTCTTTCAATCTTTCTTAGTGATGATCCTGAAGGAGAAAGAAGAGATTATTTTTCTCTCCAATTTAGTGTCCATCCTTAGTGGGCGTCAAAGCAATATCTGGTGAATAAAGTAGTCGTAGTCTAAATGTTCTACATTTTGTCTCTTTTCCAAAGATATTATCTGTTTAATTTTTCCCGAAATCCGATGAGAAATTGAAACTTTAAGAGTTGGGAAAAGGAATGGGAAATATCTCAATTGATTAAAGTGTTGGTCTATCATGATAGAAGTCACGTGGGTTCAAACCTCATTTTATCTTGCCAAGTTCCATAAGTCAAAGTAATGAGATATTCAAATATCGCTCTTTGTTGATCAAAGGAATTGTTGAAACACACATTGACACTGAGAGGAGGGGGTGAATCAATGTCTGGAACTTTTGATTTATTTTACACTTTCATAGATTAACTGAATTAACTAAATAAGATATATGCAAGTCAATTAATTATTCACAAACATGCGTAACACAAACTGTATGAAGTAAATAAAATATATTTATTTTATTTATTTAATTTGAATGGATACAAATAAAACCAATCCTTTAATATCTTCAACTTCAAGTGAATATGAGAGATCCAAATCTCTAATACAAGACCCAACTTGGATTTCTCAGATCCAACTAAGAAATGAGGAATCCAACCCTCATAACAAGACCCATCTTATTGATCTCAGATCCAACTAAGATGTGAGGAATCCAACCCTCATAACAAGACTCAACTTGTAAACAGGCACCAACCTGACAGAATGAACTTCCATTCAATCTATTATATATATATATATATATATATATATATATATATATATATAGTATAATATTTCAATAGGTATAGGATTGAACCATTGTGTCTTTTGACATGAACCATTACATCTCTTCATTTAATTTAATATAGATAATCTTCTCTTATTCATTAATTTATTGTGTAAGTTTCTCAATTAATTAGAAGATTCATCTTGATTCAAATTTTGTCTACATGAGTTTATCATAGGTGTGGATCAACTCCTTATAAGGTTCCCATGCTTATTTTGCATCCCTAGTTCTTCAATAGATCATATTAGAGATTTTACTATCTCTTTATACTGTTATGGTGTTAATCTCATCAACTTACTTCACGGGCTCCTAACTATTCATAGAAATCAAATTCTGCAAAGGCACTTTCTTCAACCCACTTCCCTTTGTGACCATGAGCTCAAAACCATGGGATTATCTATTTCAAACGTTGTTATGTTAGTTATTTTATCCTTCCACCCTTATTCTTCTACATGAGACCGTATTCAAGTGTCCAAGGGATTATTTGCTTCTAGCCCCTTTACACTCATTATTATCTTTTTTACCTTATCATGTGACCGATGTTGGAGTCAAGTTCTCTGGTACTTCGGCCTTCGGGATTCGGCCTTTGAAATCCTTGTATTCTTCCAGAGTTGTTACCTTACATAGTGGTTACATATCATGTTGGCTAATCCAATGGATAACATTACTCTCGAAGTTATCATATTGACGGTCTGGTCTAATCCTTATGCATTCGTTGAACTTTGTCTTTTAGATATTCGATGACTCTGACTTAATATTCAGTTGAGGTGGACAGTTGTTATCTACTCCGGAACTTCGTAGATTCATGACTCTGGGACTCTGGGTTACTTGAACTCTGAATTAGTTCAATTCCTCTAGAGGTTTACCTACCTAATAAGTCATAAAACGATGGTGACCGCTTGTTGTCATTTAAAACCTCATGCTTACTCTATTATTCCACTATGTTTGATCATCGATCGAGAATGATCCTGAATTAGATCAATGATTAACGTTACTTCATGATTCTGACCTTCGACGATTAGCTGATAACAGAAGCTTGGATATCCCTGAAGTTAGTCATCCCAGAGTGATGTGGCTTGATGATGTCACTCAAGATGACATGGACCCTAATTATATGTGCCACGTGTCACCCTGATTCATGACTTTCAAGGTCCTTATGTGCCACATCGACCTTGACATTTGTTACCACCTGATTGGGCCACATGCCATCTTTGTCTCCTGCCACATGTCTCCCTCCTGGATCATGGATTTCAAATTTGTGGTTTCGATACTTCGTGGCTCTAAGATTTTTCACTTTTATATCAACCTTCGATCATCATTGAAGTGTCGAATATGTTTTTCCACCATTTTATCTTTCCTTGTCTTGATTCGACATCCTCTCTTTACTCTGGGACTTCGTTCATTTTTCCCTGCTTATCCTATCCTTCCATTGCTTCATCCAACGGTCGAGAATTGTACTGAAATGGATCAACAATTAGTCTTACTTTTGAACTTCAGGATTTCAAGGCTTACCCTTTCCTTCCACTTTATGTCGATAAATGTTTGGGGATATTTCCCAACTCTTCCTTTGATCTGATGGTCGATGGGATTTTGTGGCATCAGGGCTTCAGCCATCAGGTATTCCTACATGATTCAGACTTATTTTTTCCAGAGTGGTCAGTGTCATATTTGACCACCATTGGACTCACATATCCTCATCCAGCAGTCACCATGCATTTCCCATATCTAATGGCCCTCATTCACTTTGGGAATTTAGAGATCTGAACTTCAAGTATTCTTGTTTTTTATGAACTTCTTATCGTTGGAGTGGTCAACGTCGAAGTTGGCCACCTTATTTCCTTTTGTACGATCTAACGGTTCAATGTTTCCATTCCAGATCGACGATCAACATTTAATTCTAAATTAAATCTCGATCTAACGGTTGAGATCTCATCTGAAGCTCCTTCTTGATCGATAGTTGGTGTTTATTTCATGACTTCGGGATTTCATGGATTCTTCCTTGTCTCCAGTAATCACCGAAGTGGAAAAGTGTTGAAACTTATGCTATACTTCCACTTGGTTTTAATCAACGATTGATATTTCGACTGACTATAATAGAGTTTCCTCACAATTTTGAGGGTGTTCAGTTCTCTTCTTTCTGATCTATTCATCGTTATTTCTCCTGATCTTTTAATAATTGTTTGTGCATTATTTTATGCATTGATCTTTAGTCTCTAACCCTCCTAATCTCTTGAGATTTAGGAACATAGGATCATTGTTGATCCTATCATGATCAACAATGATCACAAATTGCTTCTACCCCAAGGTGATCTACCTCTGCCCCAAGGTTATCTTATGTTTTCTTTGTTTACTGTACATGTTTGACTCATGTTGCCATCAATGACAACACACAGTCAATAATGCCAACAATCTCCCCCTTTCGCATTGAGGGAAACATATATGTAAAACAAATACTTTTTCTCACCCTATCACTGATCTCATTTTCAAGTTGGAGGATTGAACTTTTACTTATACCAAACATTGATACCATATTTGTTTTATTTTTTTTCTCCCCCTTTGACATCAATGACAAAGAGTTTAATTTATTTATTTTTACTACTTTTCTCCCCTTGTGAATGTGCCAATTGTTATCTCAATCTCTTGGGATTTTGTGTTCAAATAGGTAGTCTTATTTATACCAAATTTTTTTGTAGTGATCAAGTCTTTTAAACCTAATCCAATGACTTCCTCATTTGATGACCAAACTGAATACTCCCCCTGATTTTTTATTGTTTCATAGGGTTTTACTATCTTCTCATTTGTCCTAAAGGAAAAGGGTTTGAATATTACTAATCTTCTTGATCTGTTTCTTTATTCTTCTTGATATTCTGATCTTTCATAGGAATACCATTGATAGAAACCAATTAATTTAATTTCCATTCTTCAACCAATTTAATATCTTATTCATAGTCCTTCAATTCTCTAAAAAACAAATTCAATGTCTGTCCCTTAGAAATAAGATTGAATTGGCCCTTTCATCTATTGTTTGTCCAGAAACCAACTTCAACTTCTGTCCCTTAGAAATAAGATTGAATTGGTCCTTTCATCTGTTGTTTGTATTGCTGCCTCGAATACTTAAAACATGATTTTAGTATTGTTGCCTCTTCTAACCAGGCTGATGCACTCCATATTATTAATCATGTTTTCCCTTCCTTTTATCCATATTTTCCGTAGAGGGGAAATTTAGTAGTTCAAGAAAATAACATTGGAAAAATTCCAAGATTTTCATTGCTCAATTCTTCTGGTTGATATGTTATTAAAGATTCATCATTATCATCATTTTTCTATGAAAGTGCAACTTCTTCATTTTCTTCTTTGGGATTTTCTATTTGCATTTTTCTTTCATTGGTTAATATACTCTTGATTTGCATGATATCGTCGGGATCTGCTATTGTGTCATATTATTCTTTAGGAACTCTCATTTCTTGAGTTTGATCCATTTCATATTCAAATCTCTAAATTTCACATTCCTTATTAGGAACTTCACCCATCATTTTATCGTTATCAATTTCTTCATTTTCAAGTGCCAGATCATTTTTCTTTCTTTTTATTTCATATTTTCTTCTCCATACCTTTTCATGAGATATTTTATTTGTAGGATCTTTCTTTTATAGATTTTTCCTTTGAGATTTGTCATTTCTTCTTTTCTTCCAACCTTCATTATATTTTCTTCCTGACTTGTATGAATTATTTCTCATCGATTAACTTCTTGATTTTCTGCAGTTTTGGGTTTTGTGAACAAACTTGTCACAGTTGCAACATCTCATTGTATGAAAAAACTTTGTTGTGTGGCAAAAATAATTGCTTCTCCAACATCTCATTAAGTTTTTGGACCTTCCTAGATTTTTCTTTTCAAGACTCTTGCATTCCAATGCTTTGTGGCCAAAGTTATTACAAGAAAAGAAATAGCCAGTCAAGGTGTTTCCATACTTGAGTCTGTTGTAACGTGATAATTCTGTCTCTTGATATGTTTCTTTCTTTTTACTTTTATAGATTCCTTCCTTGACAAAGTTCATGGTTTGTTTTAGGTTTTTTACTTACCTTTTTCTTTTCAGGAGTATGATAATTTATCATGTTTTTGAATGGTGCTCCATTTTCCACCTTCTTCTTTCTTATTGTATCCAAGACCAGTTTTGTCATCAGTTGGTCTTTGACTGTTCTAGATCCTATCTAGGATAATTGAGTTGTTCTGGAATTTGATAGTTGTTATTCTTCTTTTTTAGGTTGATAACTTCCATTTCCAACATGTGACATGTTTCTTCCTTTTTAGTCAATTGAATCTTCAAGGCTTCTTCTTTTTCCTTAGCTTATTCAAGTAGAGTCTTTAGATTGATGGCCATTTATTTTGTATCATCCAAGAATTCTATGCAGTTATTAGTTTTTCCATATGTCTTTAAATCTTCTATATATTTTGTTAGATCAACAACTTCATTCTTCAATATTTTGATTTCTTCCTTGTTTTCTAGTTGAATCCTTTTGAGGTTGATGGCTTCCAATTCCAACTTGTGGCATGATTCTTCCTTTTTAGTTAATTGGATATTCTTTGCTTCTTCAATTTGAGTCGTTAGATTTTCATTAGTACTTTCATTTATCTTTTTTCCTTTAATAATTTCCAATTCCAACATGTGACATGATTCTTCCCTTTTAGTTAATTGGAGCTTTTGGGATTCTTCATTTTTATTATCTTCTTCAAGTTGTGTTTTTATATAGATGACCATTTATTTTTTCTCGTCTATTACTTATTTGCCTTTATTTTCATGTGTCTTCAATTCTTCCATTTCTTCTGTTAGATTAGTAACTTTGGCCTTCAATCTTTTGATTTCTTCTTCTTTGTCTTCTAGTTGAATCTTTTGTTCATGCTTTGCATGGTTAGATTGATCTAATTGTTGTAGTAGCAACATATATTTCTTTTGAAGTTTCTCTAACTCTTCAAAAGTGCACATAACTGTGTATTCAAGTTGTTCAAGATCATCCTTAGTAACTTCAATATATAGACCATGTCTTGGTTCCATACTAATCACTTCAAATGTAGTTATAACATCCGTCTTAAAATCTAATAGTTTTTCTTTAGTGAATACTGAGGTATTCATCAATTCCTTGATGTAGTAGTCTTCTCTATTGATGAATGGGGTTTGCATCAATTATTTGATGGAATTGTCCTCTTCTTTGTTTTGTTCTTTATTCTGATCAGAATTCTCTTTATCTGTATTTTGTTCTTCAATCTAATTTGATTTCTCCATTTCTTTGTTTTGTTCTTTAATCTGATTGGATTTTTCTGTTTCTTTGTTTTGTTCTATAAATTGATTGGAATTATCCATTTCTTTGTTTTGTTCTTTATTTTGATAAGAATTCTCTAGCTATATCCATAGTAATTTAGCATAGGTGCAATGTCCCATGTTTTCTTTGACTTGGTCTGACAGTCCATTATGGATTTCCTTTAATGCTATTGAATTATTTGTCTTTGCTTCTTTTGCAGTTTTGGATTTGTTCTTTGAGGTATTTGAGTACCAACATTTAGATACTACTGAGTCCCAAACACCAGATCCTCTTGACTTCATATACCATTTCATTCTTTCCTCCATGAAGAGTAGTTTGTTCCATCAAATAAGGGCACTTCATTTGTGACGAGAACCATTTGTCCACCCATTTCTTCATAATCTACCTTCCAGTTTTAAATTGTGTTGAAGGCATCCGCTCTGATACCAATTGTTGAAACACACACTGGCACTGAGAGGGGGGGTGAATCAGTGTCTGGAACTTTTGACTACTTTTACACTTTCATAGATTAACTAAAATAATTGAATAAGATATTCAGCTCAATTAATTATTCACAAACATGTGTAGCACAAACTGTATGAAGTAGATAAAATATTTTTCTTTTATTTATTTAACTTGAATGAATACAAATAAAACCAATCTTTAATATCTTCAACTTCAACTGAATATGAGAGATCCAACTCTCTGATACAATAACTAGCTTGTAGTTCTCATATCCAACTGAGAAATTAGGAATCCAACCCTCATAACAAGACCCAACTTGTTGATCTCAAATGCAACTGATATGTGAGGAATCTGACCCTTATAACAAGACTCAGCTTGTAAATAGGCACTAACCTGATAAATTGAACTTCCATTCAATCCATTACACACACACACACACACACACACACACACATATATATATATATATATATATATCCACCAAGGCACCCTAATATTCACCAGTACTTTTGGTTTATATAGTATTTCAATATGATCTAGATTATTTTCGGCATGAAATGAGAGTAGAGATATAATAAAGAAATGTACAGAGATATCTCAGATATTCAATATTATAACATAAATGTATCAAAGATGCAACCATAAACACAGATATAAAATAATACACAATTTTCTATTAATGAGTGAAAATGTTCAAAGACTGTAAAATACAGAGTGAAAGACTCGTTAGAATGGTGGCATCTTATCTATGAGAAGAGATGTGACGGCTACTCACATATGTGAGAAGATGATTTTACAATGAGGCTCCAAAGGCCTTTTTATCATAAATAAAATCCAAAACCCTAACCCGGGAATATGAAAAGCCAACAGTTTTGTGGACCCCGTTTTGGGTAGTTTGGTGTATCAACTTCCCGGGGGTGTAACTTTGGCATACTATCTCTGTTTGGGGCACACGATAGCTCGTTAGAAAGGTATCGTCGAGGAGATTCATTTAGATTGATAAATTAGAGCCTTTATATATCATTGATAATATMTATCCCAAAAATCCTTCATTTAGGCCCTCRAAATGGCCCCRGAAGTTAAAAACTGCTAAAAATAGTAAATTACCAAAATTGTCAAAAAATTGTTTTGAGTCAGTTGGAAAATATGGGTGGACACTGATATCCACATGGATCAATACTCCMTCCTTAGGAATAAATGGTCTCCATTGCATTGAMTGCTTGAGGGAGAGGGAAAAGTGTTTGTTGAATCTGCATCTTGATGAGTTGCTTACCTTGTTGGAGAAGTTGCACTGCTTAGCTTGTTGAAAGTTKCCATAAACCTGTGGCTGGAATGCTTGGAACTTTTTAACCATTCTRGATACATGAGATGCATGTGTGAAAAAGGAATCTTTACACTTTGTTGCAATCTTGTCAGCCTACTTCTATTGGATAAAAGGTGCTTGGGCCGAGGCTGTAGTGGTTGCAGTATCCTTATGTTCACCTTTTGAATAGATTGTTAAGAAGATGAATTTTGTAGTATGATATACTACCTTGCGGCATTTTTTAGGTGGAAAAATAGTTAGAACTACATCTGGTATCCTATAGAGATGACCCCCCAGAGTAACAATGACACTACGAGGTCGAGACTCATAGATAACATGATGCTTCCACATATATGKCTAGCCCAAGAGAACATCACAGACATCTAGCAGGGAAACATCACATAATACCTCATCCTTGAAAGGATGGATGTCGTATGAAAATAGAAACTGTTGGTTGACACGGAGATAGCGTCCCTGGTGAAGCCACTCGACGTTTTATGGCTGTGGGTGTGGTGTTGTCGACAATCCCATTTTTTTGACAACCTCTGCTGAGATGAGGTTCTTCTAGCTTCTGCTATCAACAATAAAATGCAACGAGGTCCCCTTCACCCACATATGTGAATGAAAAAGGAACTCCCCCTCTTCAAGGTCTGTTGGTTCTTCTGGTTGAATTGTTTTGGTCGCGACAATAATAGTGGGGTCTGCGTCGATGATCTGTCTTCTGTCAATATTTTTTGAATCAGGTTTTGGCTCCTTGTCTTTGATTTCGGCCACCAATGATTGTTTTCAGCGACATTCATCGATGTTGTGACAAGGGATTTTATGGAAATCACACCATTTTCCAGTGTCCTTCGTCTTCCCATGACCCTTATTTTCATGTGGCTTGGACTGGTTTTTGGGAGACTGTTTGTTAGGGCCATATTTATCATACTTTCATTGTTGCGGATTTGTAGACCCGAACTCTCATTTGTTCTGGTGCTTAAATTTATGCTCGATTTTAGCAACATATCGATAAGCAACACCAAGTGATGAGATGTACAGAAAATCCATTTCATTTTGGATGTATCTGTGTAGAGCCCCATGAGATTTCAGAACCAAATGTCATTCAAAGTCTTTGATACTAATCTTGGTGCGTAAGGTATGAAATGTATTGGTGAACTCCAGAAATGCTTGGCCCCTCTCTTGTCGTAGTGTGGTCCATCTCATATACTGGTCCTCATAGTTGTCAACAGGGTAATATTGTTCCTTTACCATGTCCACAAAAAAATCCCAAGTGGGATCGACCCCATATATTCCAGACTCTTTTGTGGAACTTTTCTCCCTGTAAGTTTCCCACCAATGTTTGACATGAGGGAGATATTTAAGGAGTGCGAAGGTGATATTTTCCCTGTCGGAAAAATGGTGAACAGAGAAATAACCTTCTAGCAGATTTAACCATTTGTCTAGGGCATCCGCATATATTTGACCTTCAAATATGGGAATATCAAAATTAACATGTGCCTTGAAAGGAGAGCTGATTCCAAAGTGGTTGTTTGATGAATATGCACTTGTTTCTATCGACAGTCATTGAAGGATATAGGACAAATTCTCCATCATTTCATCCCTCTATCGCATGAGAGCTTGCTCAAGCAACAGATTGATAGAATCATATACTCCGTTGTTTTTATTTTCTTCCGCCATGGAGGGTTTCTTGGGTGTGAAAGAGTGATTTTCTTCAAGAGAGACAAGTTGGAGACCCAACTTTATATACTTGGACCTTGTCGGGGACATGCACTGAAAAAAATGATCAAGAGCAGCCTCTCTGATACCATTGATCCGAATTATTTTCGGCATGGAATGAGAGAGGAGATATAATAAATAAATGTAGATAGATATCTCATATATCCAATATTATAATAGAAATTTATCAGATATGAAACCATAAACACATATATACAGTAATACACAATTTTATATTAATGAGCGAAAATGTACAAAGACTGTAAAATACAGAGTGAAAGACTCACTAGAATGGCGACATCTTATCTTTGAGAAGAGATGTGATGGATACTCACATTTATGAGAAGATGATTTTACAATGAGTCTCCAAAGGCCTTTTTATCATAAATAAAATACAAAACACTAACCCCGGAAGATGAAAAGCCAACAGTTTTGTGGACCTCGTTTTGGGTAGTTTGGTGTATCAACTTCCCAGGGGCGTAACTTTGGCATACAATCTTCGTTTGGGGTGCACGATGGCTCGTTGGAAAGGTATCGTCAAGGATGTTAATTTAGGGGGGTCAATCAAAGCCTTCGACTATAATTGAGAATCTTTATCGAAAAAAACCTTCATTTAGGCCCTCAAAATGGCCCCAGAAGTTAAAACTACTAAAAATAGTAAATTACCAAAATTGTCAAAAAATTGTTTTGAGACAGTTGGAAAAGGTGGATGGCCACTGATATCCACCTAGATCACAATAGGTATAGGATTGAACCATTGTGTCTTTTTACATGAACCATTTCATCTCTTCATTTCATTTAACATAGACAATCTACTCCTTTTATTCATTAATTTATCATGTAAATTTCTCAATTAATTAGAAGATTAATATTGATTCTAATTTCATCTACATGAGTTGATCACAGTTACGGATCGACTCCTTATAATGTTCACATTCTTATGATGCATCCCTAGTTCTTCAACGGATCATATTTGAGCTTTTACTATCTCTATGTACTGTTATGGTGTTAATCTCGTCAAATTACTTCACATTCCCCTAACTATTCATAGAAATCAATTTCTACAAAGGAGTTTTCTTCAACCCACTTCCCTTTGTGACCGCGGGCTGAAAACCATGGGCTTAGATATTTCAAATGTTTTTATGTTAGCGCTTTTCTCCTTCCCTTATTCTTCTACATGAGACTGTATTCAAGTGTCCAAGGGATTATTTGTTTCTATCCCCTTTACGTTGCTTATTATCTTTTTTACCTTGTCACGTGATCGGTGTTGGAGCTAGGTTCTTTGGTACTTTAGCCTTCGAGATTTCAGCCTTTGCAATCCTTGTATTCTTCTATATTTTTTACCTTCTGGAATGGTTACATCTCATGTTGGATAATCCAATGGCTAGCATTACTCATGAAGTTCTCATATTGACGATCTGGTCTAATCCTTGCACATTCATTGAACTTTGTCTTTTATATGATCCATGACTCTAAATTAATCTTCAATTGAGGTGGACGGTTGTCATCTATTCCAGAACTTCGTAGATTCATGACTCCGAGACTCCGGGTTACTAGAAATCTGAAGTAGTTCAATTCCACTGGAGGTTTACCTACCGAATAATTCATAAAATGACGATGACTGCTTGTTCTCAGTTAACACCTCATGCTTACTCTATTCTTCCACTATGTTTGATCAAAAGTCGAGAATTCTCCCAAATTAGATCAACGATTAACATTAATTCATGATTTCGACCTTTCATGATTAGCAGATAACAAAATCTTGGATATCCCTGAAGTTATTCTTCTCAGAGTGACTTGGCTTGTTGACGTCACTCCAGATGACGTGGACCCTAATTCTATGTGTCATGTGTCACCCTTATTCATGAATTTCAAGGTCCTTATGTGCCACATCGACCTTGATATGTGTTACCACCTCATTAGTCCATGTATCCACCATTTGATCTCTCCTTGGCTTGATCCGACGACCTTTGTTTACTCTAGGACTTTGTTCCTCTGGCCCTTCTTATCTTATCCTTCCACTACTTCATCCAACGATCAAGAATGGTCCTGAAATGGATAAACAGTTAGTGTTAGTTCTGAACTTTAGGATTTCAAGGCCTACCCTATCCTTCTACTCTATGTTGATCAATGGTCGGCGGGATTTCCCAACTCTTCCTTTGATTCGACGGTCGACGAGATTTTGTGACTTTGGGGATCCGGCCTTCAGGTATTCCTACATGATTCAGACTTCTTTTCGTCGAAGTTTTCAGCGCTGAAGTTTACCACCATTAGACTCACCTATCCTCATCCAATGATCACCATGCATTACCCAGATCTGATGGCCCTCATTCACTTTGGGACTTCAGAGCTCCAACCTTCGGATATTCTTGTTTTTTCTAAACTTCTTATTGCCGGAGTGGTCAACGCTGAAGTTGACCACCTTCTTTCCTTTAGTACGATATGATGGTTCAAAATTTCCATTCCATCTTAACGATCAACATTTAATTCTAAATTAAATCTTTATATAACAACTAAGAACTCATCTGAAGCTCCTTCCTAATCAACAATTGGCATTTATTTCATGAATTTAGGATTTCATGGATTCTTCCTTTTCTCCAGTAATAGCTGAAGTGATGAAGTGGTGAATTTATGAAACTTATGCTATCCTTCCACTTGTTTTTGATCAACGGTTGAGATTTCAACTGAATGTAACAAAGTTTCCTCACAGTTCTGAGGGTGTTCAGTTCTCTTCTTTCTGATATGTTCAGCGTTATTTCTCATGAGCTTTTAATAATTCTTTGTGCGTTATTTTATGCATTGATCTTTAGCTTCTAACCCTCTTGAGCTCTTAATTCCTTGTGCATTGTTACTTCTTTTGTATGTGTATTATATGCATTCTACCTCTCTTTAACTTTAGGAACATACAATCATTGTTGATCCTATCGTGATCAATAGTGATAAAGAATTTCTTCTACCCCAAGGTCATCTACCTCTTCCCCAAGGTGATCTTCCTTTTTCTCTGTTTACTTTAAATGTTTGACTCATGTTTCCATCATTGACAACACAAAAACAATAATGCCAACAGGAATGTGGTTGCTTCAACATCCCATCCCAGGGTTTTTGTATTTTGAATTTAATGTCCATACAAAAATTAAATTAGGTCATGATAAAAAACAAGGTCTTCATACTTTGAATCTATTGTTGGTAGAAAAATAAATGAGATCACAAGATTAAAATACGACAACGATTTTTAAGTACATATGACTTTAAAAATGTTATCAATGCATTTAAAGCAACATAAAGAAGTGGAGTAACCTTAAAACACCACCAACATTACATATGAAGGTGTAGAATTCTAAGTCATAAAATAGATATGAAAATGGGACGGGGAGTTAATATGGTCACCATGTTTCTTTTTGACTTGCATGGTAGGTCAACTCAAAAAATTGTTGAAGTAAGAAATGATCCTCAAAAACACCACCAACATTACATATGAAGGTACGCTATTTCCAAGTCATAAAACAAATATGTAGCACTATTGAGGTTAGCAAAAATTGCTATGTTAACTAACTACTTCCTACTTGAGTACCAGATTTCATACATTCATATTTGGTATGCAAGGACCTTGCATCATTGTACTCATTGTTTCCACTTGATCTAGCATGTAAATTTGTGAACATTTTTCATTTAATCTTAATCTTTCTCACACACAAGGAAGTATGCATTTAGACCTTATAAATACTTATAACCCAAGAAAATACATCGCATAAATAATAATAATAATAATGTGAGTAAAAATTTGTGAACAATTTTATTTTAATCTCCCTTTCTGGCACAAACATAAATATGCTTTCAAATCGAGTGTAGCTCAAGTGCTTGTATGGAAAAATTGTTATCCTCCTCACCCAATTTCAAATCCCACTTTGTGACATGTTGATCTTAGTGAGCTTATAGTTGATGAGATATACATGATCTATTCATGAGGTTTTGACCTGGCCTTTTACCCTAAAGAACCTAAGGCTTACCCTAGGTACCATCCTTAGAATGAGGGGACTTGCTCATGAAGTTTCCCCTAGGATATGTTACATGGAAAAAAATGTAAGTATGCTTCTTTTTTAACTAAAACTAGGGAATTTATACTATAAAAGGAAGTTTTCAAGATAACAACAAAGTTACATATACTTCATGTTTAGATATTTTAAACAAAAAGTAACAATTCTATGCCTACCAAATAAAAAAATTGCAATTGTCTTTGGACAAAAACCCCAGTTCTTGTTGCAGCTATAAGTTATATAAAGAACTCATGGTATACTAATAACTTTAAAAAACATATTCCTTAATAAAATACATGATGACTAACAAATTCATCAAGGCCGACATTAGATGGCACCGAGACTTGTTTTTCAATTTCCATATTTTCCACCAATTGGAGCATTGTTTATTCTTCCTTTAGCTCAAGTTGGTTGACATTATTTTATTTGAATTCCCTAACTGTGCTCCCTTTCTTAGTTTTAGAACCATATTCCAAAACATGCTACTTTTCCTTTGAAGTGTCTATATATTGTTTTTGTTGAACTAATGTGCCCATAACTGAAGGAATTTGAGAATGGTTTGATGCTCATTATCATGCACCCTTGCAGTGACTGAGAATAGGGAGGACCTATTGCACTAAATTTTCTCTTCATGGTTCCTCAACACCCTTCTTATTTCTTTAATAACCCTTTGGTCCATTGAAGCAAAACAAAGGCTAGACCCTATTGAGGAAAATGTATGAAGAACCTTACTCAAGCATTTTCAAATCTTGCTAGGCTAAGGAAAGATAGTTGGGAATGTTACTCGGGGTTTATAGCCTTTAATTTGAAACAATATCTTAATCCAAAGGTAATGTGTACTAGGGACTAAGGATGATTTTATATGTTATATGTAACTGTGAAAAAGAAAAGAAGTGGAGATATACATAAGTGTGTACATGAAAAGAGACAAGAATAAAAGTAAAATATGAACAATATCATAAGATACGCATGTGACACTGAAATCAGAAAATCGATTTTTATATTAATTTCATTATAAGATACAAAGAAAAATTATCTTTACAAACCCCTGCGAGGGTAGGACCAAAGTCATATTTAGAAGTCTCCTATGGACACCATACAAAAATACTATGACAATAAAATAAACTGAAGCTAAATATCTAGATCAGCTTGCCATAAAAGTGTTGTCACTTGAATCTGCAAAATATCCTTTATCAGTTATGAAATGTAATACTTAAATAAACAAGAACACATAGACTCCCAAGAAATATCATAACCTTTAGAAACAAATTGTTGAAATATATGATTCAATTTTGAATCTTGTTGCCTTCAATAAGACCTTGTTGTCATCGAGATGGTTTAGCTTTCTAGTAAAATCAGAATGAATGAAGAAAAAGAAATATCTCACAAGTATAGAGAAGACCTTATATCATAACTTCCTCTTTTGTTCTCCTTCTTTTGTCTCTTCAATTGATTGAGCTTTTATTCTTTCTCAATAAGTTATGGTAGTTCAACTACTTTTATTTTTTTAAGCTTAATTAGCTTAACTAATTAGTTAGACAAATAAATAACAATATATATATAGATAAGGGTCTATTTAAATAATAACTAAATAGGTGGGACCCCTTGTCACTCCAATTTTCATTTCTTTAAAAATCATCAAAACATGAAGTATAATACCCCAAAGATTTAATTCAAGCATCTGCCTTGTAACTCCCATCCTCATATTAATAGTCAAATATTTTAATATAAAAAAAAATAAAAAATAAACATGACTATATCCAAAAATAGTATTATATCCATGTTTTCCAAAAACTTTGTCTAAATGTATAATACTGAAATAAACAATAACACACAGACTGCCAAGAAAGATCATAACCTTTAGAAACAAATTGTTGAAAGATGTGATTCAATTTTGAATCTTGTTGCCTTCAATAATACCTTGTTGTCATCAAGATGGTTTAGCTTTCTAGTAAACTCAGAATGAATGAAGAAAAAAAAATATCTCACAAGTATAGAGAATGCCTTATATCAGAACTTCCCCTTATGTTCTCCTTCTTTTGTCTCTTCAATTGATTGAGCTTTTATTCCTTCTCAATAAGTTATGGTAGTTCAACTACTTTTATTTTGTTAATCTTAATTAACTTAAATAATTAGTTGGAAAAATAAATAATAATATATATAGAAAAGGGTCTATTTAAATAATAACTAAATAGGTGGGGCCCGTGGTCACTCCAATTTTCATTTCTTTAAAAATCATCAAAACATGAAGTATAATACCCTGAATATTTAATTCAAGCATCCACCTTGTAACTCCCATCCTCTATTAATAGTCAAATATTTTAATATCAAAAAAATAAAACATGACTATATCAAAAAATAGTATTATATCCATGTTGTCCAAAAACTCAGTTTAAATGTGTATTTTCTATCCAAAATTATGTCATATCAAATAAAAATACTTTCCTCAAAAGAAAATAGCATTAACAACATTTAAAACCATATTTTCTATGAGAGGCAGTTTGCCTCTTTTCACTACTGCTCTCTTTTGATATTCATGTTGGTTTGTGTTATGTAGCAGCTTTAGGATGATTGGAACCTGGAGGATGGATTTCATTGATGACATGGGAGAAATTATCCTTGAGGTGGATATGGTAGGACACTAATTTAGATTAATTTTCAGAAGAGTTAGGGGAATCGACCACTTCTTTCCCTTCATCAATCTCTGGTTTGAGCATAGTGGTTTTAAACCTTTTTCTTGCATGTGAAGATTGGGTTGGTGAAGCAATATGATCAGTTTAGGCATTTGGATTAAATGGAAGTGGAGGAGGGGGAAATGGTAATGAATATTGGAGGCCACCCATTATGATGTGTAACAGGTTGGTGGATGATCTCTTGCCAGCCATCAATGGCAGGTGGTTCTGACTGCATAGAAACATGAGGGGGAACATGGATACCAGAGAAATTTTGGTGTGGTTGGAAAGGAGGCCTTTTAGGACTAGGTTTCATAATTCCTTAGCCAACTAGATTGAAAAACCCATCTTGGAAAAGTTGATTTAGTTATTGTGGATCGAAATCAAAATGTATTGAGAATCGTGGCCTTTTATGGCCTCTTTGCCAATTATTTCCTCTACCTCTGTTTAAACCTCTGTCATTGTTGCCCCTACTAAAGAAACTCATCCTGAAGAAATATTTCAATCAAAATATGAAAACTTTTAACAATCCATTCGCTAATACTCTACCTAAATAAACTCAAGATGTTGGCTCTATCATTCGCAAACAGAAGCACATGCAATCCATCCATTAACACAATTTCACCAAATCCAATTTAATAATTAAATGCAATTGAATAGGGAATGATAGGGTCGTTGGGAATATGAGGGGATTTATAATGAATGAAAAATGGTAGCATGGACGGGAATCAACAATGAATATTGTTCAAGCAACGCATAGCCCTTTTCTTCCAAAAACAATATCTTCATGTCATAATTTCCAACCCAGAATCATTATCCAATCCTCTTTAATATTTTTAATTTTAAAATGATATTCAAGATAATAGAACATGGGATGGATAAATGTTATTGGGAAGGTGGTGGGCGTATAATGAGCGAAAAATGAAACAATTAATGGGAATATCAATTACCGTTCTGTTACAAAAATAACATTTATTAAAAATCAACATTGCCAATATCTACAAAATCATTTGAATATTCATTGTTTCCAATGCACATTTATTTCCAAAACTTCCACCATTAAATTATTGTGCCATAGAATTCTTTTAAACTTCATCACACAGAATCCACAACCGATCAATAATATTTTTAAATTGCACAATATAAAACTCAAGTGAAATTTATATGATTATTAAAACAACGGATTTCATTTCTCCTTTTAAACTATCATAAATTTCTATAGGATATTGTTTACAAAACAATTCCACGCAATCATAATCTTATAGAATCCTTCAAAACATCATGAGAGGAAGAGAACATAAGGTTATTGTCTTTTGTTATATCACAAACTCCAATAACAGTTGCAAACAAACTGGGTATGAAACCCCCTGCGACTCTGGTGGACATTGTTTCCATATCATTCCTTTTATTAACCCAAAATCGTTCAAATCACCTCATAGATCAAATAAAAAAAGAGTCATGATTTTGTGGGTGACATCAATCTTTCTGAATGCTAGGTTAAAAAATTAAACAACACTTTGATAATGGGTTTATATTCTTTACTTTCCCACATTATCGAACGAGAAAACAAGGTTTGGGACTGAAAAATAGGCACATGCCTCAAGGTATGGCTTCAAGCAAAGACAAAATATTTACTTCCTAGAGTGAATGTAAGCTCATACATAGGGCTCCATCACCCTTTTAAAATAGTGCCAAGGATTATACGAAATGGCTACGAGAATTCAAAAGTGTGGATATGCAGCAAGGATACAACACAATAATCATGAAACTGACTGTGGGTCAAAAATCTCAACAAAATTTCAAATTTATCTTTCCTTTTATTCATTCGCATGTATATTGTAAGAGGAGAAGAGGCTTGGAGCAGGCATATAGGTGTAGGGTTAGAAACGTGGACTGCGGGAAAAGAAAAACCCAACTCTTTTCCATCAAAATGATAGCAAGATAAAACACACAGGCCACCCATAACATCCAATCCATGATAAAAAAAGATTGCACATCCTCTAGGGTAAGGGTTCTATGCAGTAGTCACAAAAGCCAACTATTTATTTTATTTTACAGAGGAAACCCTAAAAAAATAATCATATGAAATGAGCGAAACCAAATCATCTTCACCCACAGTTATTTGCTAACCGTCGCATCATAGTAATATCACTTTTGTCCCAAGCATATATAACCACATATTTCAAACAAAATAGAATTTCGAATGCTATTTCCAATTTGAAACCTTTAAATTCCAACGGGAAGAAACCTAATTCAAAATGTGAGTTACATGGCCAAAATTCCCGCAGTAAATCCATAAAAAAAACTTCAGAAATCAAACACATTCTGCATGCAAACTATAAGAGCCAACATAATAATTTTATCTAGAATAGAGTTGACCATCATGAATGGAGAGATAAGAGCTAACATACTTGTGAGAAAAATGCCAAAAAGCTCAAGAGCACAACTATTTTTCCGTCAACGACCGATAACAACTAAATCACTGCTAACCAGAGTAGAAAACAAATGCGAGGAGAAGTGAAGGTGGTAGCTTCGATATAGGGTAAGAACGACGTGCAGTAAATTCACGTCACTTCCCCTATTTTCACATTTAATTCCATCATCCATAGCCAAAATTAGAGTGCTTCCAACTCCCAAAAATATTTTTCCAAACATAGAACATCGGCCATCATATATCCAATATCCATATAACATACCATTTCCTAATTCAAAGTCGAATCGGCCTCTCATATAAATTTCATAACAATAATATGTCCATTTAACACTTAGCACCGAAATAACATGTCCCACATTCTTTTCTAGTGGAGTATTACATTCAACATAATAATCATTTGCCCATGTATGCAAATATACCATGAGTTGCATGTGGCTTATATTTGAAACAATATATCAAAATCTAAGTGTAGTAAAAGTGAACTAATATGTTTAATAAAATAAACATTTCCTCCATTTTGAAATCAAATTGCTAGCACCATTAGCATCCATAAATTGCACATGGAAATAGATTAGGATTTCCACTCTTATTCTCAAGCTATGAATATTTCTCGTAAGGTAATTATGAGCGCAATAAGAGGAGTGCTTTCCATCAATATTTTAATCAAGGGGTCCCAGCTATATAGTATTATTTAAGATATATATATATATATATATAATGCATTGCAACTTATAGGGGTCCAACGCTCAATCACACCACCAGCTCCTTTCACCAATCAGTGATCCAGATGGATGTTGGTGGCCTCCCACCTATTCCACCTGGCTCATTTTGGCCATTTTTTTCCTAGTTTTCGGGTCCCTGACTTCCGGGGCCGTTTTGAGGCCCTAAACAATGTTTTTAGGGCTTGCCACAGTCAGCTTGAGTATAAATTTAGAGTCTGCCATAAACATGTGTATTCCTTGGATATACCTTTCCAATGGGTTATCGTGCACCTAAAACGAAGATCGTATGCAAAAGTTACGACCCTGGGGAGTTGATGTACTAACTTACCCAAACGAGGCCCACATGACTTTTGGCACTTCATCTCTTAGGGTTAGGTTTTTGTATGTCTAAGGTTTTTTATATTCCTATTTATGGTAAAAAGTACTTTAGAGCCTCATTGTAATCATATTCTTGTGAATGAGAATTTTCGTCACATCTCTTCTCAGAGATAAGTCGGCACCATTCTAGCAAGCTTGTTTTCTGTTGCATTTTAAAGTTTCGGCTTATTTCCTTATTGAATAGAAATTGTTTTTATTCTATATATGTTATTTTGTGTTAAGCATATTTTGATAATAATCTGTATTCATTTCATTATGCTCATAAAATATGGATTAGTGGTATCGGAGCGGTCTAATCCTTGTCGTTATTAATGCATGTCCCCAACGAGGTCAGGGTAGAAAGAATTGGGTCTCGATCTTGTTTCTCTTGAGGACAAAATATCTCGCACACCCAAGCGACCTCTCATGGCGAGAGAAAATAAAGACGACGGAACAGGAGATCCCTTCAAAAAAAATCTTGAGGAATCCCTCATGCAACAGAGGAATGAGATGATGGATAGTTTTGCGCAAATCCTTCGGCGACTACCAACAAGCAACATGTCTTCCTCAAACGGAGGAGCCGCCCCCTTCAAGGTACAAATCAACTTTGATATTCCTATATTTTATGGTTAGATAGATGCAGATGTTGTAGACAAATGGCTGAATTTTCTAGAAGGGTATTTCTTTGTCCATAACTTCTCAAATAGAGAAAAGATTACTTTTGTGCTCCTCAAAGTTGTTTCCCATGTCAAATATTGGTGGGAAACTTTCTATGAGAAAAAGGAAACATATGAGCCCTCATTATTTACAGTCGTGGTCACCTGGGAATGATTCAGGGATTTTATTAAGGAACAATAGTACCCTATTGGAAGTTATGACGACCTATACATAAAATTGACCACATTGTGGTACGAAAGAGACCAAGCAGTGTCTGAGTTCACAAATATCTTCCATACCTTGCACACCAAACTAGGTATCAAATATTTTGAGCAACATATAGTGCTCAAGTATCGTGGAGGTATGCATAGATACATATAGGATAAAATGGAGTTTCTGGACATCTCATCCTTGGGCGTGGCCTACCAATATGTCGTCAAAATCGATCAGAAGCTCAAACAAAAGACACGTCAATTTAGGCATGGGAACCCCTCACAGGAAAATCCAGGAAAGGGAGGCCCCAACCTGCAGAAAAAATGACATAGAAAAGATGAACTACCTCAGGACAACCAGTCCAAGCTGCAAGAAAATAAGGACACTGGAAAAACAAAGAAAGATACTAAGAAGTGGTGCGACTTCCATAAGATACCCTGGCATAACATTGTTGATTGTCGCTCAAAGAAGTCGTTGGTGGATGAGGTGAAAGCCTCTGAATCAGATGCATGTTATGAATATGATTCAGAATCAGAAAGGGGGATACAGATCATTGACGCAGAACCCAATTCTATTGTTGGTACCACAAGATCCATCCCAGTGAACCAGACGAGTTAGAGGAAGGCGAGCGCCTTTTTCATTCACAGATGTGGGTGAAGCATACCCCGTTGCACTTCATTTTTTATAGCAGTAGCCAAAATAACCTCATATCAGCAGATTTTTTCAAGTGACTCGCCTTTCCGACAACACCGCACCCACAACCCTACACCATCAAATGGCTCCGCCAAGGAAGCGACATTAGTGTCAGCCAACAATGTAACCTGTTATACGAAATCAATCCCTTCAAAGATGAGGTATTGTGTGGTGTTTCCCCTCTCGAAGTTTGTAATGTTATTTTGGGCCAACCATATTTATGGAAATGCCATGTTTTATATGAGTCTAGGCCTCGCAGTGTTATTATTACTTTGAACAAGAAATTGTAAAGGATTCTCGAGGTAGTCCCACCTAGTTTTATTTCCTTGATCTCTGCCAAGCAATGTATGAAGGTCATCTCTTATACGGGGAAGTTTGTATTCTTCATGATTCACTCTCACAATGAGAGAAATATCGCAGCCACATCCATGGTCTCTACGACCGAACTCTCCACACAAAAAAAGCAAGTGGATAAGGTCGTGGAAGAATACTCAAATATCTTCTCCTCACCTATCGGGGTACCTCTACACTGTCAGGTCAAGCACCCCATCGATATGACCCCCGATGCACTGCTTCCAAATGGTCCAGTCTACCTCTGTTCTCTGTTAGATAATGAGGAGATCAAGCGATAGATCCAAGAACTACTCCACAAGGGGCACATCCATCCCATCTCATCACCTTGCAAGAGCCCAATCGTACTGGTACAAAAGAAATATGTAACTTGGTGAATCTGCTATCGAGCCCTGAATAAAATCACAGTCAGAAACTGGTACCCGATTCCCTAAATCGACGACCTCCTTGATCATCTCACAGGGGAAAAATACTTTAGTAAGATTGATTTGAAGTCTGCCTACCACCAAGTCCTGATAGAACAGACAGATGTAAGGAAGACCGCCTTCAAATCAAAGGAAGGTCTTTTTGAATGGTTGGTCATGCCCTTTGGTTTGAAAAATGCTCCAACTAATTCCATGAGGATGATGGATGATATCTTGTGACCATACACCAATATTTTTGTAGTGTTGTATATGGATGACATTCTCATTTACAGGGAGACTTGGGCAGAACACTTGCAGCATATTCAACAGGTTTTGCACACCCTGCGACAGCACAATCTATATGCCAACTTGGAAAAATGATCCTTCGGCATGGAGAGGGTCCATTACCTGGGCTACATCATTGATCAACATGGCGTACATGTGGATCCAGCCAAGATCCAAGTCATCCATGACTGGCCAGCCCCAACAACACTCACTAGGCTTCAGAGCTTCTTGGGCCTTGCCAATTTCTACTGCATGTTCATGTTGGGATTCTCCCAAATTACATGGGCCCTCAGCCAAGTAACAAGGGGTGGTGGTAAGGAGAAATTTGTGTCGGGTCAGTCCCAACAACAAGAGTTTCGATGATTTGAAGCAGCGCTTGTGCTTAGCCCCAGTACTTTCACTATCGGACCTACAGTAGTCCTTTGAGATCGAGACAAATGCTTTAGACTATGTTGTGGGCATCGTTCTCACTCAGCATGGCCACCTTGTGGCATACCATAGAGATACACTATCATATGTTGTGATGTTATAGCAATATTTTCCTCACCCTATGCAATCTTGCACAAAGAGCCTTTTTCCATTTCACTATGCAGACTTTTCATCCCTTTTTGTAAATCTCCCAAAGATAAAAATACATTTTTTCCACATGTACGCACCTTTCCTACTATACAACATTCATATACACAGGTTGCACCACTACAAACCGCGTGCATTGGGATTTGTGCCCAAAAATGAAAATGGTGTCGGGTTTCCATGTCACAAAAAGAGATCAATGATCCTTGGGCTTCCATATACTGGAAACGTTCCGAATCGACCCTTCAGTTCCATTTGAAGGCTATAAATGGGCCAATTCCGAGCTATGGAAAAGAGGAGAAAGAATTAAACTTTGAGAGAAAAGTTACTCTAGAGGAATTATTCACTTCATATTGAGTCTCCATCCCTTTGTCCTTTAAGTCTAAACATAGTGTTCATCCCCCAAGCTCTTCCCTTATTGATTCAGAACTTCATTGTCTCTCTTCTATGACATTGCCTTGGGTGGAGGACCAGCTAGAAGGAACTTAGTTTCTCAGTTCCAAATCGTGTCGACAAAGAAGTCTGTAACTTTTTCACTTCTGTTAATCATATATTAATAGAAATACGATTTTCTTGTCCAATTAATATCTTGCAAATATTTGAATTATTATTCCATGGGTGTATTTGTTATGTATATTAATGGATTATGCTATTGAATGTGATAACATCATATATTATCACCATATGCTTTCTTTGGTTGGTTGTTTAAGATTAGTTGCAGGTATATTGCTTTGGGTCAATTGCTCAACAATGGACTTCATCGAATGCCTGGATGAGGTAGGCATTTTATCTTGTCTTGCTACCATATTTGTTTATATAGCATACTTGAGAATAGAGTTGATTTCTGCAGTCATTTCCATTTGTTGTGGTTTACCCTAGCCATAGAGAGATTTTCCTCGTAACTAAATTAGCAACCATATTGGGGATTGAATCTTCTTTCTTAGGGTTTGGAGTGTTTTTCTCCTTAGATTGCTCTCATTCATATTGTGTTTCTTGTCGTATCATTTCTTGACAGCCTATGTTCACTCTGGGTATGAGTCTTTCATCCTTCTCCTTTGCCTAGCTGTGTTTTTGAAACATATACGCGGGTTTTTTCTTGACAGTCACGTATATATGCATTTTGTCCATGTGCAAGCTGTGTACATACATGTTGTTTCCTTGAACAGTCGTGTACATCAACCTCTTTTTATTTTTTTCTAGGTTTGGTGGTTGTTGGGTAGGTTTTGATGATTTCTAAGTCTTCTTGGGTCTCTGTAGTGTTTGTTAAGTGTTTGTGGGATGACAAGAAACCTGTCTTTGGTTGAATTTTTGGGTGGAATATTTCTCATCATATTTGCATTTTGATTGTCCTTGTACATTGGGTTGGGTGTTGTGCTCCTTGGTATCCTACTTGAGTTGTCTCTTTCTATACATAGTAGAGTTTATATATCAAGTTGGTGTTCAGTCCATGCATTTTCATTTTTCTTATATTGAAAATACAAAAATATTAGGCATTTTTCATTGCTTGGCATTTTGATCTTTTGAGTCTTTGACATTAGCTTAGTGCATGTAAAGAAAGATTGTATTTTTATTCAAAATTACAGAGTAGAAATTGAAAATTGCATTTGTTTTAAGAAGCATATCATTCATTGAAAATTGAAGTTAGGACTTCACATTGTATTCATATTTTCTTTATTTGATGAGTCATAACATCGTGATTTTAATCACCATACCTTTTTGAGTAAGCACGACCATTAAAATTAACGCTATAATTTAAAATTGATTAGTAACAAATTTTTTTCTAGGGTGCACAAACTAGCTTAGGATTTAGTGCCTTGGAATAGGATTTTGTGAGTAAACTTCTCCAAGGATATTAAATCAACATATGTGTCAGACTAAGGGAGTGGAGAAATCCATTGTATAATCAGTAAGATCGGGAGGCTTCACTTACACCGGATTTAATCACAAGGTCGCACGAGGTCGGTTGAACGGATATCCCCCCGATACCTTCTTAGCGTCAGCGATATTTCTGGGGATCTATTCATATCTAGGGATATTTCTAGTGCCCTTACCTCTATGAGAGGCGGTGCTTTCAAGGTTTCAAGATTTTCTACCCTGCCCATACGGTGGACCTGACTTATGACTACTTGTCTATGCATCAGTTATACATTGGTTTTTTAGTTTCTTGACTTGGGTGCCACATAGGTTACTTGCAGGGGATATTTTGCAGGTACCCTGGATCAGATAAGGGTCAGACAACACACAACCTTTATGGAGGATTACCTCTCCAGGGGGATCTGATCGACTGGTTGTTAATCCCACGAGGGCCCTTATAACTGATTATGTTACCTCCAATATTTAGTAGGGAGTCTTAGGCCCTTCTTGGGAGAGACATACCTTCTTTAGGGAGGGAGGCCCCTTTCAGCCACTTTACCTCGTTTGTGTGCATATTGGCTGTTTGATTTTGGTGTGCTCTTTAAATATTAGTTGGCCTTAGGAGTTTATACTGAGTTTTCATTATCATGGATAGTGGAGTTCCTTTGGCTCCCTCATTTACCGCTACACCCCCATGATGTTAAATCATTTCATGGGGACGAATCCTTCCTCTTTTCATAATGGTATGAATAATTATGACACTCAGTCCATGCCTTGGGTCTCTAATCATTTTCTTGTTGATATGACGACTATGCCTCCACCCTTTCCATCCTCTCCCTGGCCCACTTATATGAATCCTAGCACTGGATCTGGGGGCACCATGGCCCCACTACCTACATCTTTGTTTGATATGAGTCATGCCTCTCAACTAACTCCGACTATGGGAGGTTGGAACATCCCCTCTTATGGATCCAGTCCTAGCCATGTTCTTTCAGGAGCCAGTACTTAAATGGGTGCTTATTATACTCATTACACACCATCTGTGTATCCTTCATCTGCCATGTCAGTTCCTTCAAACATTTTTCTCGTGGCGAGTCCACATTTATCCTCGGGTCTTTCCTACGGGGAGAATCCGTTTTATGGTTCGGGCTACCCTCTTCACGTAACCCCTTCACATGGGGGAAACATATATCCTCACTTGAATAATCCTTATCATACCTCCGTCTCTTCACAAACTTCAATGATGATGCTCGCACAAACCTCTTTGGATCAGTTAGTCGGAGGATACTACCTTTCTGGACAGGGACAGGGGGTAAACCATGACCCTTCATAGCCTACAATGTTTCAAAGCCAATATTTCCCTAGACCTTGGTATCAAATTCCACAACTCACCATCATCGCTAGTCTAGTCATTGCCAGTCATATTGGAGCTCCATCACCAACCACTTCTATTCATGTTGGAGATTGGTCAACGACCTCTGCAAGTCATGTTGAAGACCCGCAACCAGCCACTGCTAGTCATGCTAGGGGCACCACTCTAGTCGCCACGATTCATATCAATGTCACATCTCTGACCTTTGTACATCATGTGGGAGATGACTCTCTCGCCTCTTCTAGTCACGCTGAGAGCATGTCACCAGCAATTGTAAATGATGTTGGGGGCATTCATACGATTGAGAAGCCTAGACATGTCAGACGTAAGTCCATATTCCTTTGCAAAACTTGCAAAGTAAGTCACCTTACTTGTTTGTGTCTTTCTATTGTCGAGATACTGGAAGCATGGTTCTCACTTGAGGGCCCTTCGGGTTATGAGTCATTTATGGTTTCTCCACACTCCGTTCCTTCTTTGGTTGATATAACATTCATGCTGATGCAATCTTTGGCTGACACCCCTCTTCCTTTAGGGTTTGATGCATCCCTTGACCTTGTTGTCTCACATCCCGTTCAAACAGTTATTTTGTTGATGCAATATTCGACCGAAACCTCTCCTATGTTTGGGGGTGATGCGTCCCCTAACCTTGTTGTCTCACATCTCTTTCAACCAGTGGTCGTGTCAATGCAATCTTCGACCGACACCTCTCCTATGTTTAGGGGTGATGCGTCCCTTGACCTTGTTGTCTCGCATCCTGTTCAACCAATGGTCGTGACAATGCAATCTTCGACCGACACCACTCCTAGTTTTGGGGGTGATGTGTCTCTTGACCTTTTTGTCTCGCATCCTATTCAACCAATGGTTGAATAAGTGGTCACGCCGATGCAATTTTCGGTTGATCCTGCTTTTCTGATTCTAGTTTTATACCTTCTATACCATGTCATTAGCATTTCTGGTACTGCACCTTCTGAACAAGAGAGAGTTTTACTCTCCCCGAGTACTCTCCCTCCAAGTCCTGGAGAATTTCCCTTTGATTGGGATGGTATTTTGGGGTATCCAATGCCTCCTCATATGTCCTTTCAAGTAAGAGACAGTATCTGATATATCACGAAGATGATAACCTTCACTATCACTTTATCCTCCTTGACTTGGAGAGATTTGGGTTTTCCCAAGCTTGTGTCAGTTATTCTTAAGATACTGACATTTCACAGAAGTCCAGCACGGGAGCCTTGGTCTCCCCCATGACATGCCACCTAGAAACTCCCAAGCGAGTATGATTTAATCTCTTTTTTGACTCATCTAAAAAGAGAAAAGATTGTCATGTGAATTTGTCCCTTTAACACTCATTACATTGGACTTGAAAGGTCATGAGTCTTAGTTAAGCTATTTTTCGACTCGTTTTCAAAAAGTGAAAAGATTGTCGAGTGAACTTGTCTCTTTCACACTCGTAAATTGGATTTCAAAGGATGTATATTTGGTAAAAGTTTATCCCTTTTTCACACCAAGTAGACTACAATTATGAAAAAGGTCATTTTTTGGCGTGAAATTGTGATTGCATCGCATGCCCTTGCTTGCAGTATTGAGCCTATAGTCGATTCTCGCTTTGTGTTATAAACGGTGTGCCTCAACATTTTTTTCATCCTCAACCAAGAAGAGCCTTGTTTATATCCTTCACAATTTGACACCCTATGCCCAGGAGGGAACATTCCCCTGAGTGCCCATCTCTTGCATGCATCTCCTTGCATTGAGAATAGGTATGTTCCACTGCTAGAACTAGGTTTTCTTACTTGTGACACTCGTTTCCTCCTCTATATCATAACATTCATTTGAATATGAAAAAACAAAAAAAGACAAGCGGGAAGGGAGTATTATCTTATGTTGGCAGCAGTCATGTCGCCTTTGAACAGAGCACAAAGTTATTGAGTCCATTTGTCATCATAATTTTGGGTTTAGCATGGACTTAGGAAGATGAGCTAGTTATAGAGAGTTTTCTCCACCGACTCATTACTCTTCCAGTACCTATGGAGAATTTTATTGATGCCTCATACATATCATGGTTTCATCATTGAGTCTATGTTGTCAGAGTCTTCCATATGTGTCATGATATTGTTCAAAGGATGTCTATCAAATTGTGTCGGCCATTCCTCAGAACTCTTGAATTTGCATGTTGTCCATACCCTCAGCTTGTCTCAGAATCACATGATGTTGTATTCCTATCACGCACCCTGGTCCTACTTTCATCATTAGTAGGTAATCTTGAACCCAGCAGTTGACATTTCATCATTGGTCATTGACTGGGTGGTTTCCCTTGTGTTCGACAGTAAGACATATATTAACACATTGGGATTTGTGCAGTGTCTTAGATTCCATTAGCCTTATTGGTGGTTTCCTCTCCTTTGTCAGTAATTTTCCTCATTGGTTGTTATTCAGAGGGTCTTTTTTGTGTACCGCTTGCACTTGGCACACGCAAAAGATGCACATGATCGTTGGTTCATGAACATGTTCTTCATCTGATTTCCTCCAAATCATGAAGCTCCTACTTTGTACCTCATTCTGAATGATGAGAGATGCCTTAATGCTCTCCTTTCAGTGGGTATCCTTCCATCAACTTCAGCTCATCTATTCTGAAAATGAGACCTAGATTCCTATGAGTACCTTGAGGCTTGCAGTCATTAGTGGTAGGTTCTCTCGCCATCGATAGTTGGGAATACATCAATGTCTCATGATCGATGGATTCTTCAAGTGTTCGACCCTGACTCCTTTATTCACACTTGTGAGAATGTACTTGATTCCTTGATACCTACTTTCATCATCGGTAGGTTTTCTCACGTTTGTTAACAATATACCTCAATGACTGGTAATCAAACAGTGTCTCATTGTGTTCGACCTCAACTCCTTTATTCACATGATGTAGACCTGCACCTTTGTCGGATTTTGTAGAAGACTTGAAGACATTAGTATGTGGCCACAGCTTTCCTGAGTTGTTGCTTCATTTTCATTGGACCAATACCTATATGACTTCAGTGATCATGGGAGAACAGATTGCACTCCATTGTATACAGATATCTTCAGATTGATTTTGAGACTGGTTCTACTGGGCCTTGTTCATGACTATGACATCCGTTAGCATGTAACCACATTTGTATTTTCCTATTCATCACCATAGACATTTTTTTGGTATATTTTCACATGGATCTGCAATGTAATTCAAATTGGCAGCCATGTATGCAAATTCAGTGTAGAATGTAATGAGAAACTAGTTCTTCCAACTGGTTACCCATCACTCCACTTCTGGATTTTTATAATGTAATTTGGACATCACAGATACTCCTTTGACCTCACACATTAGGGGGCATCTGTTATAGAAATATTTTCCTCGTCCTATGCAATCTTGCACAGAGGGACTTTTTTCGTTCCCCTATGCAAACTTTTCATCCCTTTTTGCAAATCCCAGAGATAAAAATACATTTTTTTCCACATGTACGCACCTTGCCTACTATACAGCATGCATATACACAGGTTGCACCACTACAGACCACATACATTGGGATTTGTGCCCAAAAATGAAAAATGGTGTTGGGTTTCCATGTCACGACAAGAGATCAATGATCCTTGGCCTTCCATATACTTGAAAAGTTTTGAATCGGCCCATCAGTTCCATTTGAAGGCTATAAATGGGTCAATTCCGAGCTATGGAAAAGAGGAGAAAGAATTCAACTTTGAGAGAAAAGTTACTCTAGAGGAATTATTCACTTCATATTGAGTCTACATCCCTTTGTCCTTTAAGTCTGAACACAATGTTCAGCCCCCAAGCTCTTCCCTTATTGATTGAGAACTTCATTGTCTCTCTTCTATGAGCTTGCCTTGGGTGGAGAATTGAAGTGGTGGAGGCCCAGCTAGAAGGAACTTAGTTTCTCAGTTTTGAACCATGTCGACACGGAAGTCTGTAACTTTTTCACTTATGTTGATCATATATTAATAGAAATACTCTTTTCTCGTCCAATTGATATCTTGCAAATATTTGAATTATTATTCCATGGGTGTATTTGTAATGTATATTAATGGATTATGCTATTGAATGTGCTAACATCATATATTATCACCATATGCTTGCTTTGCTTGGTTGTTGAGGACTAGTTGCAGGTATATTGCTTTGGGTCAAGTGCTCAATGGTGGAATTCATCGAACATCTGGACGAGGTAGGCATTTTATCTTGTCTTTATAGCATATTTGTTTATATAGCATACTTGAGAATAGAGTTGATTTCTGCAGTCATTTTCGTCTGTTGTGGTTTACCCTAGCCATAGAGAGATTTTCCTTGTAACATGTCCGTAAGTACCCTACTTATGACAAAGAAATGTACTCCATTGTGAAAGTGTGCCACTAGTGGAGACATTACATTCTTGAGAAGGAGACAGTCATCCACACTGATCATAAGCCACTGTAGTTCATACAGACACAAGGAAAATTGCAGAATGACCACCATGATCAGAAGTGGTCCACATACTTGCAGCAATTCCACCTCAACATCAAGTATAAAACAAGAAGCACCAACCGCGTCGTTGATTTCCTCAACCGATCGCCAGTCACTGCACTCACCACGGTGCTAGACTCTTGTGGCCATGAGACCTCTGAATGGACCCAAATCTATGAGACAGACCTGGACTTCACCACCACCTACCAAATGTTGGGCGCAAACACAATTGTAGCTAATTTCCATCTTCAGGATGGGATGTTGTGTCGTCTGAGCCATATATGTGTTCCATCAAGCGAGCGAGCGAAGTTGATTTGGGAATCCCATTACAGTCGAGTGGAAGGACACTTCGATGTCGAAAACACAGTGGCAATGCTTCATAAACATTTCTATTGACTGAAACTTCTATAGGAGGTCATCAAGTATATCAGGTCCTGCACTACCTGCATTATTTCCAAACCGACCACTAAGAAATAGGGCTTGCACA
>ML784473.1:850490-862612 GCA_009831015.1 Picea engelmannii
TATATATATATATATATATATAATGCATTGCAACTTATTTCTAGGCAGGAACTTTATTTTGTGCTTTTTTTAGGCGTCAATAGACCCAATACCAAAAAAAAACCAAGATTCTTGAGTATAGACAATAGAAAATAGAGAAGGAGAAATTGAACTTGATTTCTTTCAACCAACAAAACTTGCTTTAAAATTTATTAGATTACATTGAGACAATGAAAGTTGGAAATTCCTTAACCCCTTAAAATACCAAACCACTCATGGTCACAACCTAAATTTCTTTATCCAATATCACAACCCACTACAGACAAGAAAAACTCTAATTCCAATAGATGTATTCCTTTAATGATATTTAAACACAAAAATAGAGACAAATAGAGAATTCTAATAGACAGGACACTAGGACTAAATATTACTAAACTAGTCCAACGCTCAATCACACCACCAGCTCCTTTCACCAATCAGTGATCCAGATGGATGTTGGTGGCCTCCCACCTATTCCACCTGGCTCATTTTGGCCATTTTTTTCCTAGTTTTCAGGTCCCTGACTTCCGGGGCCGTTTTGAGGCCCTAAACAATGTTTTTAGGGCTTGCCACAGTCAGCTTGAGTATAAATTTAGAGTCTGCCATCAACATGTGTATTCCTTGGATATACCTTTCCAATGGGTTATCGTGCACCTAAAACGAAGATCGTATGCAAAAGTTACGGCCCTGGGGAGTTGATGTACTAACTTACCCAAACGAGGCCCACATGACTTTTGGCACTTCATCTCTTAGGGTTAGGTTTTTGGATGTCTAAGGTTTTTTACATTCCTATTTATGGTAAAAAGTACTTTAGAGCCTCATTGTAATCATATTCTTGTGAATGAGCATTTTCGTCACATATCTTCTCAGAGATAAGCCGGCACCATTCTAGCAAGCTTGTTTTCTGTTGCATTTTAAAGTTTCGGCTTATTTCCTTATTGAATAGAAATTGTTTTTATTCTATATATGTTATTTTGTGTTAAGCATATTTTGATAATAATCTGTATTCATTTCATTATGCTCATAAAATATGGATTAGTGGTATCGGAGCGGTCTAATCCTTGTCGTTATTAATGCATGTCCCCAACGAGGTCAGGGTAGAAAGAATTGGGTCTCGATCTTGTTTCTCTTGAGGACAAAATATCTCGCACACCCAAGCGACCTCTCATGGCGAGAGAAAATAAAGACGACGGAACAGGAGATCCCTTCAAAAAAAATCTTGAGGAATCCCTCATGCAACAGAGGAATGAGATGATGGATAGTTTTGCGCAAATCCTTCGGCGACTACCAACAAGCAACATGTCTTCCTCAAACGGAGGAGCCGCCCCCTTCAAGGTACAAATCAACTTTGATATTCCTATATTTTATGGTTAGATAGATGCAGATGTTGTAGACAAATGGCTGAATTTTCTAGAAGGGTATTTCTTTGTCCATAACTTCTCAAATAGAGAAAAGATTACTTTTGTGCTCCTCAAAGTTGTTTCCCATGTCAAATATTGGTGGGAAACTTTCTATGAGAAAAAGGAAACATATGAGCCCTCATTATTTACAGTCGTGGTCACCTGGGAATGATTCAGGGATTTTATTAAGGAACAATAGTACCCTATTGGAAGTTATGACGACCTATACATAAAATTGACCACATTGTGGTACGAAAGAGACCAAGCAGTGTCTGAGTTCACAAATATCTTCCATACCTTGCACACCAAACTAGGTATCAAATATTTTGAGCAACATATAGTGCTCAAGTATCGTGGAGGTATGCATAGATACATATAGGATAAAATGGAGTTTCTGGACATCTCATCCTTGGGCGTGGCCTACCAATATGTCGTCAAAATCGATCAGAAGCTCAAACAAAAGACACGTCAATTTAGGCATGGGAACCCCTCACAGGAAAATCCAGGAAAGGGAGGCCCCAACCTGCAGAAAAAATGACATAGAAAAGATGAACTACCTCAGGACAACCAGTCCAAGCTGCAAGAAAATAAGGACACTGGAAAAACAAAGAAAGATACTAAGAAGTGGTGCGACTTCCATAAGATACCCTGGCATAACATTGTTGATTGTCGCTCAAAGAAGTCGTTGGTGGATGAGGTGAAAGCCTCTGAATCAGATGCATGTTATGAATATGATTCAGAATCAGAAAGGGGGATACAGATCATTGACGCAGAACCCAATTCTATTGTTGGTACCACAAGATCCATCCCAGTGAACCAGACGAGTTAGAGGAAGGCGAGCGCCTTTTTCATTCACAGATGTGGGTGAAGCATACCCCGTTGCACTTCATTTTTTATAGCAGTAGCCAAAATAACCTCATATCAGCAGATTTTTTCAAGTGACTCGCCTTTCCGACAACACCGCACCCACAACCCTACACCATCAAATGGCTCCGCCAAGGAAGCGACATTAGTGTCAGCCAACAATGTAACCTGTTATACGAAATCAATCCCTTCAAAGATGAGGTATTGTGTGGTGTTTCCCCTCTCGAAGTTTGTAATGTTATTTTGGGCCAACCATATTTATGGAAATGCCATGTTTTATATGAGTCTAGGCCTCGCAGTGTTATTATTACTTTGAACAAGAAATTGTAAAGGATTCTCGAGGTAGTCCCACCTAGTTTTATTTCCTTGATCTCTGCCAAGCAATGTATGAAGGTCATCTCTTATACGGGGAAGTTTGTATTCTTCATGATTCACTCTCACAATGAGAGAAATATCGCAGCCACATCCATGGTCTCTACGACCGAACTCTCCACACAAAAAAAGCAAGTGGATAAGGTCGTGGAAGAATACTCAAATATCTTCTCCTCACCTATCGGGGTACCTCTACACTGTCAGGTCAAGCACCCCATCGATATGACCCCCGATGCACTGCTTCCAAATGGTCCAGTCTACCTCTGTTCTCTGTTAGATAATGAGGAGATCAAGCGATAGATCCAAGAACTACTCCACAAGGGGCACATCCATCCCATCTCATCACCTTGCAAGAGCCCAATCGTACTGGTACAAAAGAAATATGTAACTTGGTGAATCTGCTATCGAGCCCTGAATAAAATCACAGTCAGAAACTGGTACCCGATTCCCTAAATCGACGACCTCCTTGATCATCTCACAGGGGAAAAATACTTTAGTAAGATTGATTTGAAGTCTGCCTACCACCAAGTCCTGATAGAACAGACAGATGTAAGGAAGACCGCCTTCAAATCAAAGGAAGGTCTTTTTGAATGGTTGGTCATGCCCTTTGGTTTGAAAAATGCTCCAACTAATTCCATGAGGATGATGGATGATATCTTGTGACCATACACCAATATTTTTGTAGTGTTGTATATGGATGACATTCTCATTTACAGGGAGACTTGGGCAGAACACTTGCAGCATATTCAACAGGTTTTGCACACCCTGCGACAGCACAATCTATATGCCAACTTGGAAAAATGATCCTTCGGCATGGAGAGGGTCCATTACCTGGGCTACATCATTGATCAACATGGCGTACATGTGGATCCAGCCAAGATCCAAGTCATCCATGACTGGCCAGCCCCAACAACACTCACTAGGCTTCAGAGCTTCTTGGGCCTTGCCAATTTCTACTGCATGTTCATGTTGGGATTCTCCCAAATTACATGGGCCCTCAGCCAAGTAACAAGGGGTGGTGGTAAGGAGAAATTTGTGTCGGGTCAGTCCCAACAACAAGAGTTTCGATGATTTGAAGCAGCGCTTGTGCTTAGCCCCAGTACTTTCACTATCGGACCTACAGTAGTCCTTTGAGATCGAGACAAATGCTTTAGACTATGTTGTGGGCATCGTTCTCACTCAGCATGGCCACCTTGTGGCATACCATAGAGATACACTATCATATGTTGTGATGTTATAGCAATATTTTCCTCACCCTATGCAATCTTGCACAAAGAGCCTTTTTCCATTTCACTATGCAGACTTTTCATCCCTTTTTGTAAATCTCCCAAAGATAAAAATACATTTTTTCCACATGTACGCACCTTTCCTACTATACAACATTCATATACACAGGTTGCACCACTACAAACCGCGTGCATTGGGATTTGTGCCCAAAAATGAAAATGGTGTCGGGTTTCCATGTCACAAAAAGAGATCAATGATCCTTGGGCTTCCATATACTGGAAACGTTCCGAATCGACCCTTCAGTTCCATTTGAAGGCTATAAATGGGCCAATTCCGAGCTATGGAAAAGAGGAGAAAGAATTAAACTTTGAGAGAAAAGTTACTCTAGAGGAATTATTCACTTCATATTGAGTCTCCATCCCTTTGTCCTTTAAGTCTAAACATAGTGTTCATCCCCCAAGCTCTTCCCTTATTGATTCAGAACTTCATTGTCTCTCTTCTATGACATTGCCTTGGGTGGAGGACCAGCTAGAAGGAACTTAGTTTCTCAGTTCCAAATCGTGTCGACAAAGAAGTCTGTAACTTTTTCACTTCTGTTAATCATATATTAATAGAAATACGATTTTCTTGTCCAATTAATATCTTGCAAATATTTGAATTATTATTCCATGGGTGTATTTGTTATGTATATTAATGGATTATGCTATTGAATGTGATAACATCATATATTATCACCATATGCTTTCTTTGGTTGGTTGTTTAAGATTAGTTGCAGGTATATTGCTTTGGGTCAATTGCTCAACAATGGACTTCATCGAATGCCTGGATGAGGTAGGCATTTTATCTTGTCTTGCTACCATATTTGTTTATATAGCATACTTGAGAATAGAGTTGATTTCTGCAGTCATTTCCATTTGTTGTGGTTTACCCTAGCCATAGAGAGATTTTCCTCGTAACTAAATTAGCAACCATATTGGGGATTGAATCTTCTTTCTTAGGGTTTGGAGTGTTTTTCTCCTTAGATTGCTCTCATTCATATTGTGTTTCTTGTCGTATCATTTCTTGACAGCCTATGTTCACTCTGGGTATGAGTCTTTCATCCTTCTCCTTTGCCTAGCTGTGTTTTTGAAACATATACGCGGGTTTTTTCTTGACAGTCACGTATATATGCATTTTGTCCATGTGCAAGCTGTGTACATACATGTTGTTTCCTTGAACAGTCGTGTACATCAACCTCTTTTTATTTTTTTCTAGGTTTGGTGGTTGTTGGGTAGGTTTTGATGATTTCTAAGTCTTCTTGGGTCTCTGTAGTGTTTGTTAAGTGTTTGTGGGATGACAAGAAACCTGTCTTTGGTTGAATTTTTGGGTGGAATATTTCTCATCATATTTGCATTTTGATTGTCCTTGTACATTGGGTTGGGTGTTGTGCTCCTTGGTATCCTACTTGAGTTGTCTCTTTCTATACATAGTAGAGTTTATATATCAAGTTGGTGTTCAGTCCATGCATTTTCATTTTTCTTATATTGAAAATACAAAAATATTAGGCATTTTTCATTGCTTGGCATTTTGATCTTTTGAGTCTTTGACATTAGCTTAGTGCATGTAAAGAAAGATTGTATTTTTATTCAAAATTACAGAGTAGAAATTGAAAATTGCATTTGTTTTAAGAAGCATATCATTCATTGAAAATTGAAGTTAGGACTTCACATTGTATTCATATTTTCTTTATTTGATGAGTCATAACATCGTGATTTTAATCACCATACCTTTTTGAGTAAGCACGACCATTAAAATTAACGCTATAATTTAAAATTGATTAGTAACAAATTTTTTTCTAGGGTGCACAAACTAGCTTAGGATTTAGTGCCTTGGAATAGGATTTTGTGAGTAAACTTCTCCAAGGATATTAAATCAACATATGTGTCAGACTAAGGGAGTGGAGAAATCCATTGTATAATCAGTAAGATCGGGAGGCTTCACTTACACCGGATTTAATCACAAGGTCGCACGAGGTCGGTTGAACGGATATCCCCCCGATACCTTCTTAGCGTCAGCGATATTTCTGGGGATCTATTCATATCTAGGGATATTTCTAGTGCCCTTACCTCTATGAGAGGCGGTGCTTTCAAGGTTTCAAGATTTTCTACCCTGCCCATACGGTGGACCTGACTTATGACTACTTGTCTATGCATCAGTTATACATTGGTTTTTTAGTTTCTTGACTTGGGTGCCACATAGGTTACTTGCAGGGGATATTTTGCAGGTACCCTGGATCAGATAAGGGTCAGACAACACACAACCTTTATGGAGGATTACCTCTCCAGGGGGATCTGATCGACTGGTTGTTAATCCCACGAGGGCCCTTATAACTGATTATGTTACCTCCAATATTTAGTAGGGAGTCTTAGGCCCTTCTTGGGAGAGACATACCTTCTTTAGGGAGGGAGGCCCCTTTCAGCCACTTTACCTCGTTTGTGTGCATATTGGCTGTTTGATTTTGGTGTGCTCTTTAAATATTAGTTGGCCTTAGGAGTTTATACTGAGTTTTCATTATCATGGATAGTGGAGTTCCTTTGGCTCCCTCATTTACCGCTACACCCCCATGATGTTAAATCATTTCATGGGGACGAATCCTTCCTCTTTTCATAATGGTATGAATAATTATGACACTCAGTCCATGCCTTGGGTCTCTAATCATTTTCTTGTTGATATGACGACTATGCCTCCACCCTTTCCATCCTCTCCCTGGCCCACTTATATGAATCCTAGCACTGGATCTGGGGGCACCATGGCCCCACTACCTACATCTTTGTTTGATATGAGTCATGCCTCTCAACTAACTCCGACTATGGGAGGTTGGAACATCCCCTCTTATGGATCCAGTCCTAGCCATGTTCTTTCAGGAGCCAGTACTTAAATGGGTGCTTATTATACTCATTACACACCATCTGTGTATCCTTCATCTGCCATGTCAGTTCCTTCAAACATTTTTCTCGTGGCGAGTCCACATTTATCCTCGGGTCTTTCCTACGGGGAGAATCCGTTTTATGGTTCGGGCTACCCTCTTCACGTAACCCCTTCACATGGGGGAAACATATATCCTCACTTGAATAATCCTTATCATACCTCCGTCTCTTCACAAACTTCAATGATGATGCTCGCACAAACCTCTTTGGATCAGTTAGTCGGAGGATACTACCTTTCTGGACAGGGACAGGGGGTAAACCATGACCCTTCATAGCCTACAATGTTTCAAAGCCAATATTTCCCTAGACCTTGGTATCAAATTCCACAACTCACCATCATCGCTAGTCTAGTCATTGCCAGTCATATTGGAGCTCCATCACCAACCACTTCTATTCATGTTGGAGATTGGTCAACGACCTCTGCAAGTCATGTTGAAGACCCGCAACCAGCCACTGCTAGTCATGCTAGGGGCACCACTCTAGTCGCCACGATTCATATCAATGTCACATCTCTGACCTTTGTACATCATGTGGGAGATGACTCTCTCGCCTCTTCTAGTCACGCTGAGAGCATGTCACCAGCAATTGTAAATGATGTTGGGGGCATTCATACGATTGAGAAGCCTAGACATGTCAGACGTAAGTCCATATTCCTTTGCAAAACTTGCAAAGTAAGTCACCTTACTTGTTTGTGTCTTTCTATTGTCGAGATACTGGAAGCATGGTTCTCACTTGAGGGCCCTTCGGGTTATGAGTCATTTATGGTTTCTCCACACTCCGTTCCTTCTTTGGTTGATATAACATTCATGCTGATGCAATCTTTGGCTGACACCCCTCTTCCTTTAGGGTTTGATGCATCCCTTGACCTTGTTGTCTCACATCCCGTTCAAACAGTTATTTTGTTGATGCAATATTCGACCGAAACCTCTCCTATGTTTGGGGGTGATGCGTCCCCTAACCTTGTTGTCTCACATCTCTTTCAACCAGTGGTCGTGTCAATGCAATCTTCGACCGACACCTCTCCTATGTTTAGGGGTGATGCGTCCCTTGACCTTGTTGTCTCGCATCCTGTTCAACCAATGGTCGTGACAATGCAATCTTCGACCGACACCACTCCTAGTTTTGGGGGTGATGTGTCTCTTGACCTTTTTGTCTCGCATCCTATTCAACCAATGGTTGAATAAGTGGTCACGCCGATGCAATTTTCGGTTGATCCTGCTTTTCTGATTCTAGTTTTATACCTTCTATACCATGTCATTAGCATTTCTGGTACTGCACCTTCTGAACAAGAGAGAGTTTTACTCTCCCCGAGTACTCTCCCTCCAAGTCCTGGAGAATTTCCCTTTGATTGGGATGGTATTTTGGGGTATCCAATGCCTCCTCATATGTCCTTTCAAGTAAGAGACAGTATCTGATATATCACGAAGATGATAACCTTCACTATCACTTTATCCTCCTTGACTTGGAGAGATTTGGGTTTTCCCAAGCTTGTGTCAGTTATTCTTAAGATACTGACATTTCACAGAAGTCCAGCACGGGAGCCTTGGTCTCCCCCATGACATGCCACCTAGAAACTCCCAAGCGAGTATGATTTAATCTCTTTTTTGACTCATCTAAAAAGAGAAAAGATTGTCATGTGAATTTGTCCCTTTAACACTCATTACATTGGACTTGAAAGGTCATGAGTCTTAGTTAAGCTATTTTTCGACTCGTTTTCAAAAAGTGAAAAGATTGTCGAGTGAACTTGTCTCTTTCACACTCGTAAATTGGATTTCAAAGGATGTATATTTGGTAAAAGTTTATCCCTTTTTCACACCAAGTAGACTACAATTATGAAAAAGGTCATTTTTTGGCGTGAAATTGTGATTGCATCGCATGCCCTTGCTTGCAGTATTGAGCCTATAGTCGATTCTCGCTTTGTGTTATAAACGGTGTGCCTCAACATTTTTTTCATCCTCAACCAAGAAGAGCCTTGTTTATATCCTTCACAATTTGACACCCTATGCCCAGGAGGGAACATTCCCCTGAGTGCCCATCTCTTGCATGCATCTCCTTGCATTGAGAATAGGTATGTTCCACTGCTAGAACTAGGTTTTCTTACTTGTGACACTCGTTTCCTCCTCTATATCATAACATTCATTTGAATATGAAAAAACAAAAAAAGACAAGCGGGAAGGGAGTATTATCTTATGTTGGCAGCAGTCATGTCGCCTTTGAACAGAGCACAAAGTTATTGAGTCCATTTGTCATCATAATTTTGGGTTTAGCATGGACTTAGGAAGATGAGCTAGTTATAGAGAGTTTTCTCCACCGACTCATTACTCTTCCAGTACCTATGGAGAATTTTATTGATGCCTCATACATATCATGGTTTCATCATTGAGTCTATGTTGTCAGAGTCTTCCATATGTGTCATGATATTGTTCAAAGGATGTCTATCAAATTGTGTCGGCCATTCCTCAGAACTCTTGAATTTGCATGTTGTCCATACCCTCAGCTTGTCTCAGAATCACATGATGTTGTATTCCTATCACGCACCCTGGTCCTACTTTCATCATTAGTAGGTAATCTTGAACCCAGCAGTTGACATTTCATCATTGGTCATTGACTGGGTGGTTTCCCTTGTGTTCGACAGTAAGACATATATTAACACATTGGGATTTGTGCAGTGTCTTAGATTCCATTAGCCTTATTGGTGGTTTCCTCTCCTTTGTCAGTAATTTTCCTCATTGGTTGTTATTCAGAGGGTCTTTTTTGTGTACCGCTTGCACTTGGCACACGCAAAAGATGCACATGATCGTTGGTTCATGAACATGTTCTTCATCTGATTTCCTCCAAATCATGAAGCTCCTACTTTGTACCTCATTCTGAATGATGAGAGATGCCTTAATGCTCTCCTTTCAGTGGGTATCCTTCCATCAACTTCAGCTCATCTATTCTGAAAATGAGACCTAGATTCCTATGAGTACCTTGAGGCTTGCAGTCATTAGTGGTAGGTTCTCTCGCCATCGATAGTTGGGAATACATCAATGTCTCATGATCGATGGATTCTTCAAGTGTTCGACCCTGACTCCTTTATTCACACTTGTGAGAATGTACTTGATTCCTTGATACCTACTTTCATCATCGGTAGGTTTTCTCACGTTTGTTAACAATATACCTCAATGACTGGTAATCAAACAGTGTCTCATTGTGTTCGACCTCAACTCCTTTATTCACATGATGTAGACCTGCACCTTTGTCGGATTTTGTAGAAGACTTGAAGACATTAGTATGTGGCCACAGCTTTCCTGAGTTGTTGCTTCATTTTCATTGGACCAATACCTATATGACTTCAGTGATCATGGGAGAACAGATTGCACTCCATTGTATACAGATATCTTCAGATTGATTTTGAGACTGGTTCTACTGGGCCTTGTTCATGACTATGACATCCGTTAGCATGTAACCACATTTGTATTTTCCTATTCATCACCATAGACATTTTTTTGGTATATTTTCACATGGATCTGCAATGTAATTCAAATTGGCAGCCATGTATGCAAATTCAGTGTAGAATGTAATGAGAAACTAGTTCTTCCAACTGGTTACCCATCACTCCACTTCTGGATTTTTATAATGTAATTTGGACATCACAGATACTCCTTTGACCTCACACATTAGGGGGCATCTGTTATAGAAATATTTTCCTCGTCCTATGCAATCTTGCACAGAGGGACTTTTTTCGTTCCCCTATGCAAACTTTTCATCCCTTTTTGCAAATCCCAGAGATAAAAATACATTTTTTTCCACATGTACGCACCTTGCCTACTATACAGCATGCATATACACAGGTTGCACCACTACAGACCACATACATTGGGATTTGTGCCCAAAAATGAAAAATGGTGTTGGGTTTCCATGTCACGACAAGAGATCAATGATCCTTGGCCTTCCATATACTTGAAAAGTTTTGAATCGGCCCATCAGTTCCATTTGAAGGCTATAAATGGGTCAATTCCGAGCTATGGAAAAGAGGAGAAAGAATTCAACTTTGAGAGAAAAGTTACTCTAGAGGAATTATTCACTTCATATTGAGTCTACATCCCTTTGTCCTTTAAGTCTGAACACAATGTTCAGCCCCCAAGCTCTTCCCTTATTGATTGAGAACTTCATTGTCTCTCTTCTATGAGCTTGCCTTGGGTGGAGAATTGAAGTGGTGGAGGCCCAGCTAGAAGGAACTTAGTTTCTCAGTTTTGAACCATGTCGACACGGAAGTCTGTAACTTTTTCACTTATGTTGATCATATATTAATAGAAATACTCTTTTCTCGTCCAATTGATATCTTGCAAATATTTGAATTATTATTCCATGGGTGTATTTGTAATGTATATTAATGGATTATGCTATTGAATGTGCTAACATCATATATTATCACCATATGCTTGCTTTGCTTGGTTGTTGAGGACTAGTTGCAGGTATATTGCTTTGGGTCAAGTGCTCAATGGTGGAATTCATCGAACATCTGGACGAGGTAGGCATTTTATCTTGTCTTTATAGCATATTTGTTTATATAGCATACTTGAGAATAGAGTTGATTTCTGCAGTCATTTTCGTCTGTTGTGGTTTACCCTAGCCATAGAGAGATTTTCCTTGTAACATGTCCGTAAGTACCCTACTTATGACAAAGAAATGTACTCCATTGTGAAAGTGTGCCACTAGTGGAGACATTACATTCTTGAGAAGGAGACAGTCATCCACACTGATCATAAGCCACTGTAGTTCATACAGACACAAGGAAAATTGCAGAATGACCACCATGATCAGAAGTGGTCCACATACTTGCAGCAATTCCACCTCAACATCAAGTATAAAACAAGAAGCACCAACCGCGTCGTTGATTTCCTCAACCGATCGCCAGTCACTGCACTCACCACGGTGCTAGACTCTTGTGGCCATGAGACCTCTGAATGGACCCAAATCTATGAGACAGACCTGGACTTCACCACCACCTACCAAATGTTGGGCGCAAACACAATTGTAGCTAATTTCCATCTTCAGGATGGGATGTTGTGTCGTCTGAGCCATATATGTGTTCCATCAAGCGAGCGAGCGAAGTTGATTTGGGAATCCCATTACAGTCGAGTGGAAGGACACTTCGATGTCGAAAACACAGTGGCAATGCTTCATAAACATTTCTATTGACTGAAACTTCTATAGGAGGTCATCAAGTATATCAGGTCCTGCACTACCTGCATTATTTCCAAACCGACCACTAAGAAATAGGGCTTGCACA
>ML784473.1:871860-908182 GCA_009831015.1 Picea engelmannii
TGTCCAAGGGCGACTCATTGTGCTGCCAAAAAAGAAAATACTTTTCCCTTCCTCTTTTTGGGGTATATTTGATTTTTTTGTCTTTTTCAATAATTTTGGAAAAATAATAAAAGAATGCTACGTTACAAAGGAGGAAGGAGTGTCGCAAACATACTAGTTCTAGGCACAAGGAAAATATTGATGTTCAAAGCAAGGACACTCAGAAAAATCTCTGCCGAGGTCAAGTTGTCAAGATGCAAAGGCATAGTGCTACAAGGCTTGTGTTATGAGGCATGCTTCAGATGGTTCAATTGAGAGCAACATGGAGCCAACATTAGGCCAAATACGCAGGAATGCAAATGTGGTTAACAAGACACAATGATAATGTCCTTCGATGTAAGTTTAACGAGCCCAGAGAAGGTAAGCTCGACGTTTTTTCATTTTTAGAGAGTCTAAAAAAGTGTAAAAGGAGACTCCGCTAGGGTACCTTTTTTGAAGATAGTCTAGTCGGCTCCAAAAAGGGGTAAACTAGCACCGACCAGATGTCTATTCAAACCCATTTTAACAAGTGTGATAAAGACAAGATTACTCGGCAATTTTTTCATTTTTAGGGAGTATGAAAAAAGCTTAACTATGGACTCCATCAGGAATGTTCTTCTGGACCATTTTAACGAGTGTGAAGGAATAAGGTCACTCGGTGATATTTTTAATTTTAGGGAGTCTGAAAAGAGCTTAACTATGGACTCTGTGGGGGTTCCTTTTTCGCAAATTTAGTCCCTCATGCCCAAAAAAGGGTTAAAATCATAACTGAGAATACTCTTCTAGGGAACCGAATCTCCTAGAGTGTACCTTTGTTCGTACAGTTGACCATCCGGACCGAAAAAGGGGTAAACTACCACCAGACAGACGTGACTTCAAATTTCAGTTTAGCGAGCGTGAAGGTCAACAAGATCGTTCGGCCATCTTTTCACGTTTAGAGGGTCTGAAAAGAGCTTAAAAGAAGACCCATTAAGTTTTGGGAGTCCTGAGGGTGAGGTCAAGAGTGATAAGGAATCATGCAAATGAGGCTCAAACTCATAATCAGGAAAAACTAGTAAGGACTCTCGGGCCTATAGTCATTAGTGACAGCATGGACACCAAAATGCAACTAGGATCTACCTAGGGCATCCATGTTAAGGTAGGATCTACCACTAAAGTACGACACTCCTAAAGAAGCAATGATGATTATGTGTCGCAATTCGGTGGGATCGATCCTATGGCAAAGCAGAAAAGACAACAAGATGCAGAAAGTGGAGGTGGAATCCTATCTTAAATGGAACAAGTTGGAAAAAATGGCTTTTTACCAAAGGACCTTCAAAATGACCCAAAACTCCAAAAAGTTTCCCAATACCCAAAGAACACTTCTCATGACAATCCAAAGAAAACTCCTGAACCATACTATATGATTTTCAGTTTAGAAAAAAAAAGACAAAAGGGTCCAAAAATTGACAAAAAGAGGCCAAAAAGTCTATAAATAAAAGCTAGCAACTCATTATCACCATTGCTAATTGAGAAATTGACTAAAAGCCAAAACTACCCCTTTGTGAAAAGAGTTGATTCCGGGAGCCTCAGTGGACGAAACGACCATCCGCTTGGACCAAGTAAGTATACACTACCCCCTCTTGCAATTTAATACTTTCTTTATGCATTTAAGTTCATTTTTTGGAGGGGCGTCGACCCTACGTCCACGCAGGTTGTCCTATGACAGCCCCGAGTGTACATGCGGGCTGCCTTATGATAGCCCCAGTGTACATGCTACTGTGAGCACTACAGCCCGAGTGGACCTTCCAATTAGTGTAAAAAAATAAAAAATAAAAAAACAAGAGTTAACCCTCCTGAATGTTGTCTATTTGCAGGATGTATGTTCACTGGAGAAAAAGAGAGCATAAGGATTTTGATGTGTTGGTCGATGAGGACCCTGATGCTCTTGCTACATTGTTGCAGTGTGGTTTGTTAAAAAAATTCCAGTGTCCTTTCATGTGAACACAACCTAGGCTATTGAACGCCTTGGTGGATTATTGGCATCCTGACGCAAAGGCCTTTATGCTAGAGGGGCAGTCGTTGGCTCCAATGACAGAGGATATCTACTTTCTGACTGGCCTCTCAAGGAGAGGGGAACCAGTCAATTTTTTCACCTTTCCCTCTAGGCCTCACAACATATCGGAGTTGATTGGACTCCATTGTGAAGCTGATACTGATAGAACGAGCTCGTAGGTGTCGATAAGATCTCAAACTTATCACTGAAAGTGATAGTGTTTCTCATTGGACGGATTACTAGATCTGTGTCTTTGCATCAGGCTTCCTGTGCGCACATGAATTTTGCAGTTCAGTGCCTAAATGCACAAATATTTGACTGGAGCACCACATTACTAGATTGTATGAAGAGGCAATTAATAGAGTGTTGAATGCGGAATCAGAGGAATTTCGGGTTTGGGATGATTCTTTGTGCTTTCTTCTTTGAGAGAGTTCCCAGTTTTAGTCCTAGAGAGGTGATACGAGGGCACCAGGCGTCTAGCCCCGCGTTATGCATATGGGCGGCATTGTTTCCACGACAGGGGGGGGTAAGGACCATTGAAGCCTTTGATGACAAATTTTTTTCTTGGTGGGCGTGACATATTCTGGTCATAAAGGACTACCCCTATGCTAGAATTGACTTCTTTAGAGATCCTGAGATACCGGTACCTCCCAGTGAGGAGCGAGGAGAGATGGGTAAGCTTGTTTTTTTCTTTTTCTTTTTTAAAGGTATTTAATTTTTTATGTTGTTTTTATATATATCATTTTTTTTGTATACACCAGAGTATCTGACAGATCTGTGTCTGTTATGTGCAGATGTGGGGCCAGTGCGACCAGCGGACTTTGTGAGGAATAGGTGACTTCCTCGACCAGAATTCACCCCAGCCACAGCCAGCGGACCAGTAGTAGCAGGAGGACCTCCATCCAGTGAGGCTAAGAGATTTTTGAGATGAGTAGAGAGAAACTTTACCTCGCTCACTCGCACAGTCCCCATGGCAGAGATCGAGGATCTGCCCCCATCTATGCAGCCTCATGTAGCGGGGGCACCACGGACATGGGTTCGACTTTTTCGGCATTTGGAAAACATTGTTGACTATTATAACAAGGCCAACAGGCCCTGTCCTTAGTTAGGCTTGACTTTTCACGTGCCGAGGGCACTATCTGTATATTTTTTAGGGCATAAGCCCCATGACTCGTTATTGGACATATCTTTGAGGTGCTTGCACCCATGCATGTACTCTGATATTTTTGATATTATATATGGATTTTTATGTCTTTTTATCTGTTTATGGACTACATTTATTTTACCAATGTATTTACATGTGTGTGTGTGTGCTTTTCATTACATGTGTGCAATATGCCAATCTAATACATGATTATCTAAGGCATATGTAACTTGATTCAATCTCCTAGGAACATGGATATATGTAATGTAATCAAAGCTTCGTTCTAAGAGACGTACCCTAAGGAACTGTTGGTGTAGAGTAGGATCATAAACGCGGTACACTCCATTTAACTGAGACACAACCAGTTGAGCATCTAAATATACCCGGAGACGAGAAATACCATGCGACAAAGCGTCACGTAGAAACTCTAGAACTGCACTGTATTCGGAAACATTGTTTATGGTGTCACTTAAATAGATACCTCCTGAAGATAACAACTGGCCTTGAGGTGTGTAAATTACCCAAGCTGCGGAAGCAAGCCTCCGAGTGTGTCAACTAGCACCATCCGTAAACCCAATGAAAACCTTCGATTCACTTGACATCTGCGATAGTGAAAAAGATGACATCAAAACAACACGTCCATAAAACCAAAAAGGGTGAAGACTAAAAATGCAAATGTATAGGAACTATACATATGTTACAAAAATTTACCCAAGGTGACCTACCTATGAGTAATACTTCTTGAGGTAGAGCCCATTTCTAGGCTCTTCCAAAGCATTTCCCTCAAATTCTACCAGATGATAAGCGCCCTTTTTTAGAACCTATTTTACGATGAAAGGTCTGAACCACATGGGTTTGAAATTGCCTACCCTCAGGGGGTCTTTATCTTGGTCATAGACCAGGACAAGGTCGCCTTCCGAGAAAATATGAGGACGAACAGACCGATCATATTGACACTTGAATTTTTGTTTGTGAGCCTCGTTGGCCAAGGCTGCATCCCGATGCTTCTCATTGAGTTGCTCGAGGTATAATAAACACTCTTCAAGCGGTGAAGTGTCTAGAAACAATTGTACTGCCAACTTAAGAGAGGGGATCTGGCACTCTATAGGCAAGACTACTTCCAGCCCGTAAATGAGTTGAAAAGGTGAGAAACCATTTGCAGTCTTAAAAGACGTTCAATAGGCCCATAATGCCAAGTATAACATCAAATTCCAATTTGACTTGGCCAAATTGATCGTTCTTTGTAGGATGGTCTTAATAGATTTATTGACATATTCCACCTGACCATTCACTTGAGGGTAGTAGGGTGACGAATGTTCTTGCCTCAACCCAATATTTGATGTTAACTCAATCATCATTGTGTTCTGAAAGTGGTTTCCATGGTCAGTGACAATCTCTCTCGGGACGCTGAATCATGATATAATCTGGTTAAACAAAAAGAGGGTGGCAGTCTCACCATCATATTTGAATGTTGGCATAGCTTCAACCCACTTGGTGAAGTAGTATACTGCTACGATGATATAATGGTGCCCCCTTGCTGAAGGAGGGTAGCAGATAGAGTAATAAATCCCCCACTTGGTGAAGGGGCCAACGGTGATGATGGGAAACATGGGAGCAGGATATGCCCTCATCTTCCATGAGAAGATTTGACACGAGTGGCACTTCTTGACTGATGTGATACAATATTTGATTAGTGTCGGCTAGAAGTAACTGGCTCGTAGAATATTTTGGGTTGTTTCCAACCCAGACAAATGACCACCACATGCTCCAATATGGAAATCATTAAGCACAATTTTCGCTTCTTCATGAGTGAGGCACCAGTGAAGGATGCAATCTACACCTCGACGATACAAAGTATCTTCGAGTATGAGATAGTTATTGGCCCGATGGAATATACAGTGATGATCATCACGAGAAGCAGAGGTGGGGCACTTCAAAGTATGGATATATACAAGTATATCTGCATACCAGGGGTCTGAAGATACTATCAAAAACATGTCTCCTTGAATAGATGACTCTTCAGGCATAACATCACCTGACTCGACTAGAAGTTCCAAGATGAGTTCCGCAAAGACCAGTGACTTTTTGGATTTCGTTGAAACGAAATCTAAGTCAAATTTCTAGAGGACAACTATCCATCTACTGATATTTCCGTCGATTACCCGTTGTGTCAACGCGTATTGAAACGGATTCACAACGAAAATGACAGTGGTCTTGCGAAACAAAATATAATGACGGAACCATTGGACGGCATGAACTGCTGCCAACGCAATTTTTTCAATATGAGAATAATTGAGTTCCAATCCAACCAGGCCTTGGCTCAGGTAATAAATCACAGATTCTAAGAGAAAATCATCCTCCTGAACTAAGACCATGCTGATGGTCGACTCTGCTGCAGCCAAGTACAATAAGAAATATTTGTTATAATTGGGTGGTCGGAGCAAAGGGGCAGTTGTGAGGGCATGTTTCAACGCTTCGAAGGAGCATTGAGCATCTTCGTCCCAATGAAAAGGAACATCCTTCTTCAGTAAACGCATAAAGATATTTGTGATCTCGGCATAGTTTGCGATGAAACGCCGCAAAAAGTTCTATTTTCCCTGTAAACTATGAAGTTTAAGGATTGTACGTGGGGGAGGCAAATGAACTATTGCCTCAACCTTGAGAGGATCAACCATGATCCCTGTTGTTGAAACTATGAAACCTAGCAGACAGTCCGACGTCACGCAAAAACTGCATTTGTTGGGATTCAAGCGAATCCAGAAGTAGCGACATTGCTCAAATATAAGTCAGAGGTGTGTGGGATGATCAGTTCTCTTACGAGATCGTGATGCTAAATAATCTAGGTAGGCCTCGACGATATGTTTGAGATCGTGGAAATAAAAAGACATGGCTCGTTGAAAGGTAGCTCCAGCATTTTTTAGACGAAATAGCATCTTACGATACGTGAATGTACCCCATGGAAAAATGAATGTTGCTTTGTGTTGGTCTTCAGGTTTGATTTGTATCTAATTATATCCCGAAAAAATATCCATGAAAGAAAAGGCCTCACAACATGTGCATTCATCGACTATCTGGTCAATAAATGGTGTGGGAAAATTATCTTTTCGACAGGCTTTGTTCAAATCATGGAAGTCCGTACATACGCGAATCATACCCTATTTTTTGTCAACCGGAACGAGGTTTTACACCCATTGGGTCAAATGGACGGGGTAGATAAAACCTGCCTTGAGCAGTTTCTCTACTTCAACCTTAATAGTTGTTGCTTTCTTAGGATTAACTGGATGAAGCTTCTGTCGAACAGGCTTAGCATCAAGATAAGTCATGATTTTGTGTTCAACAATTTTTGGATCGATGCCTGGCATTTTCTCATAAGACCAAGCAAAATCGTCACAGAATTCCTTAAATAAATCCGTGTAGATTCGAATCTCTTCGGGGGAGCAGTCATCTCCGACGAAAATATTCTCCACGATGCCAGGGGTTCTCGAGATGTTAATAGGTATAGTTTCGACAATGGTTTCTATATTACCCTTGGCATAAACAACATGCGTAGCCAAGGGATTGATAGGACAAGACCTATCTCCAGTCATAGTCAAAGTGAATTCCCCTTCTTCAATTCTGCTTAACTCTGGGAGGAAGTAAGATCTATGATGGAGATCATCCCAGGGTTTGTTCGAACTAGTCATTGCTTCAATGATTGCCTCGTCTGAGGGCAAGACTAAGTCTAAAGAATTTGTATCAGCGAGGGAATCTTGAGCCCAAATAGGCTCTAGAATTGGATCTAACTCTTGTGTGGGAGTCAGATCGGGGTCGGCAGAAGATTGTTGGACTAAAGAGTACACCACTTCTGTTGCGGACAAGGGCATGGACATACCATGGTGCCCTGTCCCTTCCATCATGGCCGATGAGGAAGCAAGAATCCATGGATCATTGAAGTAAGTCGTGCGAAATGACGAAACTTGGAAAATCTCAACCTTATGGTGTTCAGATATGAACTTAACATCGCCTTGAGGAGGTGGGTAATCGAAAGTACCCATCAAAGGTGGGCATAAACCAACCCCTATGTTGACAATGTCAGGTTGAGGGTTATCAATCATTGGGACCGCGGATGCCCCTAATGAAGGGTCAGGACGGGAGAAAGACAACTGATCAATGGTCACGATCTGGCCCTCATGTGGAAACAACAAGACCTGGAAAAATGTAGTGACTACTGCTTACATAGCATAGGTCCAAATCCTCCCTAACAAGAGATTATAGTCAAGAGATGCATCGACCACTACAACCTCAACACACACGATTTTCCCTTCTAACTGCACGGGAAAAGAGGGGATAATGCCATGTGGTCAGAACGAATGACCATCGAAAGTGGTAAGAAGAGTAGGTGATGGAGACAAAGCGAGTTGGCCAATGGCCTTCCAAAATTCCAAATACATTACACATGTTGAGGCGCCCTCATCAACCACCGTGCAGAAAATGTTTCGAGTAAAATTGTGGTGTAAGCCACTACTATCTAGAATGTTACGTGGTAAGGGAGACGAGGTTTTAAGTCAGTTGTATCAATCATGATTGTACCCGAATTACAAGTCTCGGCAGATCCTAAAGTGGCTAATAGATCCTTTCTCTGGAAAATGCATCATTGGAGGACTTCCAAAGCAGACATCGCACAAGGGGTTTGAGACAAATCCTCCACCATAGAGTAGTTATGGGCGGCCCTTGCATTTGGGTTGTGAGAAGCTTTCTTAAATGCACCTTTTGGGATGCATGTCATGGTTTCGCCCAACGTCTTCTCGATCTGGAGAGGAAGATATGGGGTTTTAGCTTCTTTACCTTTCTCAGAGGTGCTTGGCTTGTTGTAATCATGTTCTCTAGTCGATATATAGGCATCACCTTTCATCATATACACATTCGCGGATGCAGGATTCTTTGAAGATGGAGGGCGTCCTTGACTTCCCCCTTCCGCACTTGTAGAGGCTTGAGTTAGATTTTGGCCATGTTCAAATGTGTTTGTTAACACATCAGGCTACAGCTATGACAATAACTTTTGGGCCTCTGCAAGTCGAGGGCACTGGTGAGTCGAGTGGTCTTCCGTGCACAGATTACATGGATACTTCGACTTCCTTTTTTCGGTGTTGCCCCGCTAGCATTATTAGTGGGTTTCTTATCCCCCTTACCCTTATTACATTGTCTATTCTTTCCATCAGGTTGTTGGGTGGCCTTCATATTTGTCGATTGCGCACTATGTACATCTGACATTTGGGTAGGGGGAGCAGCCGAAACAGTAGTTTGGCTAGTCGTTGTATGTTGTACAGACAATTACTGCAATTGTTTCATCAGTTGTTCAGCGGGCTTTGTTTGTGCTGAACCAACAATACCATCAGCATGTGGTCCATCTCTCTGTCTAGTTTTATCAAGTATTGAGAATAAATTAGCTCAAGTTGTTGAGCTCACATGATTTCATCTTCTTCGGAAAACACTCCCGATGTTGCGACGTCTTTGGATAACTGTGGGACCAAAGACTTAAGGAACCACTCAAGTAGGAATGCTGGTGGGACTGGCACCTTAATCAAACTCTTCTGGCATCTCCATTCTTGGATGTGATCAAAAATATGGTCCACTTTTGTCTATTCGAAATTCACCAGCAATTTTGTGTCATCGTCGTATCTCACAGGTAATTGGAAATGGTTTAGGAAATCCATTGCCAATTCCTCGAAGGAAGAGTACCTTGAGCGGTCGAGCTCAATGTACCATTTTGTGGCACTCCCAATGAGAGTACATTGAAACAATCGCAACTGTACGGAGTCGTCTTTCAATGAATTAGACGAGCACCAAAGTTGAAAAGTAGTCACATGATCCCCTAGATCTTCATTAGGTTTGGCTTCAAACTTTGGTATGTCCGAAGGCAACTTTGTTGGCATAGGGGGCCAAAGCGGATCGTGATAGATAGGATCATTCAACAACCTTTTTAAGTCTGGAAAATGAAAGGTTTCCAGGAAAGGTAGTTTGGGTTGTTGGTGATAACCATGGAAAAAGGGGCCTGGAGTTTGACTGGCACCAGATTTCCAGGAAAAGTTGGGTTGTTGGCTCGGGTTCTGGTAAAAACCATGGCCATGACCAGCATACAGATTATGTGTTTGAGGAGACATCATCAACTGATTCCAAAAATAGGACGTATATGGTTGGGCGTGCATTACATTCAGAGGACTTTGATAAGGGTTGCCCTATGTCGATCCCATGGGAATGGGTACTGCACCTTACCTAGGGTTCCATTGGTTGTGAAAAGAGTTTCTCCTGATCGGCATTCCTGGCGAGGGAACTAATCCCTACCAAGAATTCCAAGGTCCTGATGCAGAGGAAGTTCTTGGGTTTGCCCCTTGTTTAGGAATAGTACCCTGCATAGGATTAGGTTGTCTGTAACCGGGGTTGCCCCCAGTCGGGAAAGCAGTTGACGAGTAAGAGTTGTTACCAAATGAACCAAACAAAGAAAACGGTGTTGAACCTACCGACATATTATGAGAAGGTGGTCCTTGACTCCCTGCTCCAAATGAATTATGGTTTGCATTCATCCCAGCGGAATGTTGGTGGGCACCACCGAGCGAAGGGGGTGAAGGAGGTATATGACCTCCTCCATAAGGGAAAGCATTAAAGGGAGATAAAGTGCCCCCCATGGGTCCTTGTAGAGGAGTGTTAGAGCTCCCTACCTGCAGACCTAAAGTCTATAAAGTGGAGTAGGAAAGTACAGGGATTGTACCTAAGCTAGGCATCCCGTGTGAGAATGGAGGGCTTGTTTCACTCTGTGTGAAAGGAGCAGTGGTCGCCGCCAAAGACAGGATCGGACCACTGCTTGAGGTAGAGGTAGTCGAGACCATGGTGGCTCATAATAGCAACATTGGATTAGGAGGTGGAACACCCCTTGTGGTGACAGTTGTAGTGGGAATAGGAGAATTCCCAGAAGAAGTGGCAACGTTTGTTTCCATTGCTGCGTGTGACACTGTCTGTCGCCCGTAAGGATAAATATGTACGATGATGGGTGCCAAAATATCAGTGGTTGGAGTTTCAGATGGACCAAGAGCTTCCGCTCCAAGGTCTGAAATGGTTGGTTCCTTCGGATGTTGGTCAGCCACAGTTTCCTGTGACCCAGTCGCTTCAAAAGACCCTTGTTGGTCTAGCTTTCACCTTAGCGGTGGCAGGGGTGGCTCTAGTGTAACCGGTGGTAGGCCAAGAAGCCTTTGTGACCAGAAGATCTCGCGATCCTCCACTATGTAATAATATCAAAGACACACTAGGGCTTTCTATTCGTTCAAAAACAACACACACCAGAAAAGGTTCCTACGAGATAAAACAAGTAATGACTAAACTAGTTGGAAGAACAGTTACAACAACCAACACTAGAGAAACTTACTGGTGCAAGTGCAACTCGAATAAGAAATCACTTTCTGGGTATACTCTGCAAAGTGTGGCCTAATGTATGTCCTAGGTACCGCGGTCTACCCCCACAATCACCTATGTAAGTCCCTAAAATAATGGCAACTAGGTTTCCAGTGCATGAACAGTCACCAGGCGGGTACAGTCGAAAGTTGGGCGGACCGCAATGAGAAGGGTATCAAGCCTAAAACCTATCAAGGGTATCGAAAGCAAGTGGTTCGGAAGACAACTGAGGACCTCAAATGGATTTTAGACCCATGAAGCTCCATGGCAAATGCAATCGACGAAATCCCAAAACAAACCCTCTATATGTGTTCCCCACTACGCTTGGTCCGGATTTGGAGGGGTTATCTACGCTACCTTTCCGCACGTGACCTTCTGTTTAGCCTCTGTGTTAGAGGGGGGTCTCGGATAACTTTCATGATATTGGACTTTTAACACTCCCTAGAACAGACTCTTATGTATGTTTTGTAGCCTTGAAGAGTTTCCTCTCCAACCTAAATCAAGGCTCTAGCCTAGACTAGTTGATGGACCCTACAAACATAAATTCTAGTTGATTTTAATCAATCGTTAATTTGTATGGCTTGTCTTAAGTCAAAGGTTATGAAAGTGAAACTAGTGATGTTTTGAGAGACGGAAGAAAAGATAAACAGAAAGCTGGAAACAAAATAACTTCTTCTTGACCAAATATTTTAATCAACTTTTCAAACTAAGATTTTTTCTAAGATCTTTGAACAACAAACTCAAAACAAGATTTCACTTGACTACGAGCTACTTATTGTCCTAAGTAAATAGCCAATAACTTATGAAAGAAAAACTTTTCCCGGTTATTAATGCAAACCAACAACTACTTAACCAAACCAAGAAATAAAAGAGTTTTTTTTTTTATTTAATGCTCGCAAAGAAAAAAAGGAAAAATGATGACAATAAAGACCAAGAAAACTTGTGGCCTAAGCACAGATCGCAAAGAGTTACTGACAATAACACACAAAATGATTAAAGCAGACTCTCACACTTGTCTAAAAACCCTATGAAAGAAAAATATTTAACGAAAAACCTTTTAATGAAAAAGAAAGCTATTGTTGTAATCAAACCTAAGTTGTCAACTACTATGACAAAGACCAAGATTAAATCAAGGAAATCCCTGAGAGGTATAACTCTTGATAAGGAAGAGGATGACTGCCTCTCCTTAAACAAAAAATTTCTCAATAGGAACGCTGCTGACAGTTTTTTTATTGCACAGTTTGTAGCTAGGTCAGATGGCTAGAGGATAGAGGCCAAACTGGCATAACAGGACCTACCCCACCCAATGTCACCTCAATGGGGAGGTTATTTCTATTCAGGGAGGTTAGCCCAGGGGAGACGTCCCCGGAAACCTGGGGTTTTGAAGAGGCAAAGATATAAAGGTTAAGGTTAAAGCCCCTCCTCACAGGTTACCACCAAGATCAAATAGTCTGGCTAATCAGCCAATAAATGAAGTGTATGCCCAAATGAGAACACCTGCCCGGAACAAGACAATAGCAAAAGAATATATGCAGGCTATAATTCAGTGGGTTAGTACTTCATGTAACTATCTGACATCAATATGTAAGCAATTAAAACAACAGATATTAATGAGATCAACATTTTATCAATATAGTAATGGAGAATATCAATTCATCAATAACTATTGAGATGATGTAGCCAACAATGTATTTAATCACTCATTTACTCAATAAATGATTTCAACCATCATCTAATTGCTTATCATCAAAAGGTGTTGTGTCAAGATGGAATAACCAAGCATGACGTCATCCTAGTTAGGGTTAGCTAGTTAGTTAGGGTTTCAAAATTAAAAGTTTTGAGAGGTTGTTTGAGCACTGTCACTTCAACGTTGTGTGTCTAAGATCAGTGCCTAAGGGTAGATGGATTCAATTAAGGAGAGGATGCAAGACTTGAAGGGATAAAGGATAAGGACAAGAGGGAAGGGTTCTAAAGTGCTGCAATGGCAGGACCCTAGAATCAAAACCCTAGGGGAAAGAGGCTCACTCTGGTGTTGCTTAAGCAAGGCCTCGTGCTCTTTCCTCCTTCCTTAGGTCAAACTTGGAAAAATAGCTAGCATAAAAGATAAGTTAAAACAAGAGGATGAGGTGAGGGAAAGTGTTGCAATGGCAAGGCTTTGTCACCAAACCCTAAAAGATAGACGGCCCTAGGTGTAGATGACCTAGGCCTAGGACGTCACCTCCTTCTTAACCTTTAAAAAAATCACAGCTAGCACAAGGGGAAAAAGTGAAGGGAGTGTAGAAAAGGCTAGGCTCTTCCTTCCTTTCTCAATGGCTGAATATTTCTCTATAAGGGGACATGAAATAAGGACCTACTTGTGTGATTATTACCTAGGGTTTTAAATCAGCAAATTTATAAGTAAATGCAAGAATACAAACCTACAACCATTCAATTAAGAAGTTTTGCAGAAAATACACTTACATATCATGAATAAAAGCATGTGCAAACCCTAGTTGTAAACCTTCCTTCAAGAGAAATGCAAAATATGCCAAGAAAATCCTTCCATCAACAAGTGCGCCTCCTTTAAAAGACCAAATACCCAAACTAGGGCGCAAAAATCAAACCTCACAAGAGAGTGAGTTGTGTGTTATGTCAAAATGAGGATAAAACTCCTCAATATATACTATATCAATGACCTTTAATTAATTTTAGATTATAGAAATTAGCCACAAGGCTTAAAACCAAAATCATACTATTTTTACATTAAAATGTCAAATTAAAACCCTAACTAAGTTGTAATGAAGGTAAAATCCCCTTCAAGGGAGGCGCTAGCCTCTTTCAGGGAAAATGAGGCATCCAAGAGAAAAATGTTGACCCCTCAGGGGCCTCTCCAACATGCCACACGTGTCACTGCTACCCAGTCTGCCTCCAAGAATGACCATGACATCATGGTAAGAATGGGGGTGCTCTGAGTCTTCCAAGGCCAACGTTCCACTGAAAAGGGGTCATTCCCCTTAGGTCGGGCTCTGCTAAAGTGCCTCTGGTGAAACGTCCTTCTTCTTCTCAGGTGCAAAAGCTCAATTAAGCATTGCCATGTCTCTGCCCTTCTAACAGGGTCTCAGCAACCATCTGATGGGCTCTTCAGCCCCATGGAGGTCTAAACTAATCATCTCCCCATGTGTACCAGTCCAAATCGTACATGTCCGTTGGGCATGGTCCTGCACATCAAAAACTTCTCCCTCCATGAGCTCATTGGTCACAGGGATCATAGCAATGTTAATCACGTTTCATCGTTAATATTATCAAACATATGCATAAAAACCCTGATATATCATCCAATAGCTCAAAGACATTACAAAAGACCTACAATACAAGGCTGAAGAAAAGGACACGACACCCTATTGGGCTAGTATCCGTAAAGAAAGGAAAGTCTCCAAGGAGTTTCATCCAAGCCATGTAAAATGAGGTGGTGCGGACATACGGGTAGAGTGAGAGCCAAGGATGCATGATATTACCTGTGGGTGCCTTTGTAGAAGGCGAGTTGTACCCGTCATGGATGCAATTTTTTCCAAGCCCTTTCTTGCCTTTATTCTTTCCTTTTCTTTATTTGCTTTTTCTTTTTATTTTAAGGACTAACTAGAGGACACTGCCTTGGTGTGGTGACCAGATAGGACAGTGTTACCCACAAGTACTTTCACAGATATGATAAGGCTAGCTCGTGATGAGACCCCCTTTCCCTTGGCCATGCAACCAAAGGTCACCACCCTAGCGTGGTAACCAGATAGTGGCAATGTCATGCTGTTAGGTACCCATGAACATAATATGCTGGCTCATGATGAGACCCCCTATCCTCTTGGCTAGGTCTTGTTTTGTTATTTTTTTCGGGTCCCTCTTGTTTCTTACTGAGAGGCTTTTTCACTGCCTTCTCGGGGATCCTTGGGCGAGGCATCTTGAGGTTTCATTTTTAGGCTTTTATCTTTTACCAGCTACTTTTACCTTTTGGGCCTTTAGCCCCTTCTTCCCACGAGATAAGGTGCAACCCCACAAACAAATCATCCTAATGCCCGGACTAGGGGAATGTGACAGATGAGTGGGAGATAAGATGAAAAAGTGATAATATGATGGGAGCAGATGATGGATCTTCAGAAATCCCCCAGTGGCAAACCAAAACCTATGGGTACAGGCTTGCTAGGACACCCTCTCAATCCCCCCAATCATGGTCAAGTGGATTTATGTAAGATCCAAGCAGTCGTTAGAGATAAAAGGAGTAAGATGCATATATCTAAAGGTTATTATGATCAAAAGTGACACATACTATGATACCTAGACCAATTACCTCATGGAGCAAGAGCATTCTCCGATACAAGACCAGGCCAATGGTGATGGATGTTGTTGCTGCTGACAAGATGAATCTGATGAAAGAAGAGAAGGATGGGCCCTCCAGGGCCATGCTCAGGTCAATCATGCTCTCGATACTCCATGTCTAGGACTTGTGGGCCTCGAGACATGATCTCCTAGTTATCCCTAGAAATCAGGGATAACAAGTTCAACAGCCAGCGTGTGCACGTGAGATGTGTAAGGTCAGAGTGTGTGTACATGCATGCAGGCCTTATACAGGCCGTGTGTACCTCAAGAAATCAAACACTGGCAGAGACTACTGGTATTGAGAACCAAAGTCCCTTGAAGACTCAGAAACTTACTTTGATAGAAAAGAAAAACAATTCAAGGAAAATTTCATAAAACAAAACCAATCTGAGGTGGTACCTAAGCTACAAACTGCAAAAACAGAGACCAGAATGAGATCCAGAAAACCCCTAAGAAGGATCACTTCTGATAGGGGAGAGGATGACTGCCTCTCTAAAAAAAAAACATTATGAACTCAAACACACGACTGACACTTCATCAGCTAGCGTGTGCACACGGGTTGTGTGAAGGTAGGGCGCAGGTACACGCATGCAGGCCTTATATAGTCCATGTGTACCTCTGTGACTTCCGTAAAATAAAAAGTAGCCAAGAAAAGAAAGCAGGGAATATTGGTATGGAAGACCAGAATCCCTACTAGCTCAGACTCTTCTAGAAACTCAGAAAAAAGGTGATGAAACCAATTTAAAACTACCAAAAAAGTATCCCCAGAAAACCCGAGAGTTCCCTAGTATGGTTGCCAATTCTGTTGTGGGTGGGAAATCCCTCTTACGGACTAGCACTAAGGGTTTTTATCATGCATGCAGAAATGACCTAAAGATTCCTACTTTCTACCATCATCCCATGCCTAAACCCCATTGTTCATATGCAAATACAAGGTTAAAGAGATCAAGTTGTCGTACCTTATTTTCCGTGTTCGATGTCGATCCGTTTTCAGGCTTGGTCGTCCTTTGAATGCAACTCTCCTCCCAAGTCTGACCTTCATTCACAAAATATAAATGAAGAACTCCACATGCATTTTATCTATGAACTAATGGGTTAGAGATTTAATCAACATGTAATCAATATTCAAACAATGAAAACCTCATATGGCGGGATGGGAAAAGTACTTCTTTTATTAATCTCACGAGAATACCTTACAATAGTGAGATTGGCCACTGCTCCTCGAATTTGGTCCTGGGCTCCTCTTCAACTGTGCTCTAACTGCTTTTGTATATGCTTCTCTTCACACAATAGTTGCAAAAGGTTGAGGCAAAGGGAATGCTAATTCGGGTAGAGTTTCTTTACTATGATTTTCCTCCTTTCAAATGGGACCCCTACCCCTTCTTTTATAGGCTAGAAGGAGCTAGGTATTTGGTCGAGGGACTGGCCATGCATGGTCGAAAGGTTTAGTTAACTTACCCAAAATTGTATGTTCCGTCAACAACTTTCCATTTTTCATGCTTTTGTAGGTACACGCGGGTTGTAGTGGGTCAGCTAGAGTGTACATGCAGGTTGTAGTGGAGCAGGGCGTGTGTGCCTTTAAAAAGGGTGTTTTTAATAAGATTTGTTCAGTACTATCTTTGCAAATAAGGAATATGAGATGGCCTGATGCTAGGTAAGCATGTCAATAGAATAGTAGACTAGACTGAGAATAAATTAGGTCAAGTTGTTGAGCTCGCATGATTGCATCTTCTTCGGAAAACACTCCCGACATTGCAACGTCTTTGGATCACTGTGGGACCAAATACTTAAGGAACCACTCAAGCAGGAATGCTAGTGGGACTAGCACCTTAATCAAACTCCTCCATCATCTCCATTCTTGGATGTGATCAGAGATATGGTATGCTTTTTTCTGTTCGAAATTGGCCAGCAATTATGTGTCAGCATCATATCTCACAGGTAATTGGAAATGGTTTAGGAAATCCATTGCCAATTCACCGAAGGAAGAGTATCTTGAGCGGTCGAGTTCAATGTACCATTTTGTAGCACTCCCAATGAGAGTACATTGAAACAATCGCAACTGTACGGAGTCATATTTCAACGAATTAGACGAGCACCAAAGGTGAAAAGTAGTCACATGATCCCCTGGTTCTTCATTAGGTTTGGCTTCAAACTTGGTATGTCCGAAGGAAACTTTATCGGCATAGGGGGAAAACACGAATCATGACTGATAAGATCATTCAACAACCTTGTTAAGTCTGGCAAATGCAAGGTTTCCAGTAAAGGTAGTTTGGGTTGTTAGTGATAACCATGGAAAAAGGGGCCTAGAGTTTGACTGGAACCAGGTTGCTAAGAAAAGTCGGGTTGTTGGCTCAGGTTCTGGTAAAAACCATAGCCATGACCAACGTATGGATTTTGCGTTTAAGGAGACATCATCGGCTGATTCCTGAAATGATGTAGATGGTTGGGTGTGCATTACATTCGAAGGACTTTGGGAAGGGTTTCCCTATGCCAATCCCATGGGCATGGGTACTGCACCTTTCCTGGGGTTCCATTAGTTGTGAAAAGAGTTTCCCGGGATCGAAATTCATGACGAGCGAACTGATCCCTGCCAAGAATTCCAAGGTCCTGATGCAGAAGAAGTTCCTAAGTTTGCCCCCTATGTAGGAATAGTACCCTGCATAGGATTAGGTTGTCCATAACCAGGGTTTCCCCCAGTCGGGAAAGCAGCGGACGAGAAAGCGTTGTTACCAAACACACCAAACAAATAAAATTGTGTTGAACCTACTGGCATACTATGAGAAGGTGGTCCTTGACTCCCTGCTCCAAATGAATTATGTTTTGCATTCGGCCTGGCGGAATGCTAGTGGGCACCGCCGAGCGAAGGGGACGAAGGAGGTGTATGACCTCCTCCATAAGTGAAAGCGTTAAAGGGAGATGAATTTCCCCCCATGGGTCCTTACAGAGGAGCATTAGAGCTTCCTACCCCCAGACCTAAAGTATGTAAAGTGGAGTAGGAAAGTACAGGGCTTGTACCTGATCTAGGCATCCCGTATAAGAACGGAGGGCATGTCGCACTCTGTCTGAAAGGAGCAGTGGCCACCACCAAAGATGGGATCGGACCACTGCTTGAGGTAGAGGTAGTCGAGACCATGCTGGCTCGAACCAACAATGGTGGGTTAGGAGGTGGAACACCCCCTCTGGTGACAGTCGTAGTGGGAATAGGAGAACTCCCGGAAGAAGTGGCAGCGTTTGTTTCCATTGCTGCATGTGAAACTATCTGGCACTCATAAGGATAAATCTGTATGATGATGAGCACCAAAAGATCAGTGGTTGGAGTTTCGGATGGACCAAGAGATTTTTCTCCAAGGTATGAAATGGTTGGTTCCTCTGGATGTTGGTCGGGCATAGTTTATTGTGACCCGGTTGATTCAAAAGACCCTTGTTGGTCTAGCTTTCGCCTTAGCGGTGGCGAGGGTGGCTCTAGTGTAATCGGTGGTAGGCCAAGAAGCCTTCGTGACCAGCATATCTCGTGATCCTCCACTGTGTAATAATATCAAAGAGACACTAGGGCTTTCTATTCATTCAAAAACAACACACACTAGAAAAAGTCCCTACGAGATAAAACAAGCAGTGACTAAACTAGTTGGAATAACAGTTACAACAACCAACACTAGAGCAACTTACCAGTGCAAGTGAAACTCGAATATGCAAGCACCCTCCGGGTATACTCTGCAAAGTGTGGCCCGATGTATGTTCTAGGTATCGTGGTCTACCCCCGCAGTCACCTATGTAAGTCCCTAAAATAATGGCAACTAGGTTTCCAGCTCATAAACAGTCACCAGGCGGGTACAGTTGACAGTCGGGTGGACCGCAATGAGAAGGGTATCAATCCTGAAACCTATCAAGGGTATCGAAAGCAAGTGGTCGGGAAGACAACTAAGGACCTCGAACGGATTTGAGACCCACGAAGCTCTGTGGAAAATGCAATCGACGGAATCCCAAAACAAGCCCTCTATATGTGTTCCCCACTACGCTTGGTCCGGCTTTGGAGGGCTTATCTCCACTACCTTTCCGCACGCGACCTCATGTTTATCCTCTGTGTTAGAGGGGGGTCCCGGATAACTTTCACGATACTGGACTTTTAACACTCCCTAGCATAGACTCTTATGTATGTTTTGCAACCTTGAAGAGTTTCCTCTCCAACCTAAATCAAGGCTCTAGCCTAGACTAGTTGATGGACCCTACAAACATAAACTCTAGTTGATTTTAATTAATCGTTAATTTTTATGGCTTGTATTAAGTCAAAGGTTATGAAAGTTAAACTAGTGATGTTTTGAGATACGAAAGAAAAGATAAACAGAAAGCTAGAAACAAAATAACTTCTTCTTGACAAAAAAATTTAATCAACTTTTCAAGCTAAGATTTTTTCTAAGATCTTTGAACAGCAAACTCAAAACAAGATTTCGCTCGACTACGAGCTACTTATTTTCCTAAGTAAACAGACAAGAACTTTTGAAAGAAAAACTTTTCAAGGTTATTAATGCAAACCAACAACTACTTAACCAAACCAAGAAATAAAAGAGTTTTTTTATTTATTTAATGCTCGCAAAGCAAAAAGGAAAAATGACGACAAGTAAATACCAAGAAAACTTCTGGACTAAGTGCAGATCGCAAAGAGTTATTGACAATAACACATAAACTAATTAAAGCAGACTCTCACACTTGTCTAAAAACCCTATGAAAGAAAAAAATTTAACGAAAAAACTTTTAATGAAAAAGAAAGCTATTGTTGTAATCAGACCTAAGTTGCCGACTACTATGACAAAGACCAAGATTAAATCAAGGAAATCCCTAAGAGGTATAACTCTTGATAAGGAAGAGGATGACTGCCTCTCCTTAAACAAAAAATTTATCAACAGGCATGTTGTTGACAGTGCAACAGCCAGCGTGTGCATGCAAGTTGTGTAAGGTTAGAGCGTGTGTACACGCATGCAGGCCTTATACAGGCTGCGTGTACCTCTGCAATTCTTCAAAAATGAGAAAAAAAAAAAAAAAACAAGCAATCAAACACTGTCAGAGACTACTGGTATTGAGAACCAGAGTCCCTTGAAGACTCGGAAACTTACTTTGACAGAAAAGAAAAACAATTCAAGGAAAATTTCATAAAACAAAACCAATTTGAGGTGGTACCTAAGCTACAAACTAAAAAAACAGAGACCAAAATGAGATCCAGAAAACCCCTGAGAAGGATCACTTCTGACAGGGGAGAGGATGATTGTTTGTCTAAAAAAACAATTTTTTGAACTTAGACACACGACTGACACTTCATTAGCTAGCATGTGCGCGTGGGTTGTGTGAAGGTAGGGCACGGGTACACGCATGCAGACCTTATAAAGGCCATGTGTACCTCTATGAATTTCGTAAAATAAAACGCAGCCAAGCAAAGAAAGCAGGGAATACTGGTATGGAAGACCAGAATCCCTACTAGCTCAGACTCTTGTAGAAACTCAAAAAAAAGGTGATGAAACCAATTTAAAACTACCAAAAAAGTATCCCCAGAAAACCTGAGAGTTCCCTAGTATGGTCGCCATTCTATTGTGGGTGGGAAATCCCTCCTACGGACTAGCACTAAGGGTTTTATCATGCATGTAGAAATGACCTAAATCTTCCTACTTTCTACCATCATCCCATGCCTTAACCCCATTGTTCATATGCAAATACAAGGTTAAAGAGATCAAGTTGTCGTACTTTATTTTCCGTGTTCGATGTCGATCCCTTTTCACGCTTGGTCGCTCTTCGACTTCAAATCTCCTCCCAAGGATGACCTTCATTCACAAAATATAAATGAAGAACTCTACATGCATTTTATCTATGAACTAATGGGTTAGATATTTAATCAACATGTAATCAATATTCAAACAATGAAAACCTCATATGGCGGTATGGGAAAAGTACTTCTTTTATTAATCTCATGAGAATACCTTACAATAGTGAGATCGGCCACTGCTCCTTGAATTTGGTCCCGGGCTCCTCTTCAACTATGCTCCAACTGCTTCTGTATATGCATCTCTTCACACTATAGTTGCAAAATGTTGAGGCAAAGGGAATGATAATTCGGGTAGAGTTTCTTTACTATGATTTTCCTCCTTTCAAATGGGACCCCTACCCCTTCTTTTATAGGCTATAAGGAGCTAGGTATTTGGTCAAGTGACTAGCCATGCATGGTCTAAAGGTTTAGTTAAACTACCCAAAATTGTGTGTTCCATCAACAACTTTCCATTTTTCATGCTTTTGTAGGTACACGCGGGTTGTAGTGGGTCAGCTAGAGTGTACACGCGGGCTATAGTGGAGCAGGGCATGTGTGCCTTTAAAAAGGGTGTTTTTAAGAAGAGTTGTTCAGTACTAGCTTGGAAAAGAAGGAATATGAGATGGCATGATGCCAGGTAAGCATGTCTGGTGAAAATTAGGTTGGGAAATCCCTCCTACGGACTAGCACTAAGGGTTTTATCATGCATGCAGAAATGACCTAAAGATTCCTACTTTCTACCATCATCCCATGCATAAACCCCACTGTTCATATGCAAATACAAGGTTAAAGAGATCAAGTTGTCGTACCTTATTTTTTGTGTTCGATGTCGATCCCTTTTCACGCTTGGTCACTCTTCAACTTCAACTCTCCTCCCAAGGCTGACCTTCATTCACAAAAGACAAACGAAGAACTCTACATGCATTTGATCTATGAACTAATGGGTTAGATATTTAATCAACATGTAATCAATATTCAAACAATGAAAACCTCATATGGCGGGATAGGAAAAGTACTTTTTTTATTAATCTCATGAGAATACCTTACAATAGTGAGATCGGCCACTACTCCTCGAATCTGGTCCTGGGTTCCTCTTCAACTGCACTCCAACTGATTTTGTATATGCTTCTCTTCACACAATAGTTGCAAAACATTGAGGCAAGGGGAATGCTAATTCGGGTAGAGTTTCTTTACTATGATTTTCCTCCTTTCAAATGGGACCCCTACCCCTTCTTTTATAAGCTATAAGGAGCTAGGTATTTGATCGAGTGACTAGCCATGCATGGTCGAAAGGTTTAGTTAACTTACCCAAAACTGTGTGTTTTGTCAGCAACTTTCCATTTTTCATGCTTTTCTAGGTAGACGCGGGTTGTAGTGGGTCAGCTAGAGTGTACACGTTGGTTGTAGTGGAGCAGGGTGTGTGTGCCTTTAAAAAGGGTGTTTTTAACAATATTTGTTCAGTAATAGCTTGGCAAAAAAGGAATATGAGATGGCCTAATGCCAGGTAAGCATGTCTAGTGCAAATTAGGGTTATAACAGTTTCCCAAGAGCAAGCTTTGACAGAGAGTCCACCAAAGAGTTGTATTGTATATGGACATGAAAACATTGTAGCCAACTGAAAAACTGCCTTAGATATGTGATCTTCTTCATCTAATACTGCAAATTTAAAACATTCAAATGATACTTTCCAACAAACCAGTCAAGAATAACCTTGGATTCTCCCACTACCATTAAATTCATAAATATGAACTCTCAAAGAAAAACTCAGGAGATCCCACAAACCAAGTAACTCTGCTTTAAAATTTGATCTAGCTACATCAAAAATATGGATCCTAAAGAAGTGATCACTACTCAGCTGAAGAACAATTTCAACACCACAATATCCACTAGAAACAACTCCATCAAAGAAGCCTAAAGGTCCCTGACCAAAATAAATTGGGTTCATAAGAAAATCAAATTTGTCGCCCTCTACATAACAGGGCATTTCTTTAATAGCCACCACAATCCTAGAACAAAGACCATAATCATTCATGAGAGAGTTCTCAAACAAAATCTTATTCGTGTAGCGCCAAATGCCTCAAAGAACAAAGAGAGGAACCATCATGTGCCTCGATAAAGCTAGAAAACAAGACAACAAATTTTCATTCAAAGACAGTAAATTCCAATAACCATTGAGTTTCTATTGTGCACTGTTGGGCCCTTCGTTTTTGGTTTAAAGTAGCGCAAGGAGGACTATAGTCCCAATTTTTTTCAAACACGAGTTACACAAGCCACAAAGAAGCTGGATAGTGGAGCAAGTAAAGAAACATAAAACGGTTGTGAAAAGGGACAGTGCAACACCAGCGAGGTAAAAGTAGTTACAACAGAACAAGAACAAGAAAGCATGTAGAGCCCAAAGCCAGAAGATCCCACTCATCCTATATATGAGATGAAAATTATTGTAAAAGGGTTGGTTGGTTGTGATTGTTGGGTATGGTTGGGTGTAGCTGACTATTTGTAGGGTTTTGTCATAGATGGTATAGAGTGCGCAGACAGACAAAAGGTTTTGTGACTGTAACTTGTATATATTTTGGGGAAAAGGGTAGATAGAGCTCTGTGACATGAGTCTGGAGCCAGAATTTTTTAACGGAGTAATGATTTGTATCTCTGAGATTGTATCTGAAAAGATCTGCTGATAATATATAAAGAAGGACCTAAAATTTTGAAATTATTGTGTCATTATGTGTGTATGCTTATGAATTGTTCCCTTACAATACTTCTTTATGATAATTAAGATCAATATGTTGTCTTTGTTTACAAAGTATTCTGCAACTTGAGTGTCTTTATTTCCAGTATGAATGGGTTCAGATATGTTTTTTTTTAAGTTTGTCTCGCACAAGATCATGGTGAATATTGAAGATTCTGGAAACCCCCCTAAGTATTCTCCTTGCCCTTACCTATGTTTTTGTCTTGGTTGTGCTTCGGGTGAGACTTATTCTCTTTGGAGGAGATGAAAATTCCAGCACTCTAGACTACTCGGTGCCTTTTGTTCATAACCTAAGAAGGACCCTAGTCTGATCAATTCCGCGCCAACAAAAATGGTTTCGTTGTCGGGACAGGCGTTAAAAGGGAACATGTAGGGAGAATGATTCTATAGATTCACAGATATGATATTCACCAATGGTGGGAGAGAAATTGTGACACCTTCATATGGAAAGAGGCGGAGATGAGAGGAAAATTTGTGAAAGATACATGGGAGGTAGTCTTTTACTCAAAAACATTGACTGACCAGTACGAGATATTCTGGGTTAAGTTCCCGAAAGAACTTTTCCCCTAGATAGATAGGCTCCAAGAAGCTTTGGAATTCCAAGAATGAGTCAAGAAGACCTGCGCTTAGGATACATAAAAGATCACAGAACTTCATCGGCTAGATCGTCTGGTAACATGAGCGATCGATTTATGGGTCAATACAACATTAGAAGGATATATTATCGAGTTTGCAGCTGAGAATCACCAATCTTTTTCATGAGCAGAAGTGGATTTCAAGAAAGACACAAGGGGAAGACTGTTGAGAGAAATCTCCCTATGGATTAAGGTTTTCTTGATGGAAGAGGGGATGCTGACTATGTCCTCGATTGAGATGGCAGTGTAAACACCCTCTCTTGGGGTGGAGTGAGTTTGGGGTGGAGTCATGGCCTGAGAGAGGGGAGAAGGTTCTTTGAGAAACGAGGGAGCAACAAGAAATGGACTCAAGAGATGATCGAGCCTTGAAAATAGCCGCCATAGTTGAGAAGTGGTGGCATGGTAAGATAAAGAAAGAATTAAAAAATTCTGAGAAGTTGCGGAAAGAAGTCGAACCAGGAGAAGTAGAGGAAGCATAGATGGAAGAGTTGCAAAAGATGAGAACACAGGAAAGACTGGCCAGTCAAATATTAATTCAGAGAGAAGTGCAGAGAGAAAGAAGTCCCCAGGAGGGCGGACAAGGAGAAGAAGGTGTATAATAAAGGGAAAATGAAGTCGACGTGGATCTTGAAGAAGAAAGAGAAGATGCAGCCCTAACGCTAGGAAATATCAGGAATCTAGTTGAAGAGACCGCTACAGAGGATGAGAACGAGACCCCCCAGATCAAATAAACCCGCCCCAAAGCCAGTAGCACCATCCCTAAATCACCCATACCCCAAGTGTCTTCTATACAAGTGGTAAACTCTATACTACCTTATTATGTTATTCCTATTCCATTACAGTCAGTGAGTCAGCCACAACAGGGAAGCGCGAATACTGGGAGGATATTGGGATCCCCTAGTATATCTCAACCAACACCGTTAGGTTTTATTTTGGTAGGAATAGTAAGATCAACAATGGTTGGTAATGCCGGAGGTTCAATTGCTCGATACCTATAATTTTGCGGTAAGGGAGAAGAGGATGTTAAGCAACATTGTTTCTTATGCGAAGCAATCTGGAGGTCCAGAGGGACTTTGGATGCAAATAAATTGGTTGAATTCCAGACTACTCTAAGAGGTCGTGCTCTCAAATGGTACATGAATTCCATTGATCCAAGAGTACCAGGAGTGCAAGCTCAAGTGTTCACACTTGACTAGGTACGGGAAAAGTTCATAGCGGAGTTTAAGCTACCTCATTCAGAACAACAAGCTTTGTCTAAGTTGCACGAAATTCAGCAAAGGGAAGGTGAATCAGCCTGGAAATATAGCCAGAAGTTTAAGGATGTTATAGGGAGGTTAGCACATCCAATTCATGAGGAACATGAAAGAGAATGGTATATCCAAGGATTTCTACATCTGACACGGATTTCATTAACGCAACAGTGGATAGCCACTTTGACAGATGACTTGGAACAATCAATGAAGATTGAAGCCATGGTAGGATATTCGGGGAGCCTGAGAGTGACCAAACACCCAGTAGATGAAAATTTGGTGCAACTACAAGGGAAAATATAAGTGCTTACAAAGAATATTCAAGAATTGACGATACCCAGACCAGAACGAATGCAAGTCTGGTGTACCGGATGTTACACAAAAGGACATCTGGTGAACAAATTTCCACGGATGAGGGTAATGGGACCTCCTCAAAATATGATGGGAGCTTCACCAGGACCCGCGGGAGGAGTTTCACAAGTATCCATGAATTTACCATTCCATACCCCAACCCCATACCATGCTTTTCTAGGTAATCAAGAAGTGCCATCAATTGAGTATTGCGATATTTTCTGAATCCATGGGCATGGGTCGAGATAGTGCCCCATTATTCAGAAGTATTCAACAGTACTGAATATTGTGCATTGTGAGTTTTGCGCATCTACCACACATGCTATGAATCAGTGTAGAGTGTTGGATGCACTTGTGTACAGACTGGATCAAACATCATTCAGGGTGAATGAAACCCCTCAGGGACTGGGAAGAGGTCGAGGAGGTGGAGCTAGAGGAGACTTCAGAGGAGGAAGAACCGGGGGAAGAGGACCAAGTAGATGCTACAAATGTGATGAGAAAGGCCACATGGCTAGAGATTGTCCTCACCCAAGGTGGCCATGGTGCTCTCACTGCAGAACCAATGGGCACGCAACTGAAGACTCCCCATAACTAATTGAAAAATGGGAAGATCGGGTACGTCAACAAGGAACTAATCTCATCAGTTCAAAGATAAAGATATTTATTAGAGGACAACTTCCCAACCTTAATATCATTACTTGAGGAAGGGCAAAGATTGGCACAGATGTTGATAATTTTCCTCAGAGCCAGAAAGAAGTGCCTAAGGAGGACAGGTATGATCCTCTGAAATAGAAGTTATTCTTCAAAAATCCCATAGAATTATTTTAGAATATCCATGGCCCTAAGATGTAAGAGAAACTCCCTCATACTATTGTTTATCCTAAGATCGCGCAAGTGCCTACTTCACCCCTTACGCCCAAAAACCTTGTAGTCCCAATGAGACAACCTAAGCAGGCACAAAATGTAGTTGACCTTTGGTTTCAGTTATTTTCTAATATTCTTGGGAATGACCAGTTGACAGAAAATTTGTGCAATGCACTGTACCTAGTCCTCGGAACTGAAGAATCTCTAGAAATGAGAATAAGGACTAATCTTACTGAGAAGAATACTCAGAGATTGCAGAGAAGGAAAGTACGGACTGGCAAAATTTTTAGATTAGCAGCCCAACTAGATGAGTTTGAGATTAAGGATGTTATGTTAGATCTAGGATCTTATGTTAATATACTGCCAAAAAAGACTTGGGAAGCTTTAGGAAAACCCCAGTTGATATATTCCCCAATCCATCTAAGAATGGCCAATCAGTATCGTATTTTTCCAATAGGAAGACTAGAGAATGTGGAAATAGATGTTGCGAGAGTGAAGACGGTAGTTGATTTTGAGGTGATCAAAATCATGGGGGATAAGGACCCTTATCCTGCACTACTTGGTATTGATTGGGATTATGACAACTATGTGGTGATTGACCCAAATAAATACACTATGACATTTGAGGCAGACGGAATAAAAGTAGTTCAACCCTTGGACTAGTTGTACATTGTAACAGCAGGAACGATAGAAGACCACATATATCCTATTGTCGATGGATCAGTAAGTTAGAGGAGCATGTAATCAACAAATGAAGATTCAGAACTAGCATTTGAAAGTTGGCAACAAGGTTCATATGAAATATTTTCAAGAATATGCACAACTGTCAAAGCAACTAGATGGGTTGGAACTGAGGTCAGAGAACACCCGATATATGATATTGCCTCTGAACTTGACATTTTTATGGTCAGCATGGAAGAAAAGATAGTGGAGGATCAAAGGATCTCAATGTGGCATTTAGCCCTTCAGGACACCCCTTGTAGATGGTGGACTAATCACAAATCCTTAGTTGAGAATTGGGAATATGTGAAGAAAGCTATCCGATATAGGTTTCAAGATAAGGAGCAGCTGGAATCAGAGATGCGAACGGATTTCCAAGTTGCGCAATTGTTTAATGGACGGTGTAATCCTAAATCACATATTTAATAATGCATGAGATAGTGGCAAGTCGTAGAAATACCATCTCACTTATGGGTTCAAGTATTTCTCCATTCACTAGGCCCAATTTCGAAATCTTGGTACATGCATGAAGAAACCAGAAGACAGACCAAGACTGGAAAACATTGGTAGATCAATTTTTCAAGGAATTCTCATTTAAAACTAAGTACCCTGAGCTTAAAGTAGTCTTGCAAAGAATTAAATAATTCATTTTTACAAATACTGGTAAACGAAAATCAGACCTAGTGGTATGTGCAAAGCATAGCCAAGCACTTCACTCTAACCTTCACCTAAAATTGGACAAGAGACCTATAGAATGTTACAAAATTGAGAAGGATTTGGAAAGCTCAGATGATTTAGAAGAATTGAGAAACTTAGCAATCAAGGAAACAGAAGGAAGCAGAGAAATTCATAACATTATACCCAACCAGACTGATGGTTCTTATAATTATCCATTGAATTTGCGTAAAGTCATTATAGGGACCACAGAGAAACCTAATATAGCTACAGTAGGAGATTATTGGGATTAGCAAGCTAGACAAGAAATACATATCCTATTGTGAGAGTATGAGGACTTGTTCCCAAAGACATTTTCAGAGATAAAATGGATTAAAGGAGCTATAGGAGAGATGAAAATTGAACTAAAACCAGAATCAAAGCCTGTAAGGCATATACCATATCACCTTAACCCCAGAGTGAAAGAGAAGGTTAAGAGGGAAATAGACAAGATGTTAGAAGTTGGACTCATTTTTGTAGTGGAAGAAGCAGAATGTCTTAGCCTAATAGTCATCCAAAGAAAGAAAGGCACAGAGGAAATTAGGGTGTGTGTAGACTATAAAAGCCTTAATTCTTCCTATGTGCATGACCCTTTCCCAAAACCTTTTACTGATGAGGTGCTATAACAGGTTGCGGGTAAAGGATCTTACTCATTTACAGATGGATTTTCTGGGTATCACCAAGTAACGATTGTTAGATAAGACAAAAAGAATACCACATTCCTAACAGAATGGGGGTCATTTGCATACAATGTGATGCCCTTCGGCCTAAAGAATGCCCCTGAAGTTTTTTTCCGGATTGTAATAGCAAATTTTCAAGAATTTATTCACAAGTTTATAGAATTTTATATGGATGATTGGGCAGTATTCAGTCTGCTCAAGGAACATGTAGCGCTACTACATCTGATGTTTGATAGATGTAGAGAATTGCAGATATTGTTGAACCTCAGAAAGTGTATCTTATGTGTGCCACATGAAAATTTGTTAGGCCACATAGTATGCCTAGAAATACTACTGGTAGACCCATCCAAAGTTGTGGTTATTGTGAATATTCATCCTCCTATGAGCACTAAGCAGTTGCACTCCACATTGGGGCACATAGGGTACTATCACAATTTTATCAGAAGATATGCAAACATTAGTGCACCTCTGGAGAATCTACTAAAGAAGTTATAAGTGTTCCAGTGGACCCTAGAGTGTGATAAAGTGTTCTATATCATGAAGTAAAAGCTCAGCACACCACCTATTCTGATATTTATGATTTATGTCAGTCCCAACAACAAGTGTTTGATGATTTGAAGCAGTGCTTGTGCTCAGCCCCAGTACTTTCACTACCAGACCTATAGCATCCCTTTGAGATCGAGACAGATGCTTCATACTATGTTGTGGGTGTCGTTCTCACACAGCACTGCCACCCTGTGGCATATCATAGTGAGACATTGTCAGATATTGTCTGTAAGTACCCTACTTACGACAAAGAAATGTACTCCATTGTGCAAGCCTGCCGCCAGTGGAGAACTTACATTCTTGGGAAGGAGACAATCATCCACACTGATCATAAGCCACTGCATTTCATACAGACACAGGGAAAATTACAGAATGACCGCCATCAAAAGTGGTCCACATACTTGCAGCAACTCCACCTCAACATCAAAATAAAACAGGAAGCACCAATCAAGTCATTGATTGCCTCAGCAAATCACCAGTCACGACACTCACCACTGTGCTAGACTCTTGCAGCCATGAGACATCTAGATGGCCCCAACTCTATGAGATAGACCCTGACTTCGCCACCACCTACCAAATGTTGGGTGCAAACGCAGTTGTTGATAATTTCCATCTTTGGGATGGGTTGTTGTGTCGTCTGGGCCATATCTGTGTTCCATCAAGTGAACGAGTGTAGCTGATCTGGAAAGCCCACTACAGTCAGGTGGCAGGACACTTCGGCGTTGAAAATACAGTGGCGATGCTACAGAAACATTTATACTGGCCGAAACTTCGACATGAGGTCAGCAAGTATATCAGGTCCTACACTATCTGTGTTATTTCCAAATCGACCACTAAGAAACAGGGCTTGTACACCCCTCTTCCTACTCCTGATAGGCCATGGGAATCCATCTCAATGGATTACATGTCGGGGCCCCCATCCACCAAGCGGGGAAATGACTGTGTTTTTGTGGTTGTTGATCGCTTTTCTAAGATGGCGATTATGGTTAACTGCAAGAAGAGCATCACAGCAAAGGCCACTGCCAATATCTTCTTTGACTGAGTCTGGGTACATTTTGGAATCTCACAAACCATTGTCTCGGATCGGGATAGTCGATTTCTCAACACATTTTGGTTGAGCCTCTAGTCACCGTTGGACACCAAACTCACCAAATCCATGGCCTTCCACCCCCAGACAAATGGCCAAATCGAGGTTGTAAATCGAATGATTATGCATATCCTTCGCATGTATAATTCAAAGCACCCTCGCACATGGGATGAGAGTCTTCCCTATGTCCAACATAGCTACAATCGAGCCCTGCATATCTCAACCGGCCACAGCCCCTTTCAGGTGGGGTTGGGATTCCAATCATTGGGTCCCATAGATGTTGCACTTCCCCTTACAGTCACCTCGACTGACTCATCTCCTACTCCAACTGAAGCTAACAAAGCCACTCGGTCCATTGAGCGGATCCATCACATCTGCCAATAGGTTCAGGATATCCTACAAAAGTCCAATGATAAGTACAAACAGTGCCATGATCAACATCGGGTGCCACATAAGTTCCAAGTGGGTGACAAAGTTTGGTTGCACTTGCAGAAAGAATGCCTTACAGGACCCCATCGGAAGCTTCACCCACTCTGTTATGGGTCATACACTATCACCAAGGTTGTGGGGGATAATGCTTTTGAGCTCAACATTCCTCCTTTCCTTGGCCTGCACTCAATGTTTAACGTGGATCTCCTTCGCCCTTATTTCCCACCATTATTGGACACCTCAGAAGTAGCAGAACAGCTAACACCAATAGGGCTCAACCCTGACTGCATACAACAGGAATCCAATGATCATATTATGGACACACAAATCAAGGGAACTTGACGACAAAGGATCCAACTTTATCGAGTCGTCAAAGAAGCGCAGCTCCTGCACCAAGGCAAGTGGCTCACCCAAGGCCAAGTTCAGCAGAAATTTCTTGATCTAATGGGGGACCTCAACACAATGGATACCATTTCTTCCTAAGGATGGAGGATTGATCTATATGTATATCGGTGTCCACCCACCTTTTCCAACTATCTCAAAACAGTTTTCTGACAATTTTGGCAATTTACTATTTTTAGCAGTTTTAACTTTCGGGGCCACTTTGAGGGCCTAAATGAAGGTTTTTCAGTATCAAGCTCCTCAATGATAGTCAAAGTCATAATTAATCCCCCAAAATGAATCTCCTTTACGATACCTTTCCAACGGGCTATCACACACCTAAAACAGAGATCGTATGCAAAAGTTACGACCCCGGGAAGTTATGTACTATCTTACCCAAACGAGGCCCACATGACTTTTGGCACTTCATCTCCTAGGGTTAGGTTTTTGGATGTCTAGGGTTTTGGCATTATTGTTTATTGTAAAAATTCCTTCATAGCCTCATTGTAATCTTCTTCTTGTGAATGCGCACAGCCGTCAGATCTCTTCTCAGAGATAAGCCGCCACCATTCCAACAAGCTTGTTTTCGCTGTATTTTACAGCTTCAGCTTATTTCGTTATTGAATAGAAACCAATTTTACTGTATCTCTGTTATTTTGTGTTAAGCACTTGTTAATAATCTGTATTCATTTCATTCTACTCATAAAATCAGGATCAGTGGTATCAGAGCGGTCTGCTCCTTGTCGTCTAAATGCATGTCCCCAACGAGTTTGGAGTACAAAGAGTTGGGTCTCGAGCTTGTTTCTCTTGAGGACAAAAGCTCTTGCACGCCCAAGTGACCTGTCATGGAAGGAGAAAAGAAATATGATGGGACAGGATATCCTTTCAAACTGTTGATTGAGGAATCCCTCACGCAAACAAGGAACGAAATGATGGATAGTTTCGCGCAAATCCTTCAGCGGCTACCAACAAGAGATGCATCTTCTTCGAACGGAGGCGCCACCCCCTTCAAGGTACAAATAAAATTCGATATTCCTATATTTGAAGGTCAGATAGATGCAAATGTTGTAGACAAGTGGTTGAATCTACTAGAAGGTTATTTTTATGTCCATGACTTTTTGAATAGAGAAAAGATTACTTTTTCACTCCTCAAAGCTATTCCCCATGTCAAAGATTGGTGGGAAAACTTCTGTGAGCAAAAGGAAACAAAGGAAACCTCATTATTTTCAGCCACCGCCACCTAGAAATCCTTTAGGGATGCTATTAAGGAACAATACTACCTAGTTGGAAGTTATGACAACTTGTATACCAAATGGACCACATTGCGGCAAGAAAGAGACCAAGCATTGCCAGATTTCACAAATATCTTCCATGCCTTATGCACCAAGATGGGTATCAAAGATTCGGAGCAACATTTGGTGCTCAAGTATCATGGTGCTCTGCATAGATACATCCAGACCGAAATGGAATTTCTGGACATCTCATCCTCGGGCATAGCCTACTGATATGCCGTCAAAATCGAGAAGAAGCTCAAAAAAAAGACACAACAATTTGGGAACCCCTCATTACAAAATCCAGGAAAGGGAAGCCCCAACCCACAGAACAAAGGACAGAGCAAATATGGATAGTATCAGGACTACTAGTCCAAGCCGCAAGCAAATAAGGACACCGGAAAGACAAAGAAAGATACTGGGAAGTGGTGTGACTTTCATAAGAGCCCTTGGCATAACACTAATGAATACCACTCAAAACAGTCGTTGGTGGCCGAAGTGACAGCCTCTAAATCAGATGTGGATTCTAACTCTAAGCCAGACCCAGAAAGGGGAAGATGGATCATTGACATGGAACCCATTGCCACTATTGTACAACCAATCTCCAGCCTGGTGAACCAGACGAGCCAGAAGAAGGAGAGCACCTCTTCCATTCACAGATGTGGGTAAAAGGAACCCCGCTGCACTTCATTGTTGATAGCGGTAGCCAGAAGAACCTCATCTCAGTAGAGTTCATCAAGCAGCTGGCCCTACCAACAACACTGCACCCACAACCCTACACCATTGGATGGCTCTGCCAAGGAAGCGATCTCCGCGTCATCCAACAGTGTTGACTGTCGTACAACATCAATCCCTTCAAAGACGAGGTATTGTGTGATGTTGCTCCTATCGAAGTTTGTGATTTTATTTTGGGACAACCTTATTTATGGAAACATCATGTTGTATATGATTCTAGGCATCATAGTGTTATTATTAATTTGCAAAGGAAATTGTACAGGATACCCGAGGCAGTCCCACCTAGTGTTATTTCCTTGATCTCGGATAAGCAATGCAGGAAGGTCATCTCTCAGATGGGGAAGTTTGTCTTCTTCATGATTTGTTCTCAAAATAAGCGAAATATCACAGCCACATATGGGGTCTCTACGGCCAACCTCTCCACACAGCAGAAGAAAATAGATAAGGTCATGGAAGAATACCCAGATATCTTCTCCTCACCTACAGGGGTACCTATGCACTGCCAGGTCAAGCACCCCATCTATCTAGCCCCCAGCGCATCACTGCCCAATGATCCTGTCTATCGTCGCTCTTTGTTAGAGAATGAGGAGATCAAGCGACATATCCAAGAAATACTTTACAAGGGGCACATCCGCCCCAACTCATCACCTTGCGGGAGCCCAATCGTGCTGGTACATAAGAAAGATAGAACCTGGTGACTCTGTATTAATTACCGTTCTCTGAATAAAATCACAGTCAGAAACCAGTACCCGATTCCCCGAATCAACAACCTCCTTGATCAACTCACGAGGGAAAAATACTTTAGTAATATTGATCTAAAGTCTGGATACCACCAGGTCCCGATAGAATAGACAGATGTATGGAAGACTACCTTCAAGTTAAAGGAATGCATTTTTTAATGGTTGGTCATACCCTTTGGTTTGACAAATGCTCCAGCCACTTTCATGAGGATGATGGAAAGTATCCTGCAACCATTCACCAATAATTTTATAGTGGTGTATCTAGATGAAATTCTAAGTTTAGGCAAGACGTGGGCCGAACACTTGCAACATATTCAGTGGGTTTTTCACACCCTGCGACATCACAAGCTATACGCCAACTTGGAAAAAATCTCCTTCGGCATGGGTAGGGTCCATTAACTGGGCTACATCATTGATCAGCATGGCGTACATGTGGATCCATCCAAGATCCAAGCCATCTGTGACTGGCCAGCCCCAACAATACTCACTGAGCTTCGGAGCTTCTTGGGCCTTGCCAATTTCTACCGCGTGTTCGTGTTGGTATTCTCCCATATTGCATGGACCCTCAGCCAAATAAACAGGGTTGGTGGTAAGGCGAAATTTGCATGGGGTCGGTCCCAACAACAAGCATTCGATGATTTGAAGAAGCGCTTGTGCTCAGCCCAAGTACTTTCACTACCATGCTTGCAGCATCCCTTTGAGATCGAGACAAATGTTGCATACTATGTTGTGGGCATCGTTCTCACTCAGCATGGAAACCCTATGGCCTATCATAGTGAGACACTGTCAGATATTGTCCGTAAGTACCCTAATTACGACAAATAAATGTACTCCATTATGCAAGCCTGTCGCCAGTGGAGACATTACATTCTTGGGAAGGAGACAGTCATCCACACTTATCATAAGCCACTGTAGTTCATCCAGACATAGGGAAAATTACAGAATGACTACCATCAAAAGTGGTCCACATACTTGCAACAATTCCACCTCAACATCAAGTATAAAACAGGAAGCAACAATCGCATCGTTGATTGCCTCAGCAAACTGTCAGTCGCAACACTCACCACGGTGCTAGACTCTTGCGGCCATGAGACATCTGGATGGCCCCAACTCTATGAGACAGACCCTAAATTCACCACCACCTACCTAATGTTGGGTGCAAACGTAGTTGTCGATAATTTCCATCTTCAAGATGGGTTGTTGTGTCGTCTGTGCCATATCTGTGTTCCATCAAGTGAGCGAGAGAATCTGATCTGAGAAGCCCACTACAGTCGGGTGGCAGGACACTTCGGCGTCGAAAAGACAGTGGCGATGCTTCAGAAACATGTCTACTGGTCGAAACTTCGACAGGAAGTCAACAAGCATATCAGGTCCTGCACTACCTACACTATTTCCAAACCGACCACTAAGAAATAGGGCCTGTACACCCCTCTTCCTACTCCTTACAGGCCATGGGAATCCATCTCAATGGATTACATGTCGGGCCTCCCATCCACCAAGCGGGGAAATGACTGTGTTTTTGTGGTTGTTGATCTCTTTTCTAGGATCGTGATTATGGTTGCCTGCAAGAAGAGCATCACAACAGAGGCCACTACCAAGATATTCTTTGAACGAGTCTGGGTACATTTTGGAATCCCACAAACCATTGTCTTAGATCAAGATAGTTGATTTCTCATCACATTTTGGTCGAGCCTCTGGTCACTGTTGGACACCAATATCACCAAATCCATGACCTTCCACCCCCAGACAGATGGCCAAACCGAGGTTATAAATCGAATGATTGTGCATATCCTTCGCATGTATAATCCAAATCACCCTCGCACATGGGATAAGAGCCTTCCCTATGTCCAACATAGCTACAATCGAGCCCTACATACCTCAACCGGCCACAGCCCCTTTCAGGTGGGGTTGCGATTCCAACCATTGGGTCCCATAGATGTTGCACTTCCCCTTGCGGTCACCTTGACCGACTCATATCCTGCTCCAACTGAAGCTGACAAAGCCACCCGGTTCTTTGAGCAGATCAAGAACATCCGCCAACAAGTTCAGGATGTCCTATAAAAGTCCAATGACAAGTAAAAATAGTTCCATGATCAACATCAGGTGCCACATAAGTTCCAGGTGGGTGACAAAGTTTGGTTGCACTTGCAGAAAGAACGACTTATAGGACCCCATCAGAAGCTTCACCCACTCCGTTATGGGTCGTATACTATCACCAAGGCCGTGGGGGATAATTATTTTGATCTCAACATTTCTCCTTTCCTTGGCCTACACCCAGTGTTCAACATGGATCTCCTTCGCCCTTATTTCTCACCATTATTGGACACCTCATAAGTAGTACAACAACTGACACCAACAGAGATCAACCCCGACTGCATACAACATACATCCAATGATCAAATTGTGGACACACATTGTTGAG
>ML784474.1:43021-58160 GCA_009831015.1 Picea engelmannii
GGGGGGGGGAAGATAATAGGTAAAACATTATTATGTTTTACCTATTATCTCCCTCCACCCCCATAATATATGTTTTACCTATTATCTCCCACCACCCCCACCCTCATCATAATATGGGGGTGGGGGTGGGGAGAGAGAATAGGTAAAACATATTATTATTTACCTATTATTTCCTCCCACCCCCATCCTCATTGATAATATGAGGGTATTCCCCCATCCCCACCCTCATAATAATGAGGGTATTATGTTTTACCTATTATCTCCCCCCACCTCGACTTATGTTTTACCTATAATCTCCCCCACCCCCATTGATAATATGAGGGTATTCCCCCACTCCCAACCTCATTATTGGTGGGTGGAAGATAATAGGTAAATAATAATATGTTTTACCTATTATCTTCCCTACCCCCATAATATTACGAGGGCGGGGGTAGAGGGAGATAATAGGTAAATGATAATATGTTTTACCTATTATCTCTCCCCACACCCATAATATTATGAGGGTATTCCCCCACCCTCATAATAATGAGGGTATTATGTTTTACCTATTATTTCCCCCCACCGTCATTGATAATATGAGGGTATTCCTCCACCCCCACTCTCATAATAATGAGGGTGGGTGTGGAGGGAAAACATAATATGTTTTACCTATTATCAATGAGGGTGCATTGATAATAGGTAAAACATATTATGTTTTACCTATTATCTCTCCCCATCCCCATCCCCACCCCCACCCTCACCCTCATAATATTATGTATTATGTTTTACCTATTATCTCTCCCCACCCCCATAATATAATAATAATAATAATAATAATAATCTATTTTTAAGGTCACAACCAAGCCAACCACCAAATTGGTGTATGAGACCCCCTTGTTTGTGGGACAAGGGACCCCCTCCGCCCAGTGATTTGGCTGGTAAATCCTATAGAGGTAAAACATATTATTTTTTACCTATTATCTCCCCCCATCTCCACCCTCATAATGGGGAAGATAATAGGTAAAACATAATGTGGGTGGGGGTGGGAATGTAAAACATAAGTGGAGGGTTGGGGTGGGTAAAACATAAGTAGAGGGATATAATAGGTAAAACATATGAGGGTGGGGGTAATAGGTAAAACATATTATGTTTCCCTCACCCCCACCCTCATTACCCTTGTAATGAGGGTGAGGGTGAGGGTGGGGGTGGGGGTAGGGGGAGATAACAAGTAAAACATATTATGTTTTACCTATTATTATGTTTTACTTGTTATCTCCCCTCACCCCCACCCTTAGGTAAAACATATTACAAGGGTGGGGGGAGATATTAGGTAAAACATATTAGAGAGATAATAGGTAAAACATGAGGGTGGGGGTGGACGAAGATAATAGGTAAAACATATTATGAGGGTGGGGGTGGGGAGATATAATAGGTAAAACATATTATGGGGGTGGGGAGAGTTAATGTTTTACCTATTATCTGTAATTACGATGGTGGGGTTGGGGTGACATAGTAGGTAAAACATATTTATGAGGGTGGGAGTGGGAGGATATAATTGGTAAAACATATATTTATGAGGGCCAGGGTGCGGGGAGATAATAGGTAAAACATACTATGTTTTACCTGTTATCTCCTCGCTACTATGTTTTTCCTATTATCTCCCTGCACCCCCACCCACATAATTATCTCTGCCCACCCCCACCTATATTTTACCTATTATCTCCCCTCTACTACATTTTTCCTATTATATCCCCCCACCCCCCACCTATGTTTTACCTATTATCTCCCCCCCGACTACATTTTTCCTATTATGTCCCCGCACCCCAACATGTTAACTACCTGAATAGATCTGAAAATACAAGATGGAATAATAACTCAAATCATTCTCCAAAACATTGAATACAATAGACAAAACCATTGTGGTAGGGTAACACCATATATTAATCCTTAAGGAAGGATAACACTCCTCAAGCAATTCTTGCTTGTTACAATCACAATATACTTCGCTATGCTCGATACATTGCTTACATTTATTTATATAACATTCTTTATCTCCTATGAACATTCTAGAAAAGGAATCTTCTAGAAAGCCTATTTATTATATCTAACTAATATAGTGGGACTTATTTGATACTATAGTGGACCTAGTCCACCTTACATTGATGGCCTTCACTATTATCATTATGCCCCCCCGCCCCCCAAAACCTCTTTAGCTACACTACACACCCATATAATTATCTCTCTCCACCCCCACCTATGTTTTACCTATTATCTCCCCCCTACTAAATTTTTCCTATTATCTCTCCTCACCCCCACCCTCATAACCACCACCACCCTTATAATTATGAGGGTGGGGGTGGGGGGAGATAATAAGTAAAACATATTTATGAGGGTGGAGGTGGGGGGACATGATAGGTAAACAAATGTTTTACTTATCATCTCCTCCCCAAAGGGTGGGGGTGGGTGGAGATAATAGGTAAAGCATATTTATGAGGGTGGGAGTGGGGGTAGATGATAGGTAAAGTTAAAACAATGTTTAAACTATCATATCTCCCCACCCTCATAATTCCTCATTGTTTTACTTATCATCTCCCCCCACCCCCACCCTCATAATTATGAGAAATTATGAGGAATTATGAGGGTGGGGGTGGGTGCAGATAATAGGTAAAAAATAGTATGTTTCACCTATTATCTCCCCCCTAGTATATTTTATGCTCATTATTATGTTTTACCTATTATCCCCCCCTAGTATGTTTTATGAGGGCGAGGGTGGGGGAGGGGGGAAATAATAGGTAAAACATAGGGTGGATAGGGTGGCGGTGGGGGGAGATAATAGGTAAAACATAGGGGGAGAAAAGAAAATATGTTTATTTTCAAGTATTCCTAAGATGAAAGCATTGTTAATCTATTGAGAAAGAGTATAATGATCTGCATCCATGCTTGAAAATGACTATATTTTGTTTTGACAATGTGATTATGAGGCATACTTTAAACTATTTATGATCATAAAGTGTTAAAAATGTTTTCAGGTATTGTCACCAAATATTGTCACATGGTATTGGATACTCCTTTGATATAATAACAAGGTATAAAGTGCAAAACTTTTTGGTTAAAAGAAGGTTTACATCAAAATTTATAACTAAGGAAAATACAATGGTAACAAGTTCATGCAATGTAGAGTTATAACACATTACAAATATACCATGAAGAGGGACTTTGAATGCATACATTATAGTCTTGGATGATATAGTTCGACATGTAAAAGTTTATTTATTCAAACATATCATATATAATAAAAAACATTCAAATTTCATTTCACAAACATTATATACCATGTGGTGTTCACAAGCTTGCATTGCAAATACATGATAGCGGGTTACACATATTTAAGTATTGAGTTTCATTATATATATATATATATATATATATATATATATATATATATATATATATATTCGTCCAAGTGTGAATTTTGTGGTTATTAAAGTGTTTGAGCTATGGTAATATGTGAATCGGGCACCATAATCAATAGATTGGAATGGATCCTTTATTAATGAGATTAAACCCTAGTTTAAGTCTTGAGCTGTCAATCAAATGACAATTATGACTGTTATTTATTTGTGTCGACCTAGCGTATGGTCCTGTGCTTGTTTGACGTTCTTTCCTGTTTGACAATTGGCTTCCAAATTGGTTGATTGGAAAGTGGAGAACGACATGGCTTAGGTTGATATCTTCCATAACGTGAAAGTAGTCTTGCATTCAATGTGAAAGGACATGGGATTTGATACCTGTGTCCCATACTCGAGTTTACCACCTTTGCACTTTGGTTTGGCATTTCATTGTTCATTTGAGCCATTAGAGTTTTGCTGAAGCGACACTTTGGTTCTAGAGCTCGATCTGGGTAGTTTTGTAACTATTGCACCAATTTTTCAAGAATATTTGAAGTTCTTGAGAAGGTATGTATATTTCAACTTGTTTTCATCAAATGTATTTTTGTTTTGCAATAATAATTTAAAAGTCTGGCTTTGTATTGATTGGTTTTTGAGTGATCCCTTCTTTCTCCATTTGTGTATGGAATATCTCTATGAAGAAATGGTTCTGCTTCCTCCTTGCCTTTCTTTTCATTTAACAAAATGCGGTTCTTACTATGGAAACAACTTTATTAAATGGTTCAACTTGGGGTCGACTCTTTGAGCTCCCAGTTGAAAATATACGGTCGAGTTTGTTTTGAATATGGTATACCCGTAACCTTTGATTCAAGCTGTTGAAATGTATTCTTTGGCCAGCTAAGTTTTTGTTGGATTTTCCTTATTTATAGAGCATTAGTGTTACTAGTGTTCTTTTACTTTGTTACCATTAACATGTATGTCATGTACTGAGCAGTAGTAACATAAACACGAGACAAAAAATAACACAACAGATTTATCCCGGGAAAACCCCAAATGGGGGAAAAACCCATCAACCTTTCTTAGATAGATTCTATTCACAAAGCAAGTCCAATCAGATAAACCCTAGCACAAGTGCTAGCTTAACCAAAAATACCACCCCAGTTGCAACAACAACACCATACAAAGGTAGCACACCTCCTCAAGGAGTAGCGCACACGAGAGAGATACCAAAAGACTGAGCAAGTATAAACTATGCAGTTGCAGCTACTGCATCACTTCTTCCAATACTTGCGTCTTGCTTCTATGTAGCTGGGAGAGTGTGAGTGAGTGGACGAATGAACTATGGTGCCTCCTTATTTATAGTCTTCCTGTCCTTCTAGCTGGGCCGACTTCTCTTCTGGGAAGGTGTCTTTTCATTATACTTTATTCTTCTGGGCCGACTTCTCTTCTAGGGTATTTCAACATCTGTCCAATGGATCTCTTGCTTCCAGAATCTTCTCCACATCTAAGAAAGGTCATCTAGGAGGGAAATATTCTCCCGTAGCTACCAAAACATCAACACTCCCTCTTAGATAGGAAGGCATCTTTCATGATGTCTTCATCTGGTAGTCCACTAACTACTCTCCAATCTGCTAGAAGGAACACGATTGCTACAATGCCTTTGGTAGATTGAATCATCAGGCACAGTCTCTGTGATCAAACGGTAGCACACACAACTACATCCAAACGATTTGGTAATCTCCATGACAATCAACTGGTAGCACACAACTACTACAATGTCATCCAATAGATCACAACTGCTGCCAAGTAGTACACAACTACTTTCCAATGACACACAGTCACTGCTAGTGGAACACTTAATATTTTTAATGACAAAATAATACATATCTCATTCACACATTTCGTCAAACACTTGACTAACCTGAGATTTTAGTCTTTTAATAAATGCCTTTAAAACTGAAAGCAACGGAAAGCTAAAATACTTAAGTCAAGTAAATCACTAACCCATACTTTGATAAGGCAATAAATAGACAAGTGATTTTTGGTCCAATGACCAGGGCAAAAACCCCACCGTGGGGAAAACCCTAGATAGATTATTTCTATTATTCAAGAGCATATCTGAAATTTCTTACAACCCAGAAATTTAATAATTCCAACTGTAAATCAGAAATGCAAATGAACTTATCTCAGCAATCTGATTTCTTTCTAGAAATTTGTGCCAGCAAGCTTCAACTGCCCACACGTGCCAACCAAACAGCAGCCCGATTTCTGGGAAATCGTGTCACTGTATAGATAATAAACAACAACAATAAATGCACATAAATCTACCTCAGAAAGTGTGCCAGCAAGTACAGTATGGACTGTATAGAATTCTTTCTTGGAAATCGTGCCTCCCTCTTGCTGTACAGACTGTCTTCTCACTGTACGAACTGTCCTTCCTTCTGCTGTACGAACTGTTATGATTGCACTGCATTGGAAACCGTGCACTCTAATTAACTTTGAAAACTGTGCTCTTAAACTCTCCATAAATCTTATCTCTCTCTCCTTTGTCTTTATTGTGTGTTCTTCTCACATTCCTAAGCATGTATATGTACTCTTCTCTTTTCCCAAGAAACCCTAACTTACATAACCAACTTCAATCTAATGGCTATCATAAGTCTAATCTGAGGGCTCATATTTAATGCTCCTCATTAATTACAAAATAAGTAATAAATGCTCATTAAATACTTTTGGGTCCCACATCTTAAAATCACTTTAAGTTATAAAGTACATTCACTTTATAAAATCACTTTATTTAAAAAGCACTTTACAAATAAAACATGTCTAGCAAATATGACTTTTATGTCCTCCCCATGACATAACACAAAAAACATGAATGAGGACATCCCTTGTTACATTTGAACAAACACATCCAATGTAGTAACACACAACTACTGTCTGGAGTCACACAACCTCTGCCAGTGGAACACATCCACTGAAGTAGCACACATCTACTATCCAAAGTCACAACCTCCGCCAGTGGACACATCCACCGAAGTAGCACACAACTACTGTCCAGAGACACACAGTCTCCGCCAATGGTACACAACCACCAAATTAGCACACAATTACTGTCTGGAGTTACATAACCTCCGCCAGTGGAACACATCCATTGTAGTAAGACACAACTACTGTCCAGAGATGCAAAGTCTCTGCCAGTGGTACACAACCACCGAAGTAGCACACAACTAATATCCAGAGTCACACAACCTCTTCCATAGTCTTACGACTACGTGTGTGATGTTTCTTCTCTCAATAGGTTCAACAGTGCATTACCCCTTTAGTCACCTCATGTGAATGATCCAGAGAACCCTTGGCCAGAGGGGTTAGCCAACATGAGAAGAAACAACACACATCCCTCTTAATGAGGGTGGAAATTCTGCAACACTCCAAGCTTGTCCTTGAAGTAGTCATACTTCACTCTTGACAAGAGCTTGGTGAGGATGTCCGCTATCTGCTCGTCTGTGGATATGTACTGGAGCTCCACAAATCCTCATTGCACCATGTCTCAGATGTAATGATATTTGATCTCTATATGCTTAGACCTTTCATGGAATACAAGGTTCTCAGTAAGCTTCACACAACTTTGATTGTCACAATGTATCAAAGTTGGCTCCAATTCTAGATCAAATATCCCAGCTAGCAACTTCCGAAGCCACATTGCTTCACGACTTGCCACGCTTTCTATGATATGATCTACTTCTGATGTACTAAGTGCCACTGATGTCTACTTTTTGCTCAACCATTAGATCATGCTTGATCCCAGACTAAAAAAACATCCTTAAGTACTCTCCCGATCCACTACACTCCCTGACTAGCTAGAATTTGTATATCTCTGCAACTTCACATCTCCACTTGAGACATATCTTAATCCATATCCAACCGTACCATGAAGGTACCTCAACATATGCTTTGCTACCATCCAATGTACCTGTCTAGGTTTGACCATGTGTTGATTCAAGGTATTCACTATAAAGCATATGTCTGGCCTGGTGTTAACCATGTACATCAAGGATTCAATCAATTGTTTGTACATCGTGGGATCCACCAAATCTGAATACTTGCCACTCAAGAGCTTCAAATTTATCGTCATGGGTGTGGTCATGGACTTGCAGTTCATCATGCTGAATCTCTGTAGAATATCAACAGTATATTTTCCTTGGCTAAGGAAAATCTCAAATGATCTCTACCACACTTCCAATCCCAAGAAGTAATGCATCAAACCTAGATCCTTCATCTCGAACACTGAAGTGAGCTCCCTCTTGCACCCAACTATGATATTCTCATCTCCTATTAGAAACATGTCATCCACATGTAGGATCAATGGGAAACCATCAAATAACCGTCTGATTTGGCATATCATGCCTTGGGTGCCTGCTTGGGCCCATACAAAGCCTTCTTCAATCTGCAAACATGAGACTCCTTCTCATGTATCTTGTGGTTTCTCTATGTACACTTCTTCTAGCTACCGAAGCAAGTGTCTCATCATAATATTCTCCCTCTTGTTGGGAGAATCCCCAGGCCACGAATCAAGCTTTGTACATCTTTATGCTGCCATCTGCAACATGCTTGATCTTGTAGATCAACTTAGAAGTCACTACCGACTTCCCTTATGGTCTTAGAACCTCCTCTCACACATCAATCTTCATGATGGACTGATACTCCTCCATCATGGCATCCTTGCATTCCTGTTTCTCAACAGCTTCTTCAATGGTGGAAGGGTCCGAATCAATGATTTTTCTCATCAACGCTACATAGTTGGAAAACATGTGTGGTTTCTAGAACCGAGGAAAAATCTATATCCCAGTCCTTCTGATTGGCTGCCTCCTCTGTCACTACGTCAAGGTCTATCGAGACAAGTGAACTCCCAGGAGATCTCACATCTCCTAGAAGCCTCTGAAGCTTCGATCTCGCCTCCTCAACTCATGGCACTTGTGTGTCAGTTCTGGAAGACGTCTTTGTCTCCTATCGAAATCTAAGAAGGAATACTTTCTGAATGAAAGTCCCTAAGCCATTGACTCTCTCTAAGATCATGTTCACTCTGAATCTACATGCTGCCTCTGAAGCTTGACTCCCTCTGAGTCTATACAATCTCTGAAGCCACTTTCTTCCACCCCATCTGTTGACTTCTTCTGAAGTCTGATCTCCTATGGATTATGATGGGAAGTTTATCTTCCCTATTGGATCCTAAGGGTTGACTCCCTCTAAAATCTAGCTCCTTCTGAGCTAGCACTTGGTGGGGCCGCCTGCCTCATCACTGGTGGAGTCATCTGCTTCTCTTCATAGTATGGCTTATTAATGCAATGTATCTGTATGAGAACATGCTTGTTTACTGCATCATTTCTAGGTAGGCACTTCTGGCACTACTGAATCTTCTCGATGATTTGAAGAGTGGTCAAATTAATTGTACGGTCATCTTTGGAGCCTTCTTCTCCTCACAATCAATCTCCATAAGAGATACTCTTCTTCGTCTTCTACTTCACATGGGTGTGTATGTTGGTGTACATAGTTCTATGTCTCAGCTAGAGACAGTTCTAAATCGTTTCCTCTTGCAATCATCATCGTAGCTCCTTCTTAGAGCTATCACCTGTGAACTACCCAGAATAAGAGACAAGAACAAAATTTCCATGGTAACCTCCATGGAATGGTTAGTAGTCAAGAACATCTCCTAGAGGAGATCAATTTCATCTTGCAAACATGTATATCATTAATAATGAACAATGATAATTTTCTTAATGGTAATCATACCGACAATATTCAGGTGTACCTAAACATTTGATAGCAATTGCAAATAATGAAGCTGTAAAGACTGCTATCCTAGGTACAATACTTAAGCAACAACAATATAAAACATCAAACTTGATATGGAAACCTAGACTCTGGCGTTGTTGTCTTGCTTGAGTTTCCTTCTATCGTTCATATGCATGTAAACACCATTGTCTAAAAGACAAATTCTTCATCCTTTGATGCTTTGAGTTCTTTTCGGCATCTGCTGCATGTTCATGGTGTTTCTTCTTCTCCTTTTCATTTCTATTTGGACATTGGAAGGCATAATGTCCCAGCTTCTGGAAATTGTAGAATTTGACCTTTGATGCATCCTTCTTGTAACGAAGTCTCTTAGACTTCTTCAGGCTGCCTTCTTCCCTTTTCTTTCTCTTCTTCACTTGGTAAGCAAGCGCTTGATTTTCTTCCTCATTAGTCTTTTATGTCTTGGATATAAGTCTGGAATCCTCTTGAGTGCAATCTGACCATAACTTGTCAAACTTGGGCAATCTCCTTCTTGCGTAAATTCCTTGGAGAAATGGGTCCCACGAGGGAGGGAATCCATTGAGTGTGGTGGTCACAATTTCAATGTCTTCTACTGGATCTCTAATAGCTACTAACTGATCCTTGATCTATGAGATCCTTGTAAAGAAGTTGGTTATCGTCTCTGACTTGTTCATAGCCACATTTTTGAGTTGATGTCATAGGGTAAGCTTCCGACTGGTGTTCTTGATTTCATAGAGTCTGGTTAGGGCATCAAACATATCCTTTGTAGTCTTTAGTATGATACATTGGGTATCGGATGATCCTTGATTGAGTCTATCAAGATCCTCTTGGCCTTGACCTCATTCTTCTTGAACTTTGCCTTTGCTTCTTCGTCTTCGGGTTCTGGAAGCATCTTCTTGACGTGATCCAATAATTAATTCTCTTCTAGAATGAGCTGTATTCTATGCTTCAAGGATCTGAAGTTATTTGCTCCATACAATCTATCCTCAACTCTCATACTGGTTGACATTTTCGACGGTAGAAATCCTAGCACTGAAAAACCTCGATTTTTCAAACTTCACCAAACTGCACGCTAAGGGTTTCAGGGGGTGCGCTAGGTTAGGGAATACTACTTTGTGAAGGAATTATTCCCAACGTCCTTGGGATAGTGCTCAACGAGCTTGACAAAGTATTTCACCTGCAAGGTGCCGATGTAGCGATCTTCCTTCCAGTGGTCAAACTATTCTAAAGGTAACCAACTCTGATACCATGTTGGATTTTCCTTATTTACAAAGAATTAGTGTTACTATTTTTATTTTACTTCATTACCATTAACATATATATCATGTACTGGGTAATAGCAACATAAACAAGAGACATGAAAGAACACAAGAGATTTATCTTGGGAAAAACCCCAAATGGGGGAAAAACCCAACAACCTTTCTTAGATAGATTCCATTCACAAAGAAAGTCCAATAAGATAAACCCTAGCACAAGTGCTAGATTAACTAGAAATACCACCCCAACTACAACAACAACACCATACAAAGGTAGCACACCTCCTCAAGGAGTAGCACACAAGAGAGAGATACCAAAAGACTAAGAAAGAATAAACTGTGTAGCTGCAGCGACTGCGTCACCTCCTCCAATAATTGCGCCTTGATTTTGTGTAGCTGGGAGAGTGTGAGTGACTGAAAAAATGAGCTAAGGCACCTCCTTATTTATAGTCTTCTTGTCATTCTAGCTGGGCCGAATTCTCTTCTGGGAAGGTGTATTTTAATTATACTTTATTCTTCTAGGTCGACTTCTCTTCTAGGGTATTTCAACATCTGTCCAATGGATCTCTTGCTTCCGAAATCTTCTCCTCATCTAAGAAAGGTCATCTAGGAGGGAATTATCTCTCGCAGCTACCGAAACATCAATAATTTTTGTGTAAAAAATTATTTGCATGGCTTTGTTATTGAATTAATACAATTTGAACTTTGTAATAAAATGCCCTCAAAAGGAACATTGTCAGTCTTCTCTGTTTTGAAGCCAACAAATTTGAGTCAACGCTCAAGGACGGGTTCAAATCTTTAGAAGTTTTACCCTGCATACAAAGATAGTGGCGTTATAAGGGAAATTTATAGAATGTTTTGTTTGACAGTTTCAAACCCACATCTTATCTAAAAAATACAGACTTACTTCGACTGTTTGACTCTACTTGCGATTTTAATGAGTCATTTCCAAACCCAAAACATATAAACCCTGCACACAATATTGTGATGGAGTTTTCACACCCAGTTTCGAACCTAAGCCTCATGGAGTCTTTATATAAGTAAACTTCGACTTGTTGGATATGATGTAATTATGAAATTGCATGTGAAATGGTTTACTTGATAGTGTATTTTTGGAGTTGAGTTTCGAAACCATGGCTTGATAAATGTCAATGCATGCATGTATATACAGAGTCATACAGTCACAGGGTTTGAAAGTTTTGATAAGTCCAAATAAAAAATGTTTACATAGATATTTTGAAACCCTCACACTAGGTTTTGAGTTTGAGCCATACGAGAACTCTATGAGTTTGATTTTGACCAAAAGGAAATGTTATTGAAGTGGCTGGGTGTTCGACCGGTGTATTCATGTTTCTCCATAGAATTGTTTGATGCAAGAAATTGTTGGGTTGATTACAATCTCACTAGCTTTGGATAATAATACTATTGGAAATTGGTTTCAAAACTTATAATTAATGAGTTTATTCATTAATGATTAATCTTATTGGCTTCAAAATTTCCATCAGTTGTTATCAGTTGATAAAGGTATATTGTATTGTTTGAAAGCTCTTTCTGCCATTTTATATGTGTTCAACCCACTTGATTATGGCTCATATGATTGGTAGTTAGGCCTAAGTTTTGACAACTGATAGGGCCATTATGTGATGAGTTATCTATTGAGTTATTATGGGATTACCTGTGTTAGGACCACACAATGTACCTTTTTGCCCATACTTTTTGCCACCGTTACACTCTTGTTAACTCACATTTAAACTCATATTATCACTTTATCCTATCTTTCCAAAGGTATACAACGTCTCTTCTCTTTACTATACGTTTAATCTGTTTTGCATATAATTTTACATCACTCTCGTACTTAACCATTGATTAGAAATGTATAAGTGCTGAAACAGTTCAAACTGCAGATTAGCATTTGAGGCCTGTTGCTGAAACAACAACTCACAAAATCTCTTACACAGTCCATGGTCGATGATGCTGAAACACAGAAGCTGTTACACAGTCCATGGTCGACGATGCTGAAACACAAAAGCTGTTACACAGTTCATGGTCGACGATGCTGAAACACAGAAGCTGTTACACAGTCTAGGGTCGACGATGTTGAAACACAGAAGATGTTACACAGTCCATGGTCAACGATGCTGAAACATAGAAGATGCTACACAGTCCATGGTCAACGATGCTGAAACACAAAGGAAGCCGTTACATAGTCCGCGGTCAACAACAACTCACACAGATTGACTACAACAGCTGCACCGTGAGCCAAGCACCAACTATTGCTGCTGCCTAAGAAGTGCTGAAACAGTTAGAACACAAATCCCGTGGCTGAAACAGCCCGCGATTTGCGATGCTGAAACAACATACAACAACAGTAACAAGAAAGAGATGTTACTCCAGCCGTAACAACAACACCTCACTCAACACTCGTAATAGCATTCTGTTGCTGGAGACTAGGATATCCTATTCCAGTTTAGAAAGTCGATCTGACTAAGAATAGGACTCAGATATACACCTGTAATTTTTGATCAATTGTATCGAAGGGATTCCCTCTTTAAATAAGAGGAAATCATCATTTGAGAGGATCCCCAGTTTTTGTACTAAGAAGGGTTTTACAGAGAAGTACGTACTTCATTTTCAGATTGTAATATGATACATTGATAGATGAATAAAAGAGTGTTTTGAGCATCCTTTTCTAGCCTCTTCGTTCCAGGGGAATCTTGTGAGAAGGGAGGGCCCACCTTCTTCACAAGATTCACCCGTTAGTTTTATAGTGTGTTAGTGTGATCTCTGTTTATGCCTTGATTAATTTCTGTTTTGCCGAAACACTACTTTAATGAATTCTGCTTTGCTGAAACACTACTGAACTCTGTCTTGTTAAGAACTCTGTTTTACTGAACGTTACATTGTTTCATGTAGTTCATGCTTGGGTAATTGTTAATCATTTTAGTTAGCAGTCTTGTGTGATGAATTTATGAAAGCTTGCTAGTCAGAGACTGGTGCTGAAGGTTCCTGCTTTGGGAAGGAAATAGGGTCCTATTCTCTGTTAGAATTAGTTAGCCTTCAATTATTTCCATGTGTGTGCTAATCAGAGACTGGTGCTGAAGGTTCCTTCTTTGGGAAGGAAATAGGGTCTTGTTCTCTGTTAGAATTAGTTAGCCTTGAATTATTTCCATGAGTGTGCTAATCGGAGACTGGTGCTGAAGGTTCCTGCTTTGGGAAGGAAATAGGGTCCTGTTCTCTGTTAGAATCAGTTAGCCTTCAATTATTTCCATGAGTGTGCTAATCAGAGAATGGTGCTGAAGGTTCTTGCTTTGGGAAGGAAATAGGGCCCTGTTCTCTGTTAGGAGATAGATAGCCTTCAGTGTGCATTGTTTCAGTTAAGCAGTAAGTTCATGAAGTGTGATGATCGGAAATAGGTGCTGAAGATTCCTGCTTTGGGAATAGGGTCCTGTTCTCTGGTTACAGAATAGTTGGTCTTTTCTGTTGCTGTATCTTGTGTTATTTTAATGTAATCCAGGATTCTTCAATTAATCATTTCTTTAAACTCTGCAATAAGTAGATTGCTTTTCTGTAATTCAAGCTAGAACTTCAGTTCATTCAAGACAAGTGTGATTAATATAGTTTCCTTTACTACAACTCTAGGTTTCTTTTGAAATTGAGCATATATAGTGCGTGGTTACCTTTGAAATAAATAGACTTTCCTGGGTTGACAATTTATGTAGCACTTGATTTTTTAATTTAAATAAGCAATTATAGTGACCAACATTTTGGCGCCGTTGCCGGGGAAGGTAATTTTATATTTCAAAATCACTTATGAGTTTTCAGATACAAAGATTGCATGAGAGGACGTGAAGACCCCAAATATACTGACCGTACAGGTGGCAGGGGCAGAGGAAGAGGAGGAAGAAAGAATTACATTGACGAGATTATATCAAAGTCTAAATCTGCTGCTCAACGACCAAACCTTCGGAAACAAAAATCCCAGCTTTCATTTCAAGCAAACTTTGAAACATGGAAAGAAGTTTGGAGTCCTGAGACAGTCCAGAAACCAGCAGCAAACATTGAGGACAGAGCAAGCGCAACAGGGGAGCAGACAGAAGAAAACATGGATGAGTACAATGAAGAATTGCATCAAGAAGAACAGGCAGGTCCTGAAGGAGAGGTAAATGATGAAAACTCTTTCTCCACATTAGGATTTCCTATTGGTGATATTCCTAGAGGAGTAACCCCCATGAAGAAAATTCCACTCTTAGCACTACCTAATTTTCATGGTTTGTCTTCAGAAGATCCCGATGAATTCCTTTTTGAGTTTGATATATTATGCAGAAGTTATGATTACGTTTCCAATGCTAAAAAATTAAATCTATTTCCAACAACACTAAAAGGGAATGCACTAAGATGGTTTATGAGTCTTGGAGGCCATGTAATCACAACATGGGACCAAATGAAACATAAATTCCTGAACAAATACCAGGACTACTGCCAAACAAGAGAAAAGAGGGAGGAACTATTTAAGATGATGCAGAAAGGGGATGAAAATCTGGAGGACTTTGTAGAAAGGCTACAGTACAATCTACAAAGATCCAGTCACCCCAATGTAAGTAAAGACATTCTTAAAACTATATTATTAAAAGGAGTAAGGGATGACTGTCTAGATATGATGAACATGCTTGGAAAATGAGACATATCTAAGGAATCATACGATGAAAT
>ML784474.1:61602-81894 GCA_009831015.1 Picea engelmannii
GTAGGCCAACCTAATCATAGAGATGAAATGCCATTAAACCCCCAGATAGTACTTGAACCATTTGAAAGATGGGCCTTAGACTTTATAGGACCCATTAACCCCCCATCCAATCAAAAAGTTTACATAGTGGTCTGCACAGACTAGATGACTAAATGGGTGGAAGCCAAAGAACTCCACAGAACAACCGAAGAAGCAGTTATAAATTTCTTATTTAAAGACATCTTCATCAGATTTGGAGTGCCAAGAGAATTAGTTACAGATGAAGGACCTCCTTTCACTTCTCATGGTTTCAAAGCCACCCTTCAAAAATATCATATTCAACATAGAATGACTACAACATACCACCCCCAAGCCAATGGACAGGTGGAAAGCACAAACAAAGTAATAGAAGCCATTCTCACAAAAACAGTGAAGGAAAACATAAAGGATTGGTCCTACAGGCTCCCTGAAGCATTATGGGCCTACAGAACTACCTGGAGAAATACTACAGGATTTTCTCCCTATGAATTAGTCTATGGAAAGAGTGCTGTCTTTCCTGTGGAATTTGAAATAAAAACCTTAAGGACTGCTTTAGCTGTCAACCTTGATTTGTTCGATGCACAGACAGCCAGGATGCAACAACTTAATGAATTGGATGAGAAAAGACTAGATGCCATTCATCAAACAACTATAATTCAACAACAAATATCAAAATGGCATGACAAAACTATCAAGAATAAGCAGTTCCAGAAAGGTAATTGGGCCCTACTATATGACTCTCAGTTCAAAGAATTTCAAGGGAAACTGCATACAAGATGGCTTGGACCTTACGAAGTAGACACTGTTTTCCCCAATGGAACAGTAAGGCTCCTCACAATCGATGACTCCAAAACACCGTTGCTTGTAAATGGTCATCGACTTCATCTGTACCAACACCCTATTTCCAAAGAAGATTTTAAGGCCACATGTGTGGCAGACTCCCATTACCTCTTTTTAGAGGGGGCTTCTACCCCTCATTGCAATTAATTTTTTTTAAGCCAATTTCTTTAGTATTAGATTAGATTTTATTTACTAATAATCCCTGTCAAGAAATACCATGTTACAATAAATTTTTGCAGATTCCCGATCAAAGCATAGACCACTAGGAAAGGACGATCCTACTTCACGAAGAGACAAGCTTTCCCATTGATGAAACACCACTGTCAGCAACTCTTTGCTCTTTCTTCATTGCTGAAACACCACTGTTCAACACTTTTTGACTTTCCCCATTGCTGAAACACCACTGTTCAACACTTTTTGACTTTCCCCATTGCTAAAACACCACTGTCAGCAACCCCACACCTTTTTCCCTTATTACTGTTCAACAACCTTTCACCATTTTCCCCATTGCTAAAACACCATTCACAACAAATTTTTTCCTTCTCCCTATTGCCAAAACACTATAGTCTGGCAATTCTTCACATTTCCTCATTGACGAAACAATACCGTCCAACAATTGTTTCGCCCCTTCTTTTCTATTACTGAAACACCAACTTTTCAACATTATCCGTCAGCAAGCTTTTGTGCTCTCATACTACATTTCGTCCTTCCAGTCAACAAATCCTTGATACGATTCATCTAACAAATCAAAAGTCTCCACCACGACTACTGCAGAACTATCGAGGACAGGCATTATATTTTGTAGCACGAATCAGAAGGTAAGGCGAGGTATGTAAATTTTATGTAATACAATTAAGCTATAGTTAATGAGAAGATTCCAAATCATTATGACCACTCGAGTGCAATCATTATTATCCGCACTTGACGGGGGGGAGGACATATCAAACTTGTTACACCATCATTTCACATGAATCCACCACCGCGTTCCTACTTTACTACCCTTTCGTTCGTCACACCACCATTCGCATGCCCTCATTCGAAAAACTTACTCTGCACAGAAGTTGTTACTCAAATCTTTGACGGTGTATTTTACCGAGCTGGTAGTCATGGGAGGCTCTGTTATACGGAACGAACCCGCCACAACAGCCCTGTTAGAACATTATCCAGTAGCCTATCAAATTTTTTTGCAGGCAGGATGGCTCGGTTATTTTCAGAGACTCCAGTGGTATGATGAACAACAGGTTCTCCAATTTGCTCAAAACCTCCAGGAAGACCATTCTATTGTTCAAGGGGTCTGAATTTCAGTAATAGAAGAGGATATAGCACAGGTTTCGGGCCTTCCTACCAATGGCATTCGCATGTTCAGCCGTAAACATATCATTCGAAATGCCCAGCAGAACTTCCTCTTGCCAGGGGAACAAATTGAACCTAAAGGCCGGGGTACTTGACTCAGCTCCTTACCGCCTCCATGGCTGGAAGTTGCAAAATTTGTCAAACACTACCTCACCTGTGAAGGCCGATACCAGGTAGTCTACCAGCACGATTTTGTCCTGTTGTCTCATTTACGGCATAATAGACGGGTGAATATTCCTTATTATTTGCTTGGTTGTCTTAAAAATATGGCACACTACTGCAGAAAGGCTAAAGATCCCACCCTTTCACTCACCCATCATCGTCTTGTCCAACTGCTTATCCAAAGGGGTTTTGCCCAACAAAAACCTCCACTAAACAACCCACCCATAAACCCCCAAGAAGCTGCTGAAATTCCTGAAAACCTCCAGGAACAACAACCACAAAAACCCCCAGATTCTCCAGAAGTACCTAACAGTCTGCCTACAGAACCAATCAATCCAATTAACCCCCCTACCATACCAAGCCTGCACCACACTTTACCAGAATCATCCACTCCCTCCCTACACATTCTTAGCGATGATTCTGAGCCAGGCAATTCTCCTTGCCCCATCATTGAGGAAAAACCCCCATGAAAATGAAAGAAAATTCCTTTCTTTCCGCCCTTTTTACAAAGAAAACGAACAAGGGCCTCAACAAGGGCAGCCACTACTACCACCCCCATAGACCCCCAACCGATCCGACTAATACCCTGTACACCTCCAACCTCCCAAATGCCAGAATCTTTGCCTATTCCACCCACGGGCACTGAAACACAAGAACCAGATGCCCAGGGTGTTGCGACATCATCTGTTTCAAATTCAGTAGTTGAAACACAAGAACCATCTACCCATTCAGTAGCTGAAACACAAGAACCAGCTACCCAGTTCGTAGCTGAAACACAAGAACTAGCTACCCATTCAGTAGCTGAAACACAAGAACCAACTACCCAGTTCATAGCTGAAACACAAGAACCAGTTACCCAGTTCGTAGCTGAAACACAAGAACCAGCTACCCATTTAGTAGCTGAAACAAAAGAACCAGCTACTCATTCAGTGGATGAAACAGAAGAACCAACCATAGTTGCCACACAAGAACCAGCTACAGCTGAAACACAAGAACCAACCATAGCTGCCACACAAGAACCAACTACAACTGAAACACAAGAACCAGCTGTTGATATTGATACTGAGATGTAGGAATCAGATGTCCAGGGTGCTGCAACATTACTCTCCTTACATCAAGAAGCTGAAACACAAGAAACAACTGTCGATCCTGTAGCTGCTCCACAAAAACCAGCTAGTGCGGCTGTGACTGCTACACAAGAACCAGTCACCCCTCAACCAGAACCAACAATGGCCTCTGTCTTAGAAGAAAATGAGTTTTTAAAGTCTGAAATGGAGGCCTACAAGCAAGAGCTAGCCATGGCAAAGGAAGCCTATGAGAAGGAACTTAATTTGTACACCCTAGCTCGCACAGAAACCATGTCAGAAGGAACTACAATAGAGAATCCGTGTAAAGAATATATGTGCTGTAAATGTGGGGACATCTACTATCAAGCAGGCTACAAAGTAATTCAAATCCCAATGCCAGGAGCTCCCCCTACTCCTTCAACTTTTGTAGTCAAAGAAGAAGAACCTGCTGTTACACAAGAACCAACTATAGCTGTCACACAAGAACCAACTACAACTAAAACACAAGAACCAACAGGACCTCCCAAGACTAAGACTAAGCCCTGCCCTGCAACAAATGTCAAATTTGAAACCCCTGCTTTTGTTAACAAAGCTGTACAAACAGTGCCCATTGAGAAATCTGCCCCTCCCAGCCAGATCAATATCCACACTTTTGTGGAACAATCTACTCAGACCTTACCTCACCCCATTATTTGCAACGCTGAAACACAAACTCAGCCATGGGATGAGCAGGCAGTAATACAGAAATGGAAGAAAGAATATGCTGCTACACATGCCAAAAGCCTGCAAGAGCACAGACAAATCTGGATAAATCATACCTACTAAAATCGGGAAGCTTTAGAACAGACACGCCAGGAAGCTCGTGTCCTTAAGAAACATAACAAAGAGTTGAAAGACAGATTGGCCCTGGTATTTGATTTGGCACAAAAGCTATTGGCTACAAGGAAACCATCCTGCAATTACTCCTTCTTCCTCATGGAACGACTTACATGGTTTCAGATCAAATCAATCACAGAGGGCAGACCCCATGCAGTACTACACCTAGCAGATTTTTTCAAAACCTTTGCAAAAGCCTATGCTAGGGATCAACACCTCCTCTGTGAGGCATATTTTCATAACGAGGCCATCCCCGAGAATAGGCAACTGAACCTTAATCCTATTGTCGGGGACATCCATATTAGGGCATTCAACTCCTTTCTCCACAACCAGATTTTGTGACAGGATGACTTCTTGGCTACAAAGCACAATGAAGATAACTGCCTTCTCTGGATAAGAACAGAACCACAGAATGCAGCCACCTTTGTCACAGAATATTATTAGTTCTTAAAGAAACCAGGGATGACTGAACACGTTCAACAACTACAATCAACAGTGCTTCAGGATTTTCAGCACTTCATCAGATCCACAGAGATTGTTGCCCTCCAGGCAAACAATTTGTTTTGGCAGCAATCCATTGAGAAAAGACAGGAACACAATTCTTTTAGCCCTACTAACCTTGAGATAGCAATCTCCAGGGTACCTAACTACATCCAGTGTGTTCAACAATGTGCCGAAAGCTGGATAGGGTACCGGTTTTATTTTCCTATCCTCTGGTTGCCAATAGAGAGATATCAAATCCATTATAAGTTGCCTAAGAAGACATAAACAACAGCTTGGCAAAGGTTACAATGTGTCCAAGGGTTCAGAGCTCCAACAGACAGTACCTCCCACAACTACTGCTTGAGTAACTTGCACGCTCAGAGTAGGTATTCAGACTCTGATTCAGAGTGAAGTTGCCTGAGGACATGCAACATTTTAAGTTGGGGGGGATGTTAGGACCACACAATGTACCTTTTTGCCCATACTTTTTGCCACCATTACACTCTTGTTCACTCACATTTAAACTCATATTATCACTTTATCCTATATTTCCAAAGGTATACAACGTCTCTCCTCTTTACTATACGTTTAATCTGTTTTGCATATAATTTTACATCACTCTCATACTTAACCATTGATTAGAAATGTATAAGTGCTGAAACAGTTCAAACTGTAGATTAGCATTTGAGGCCTGTTGCTGAAACAACAACTCACAGAAGCTGTTACACAGTCCATGGTCGACAATGCTGAAATACAGAAGCTGTTACACAGTCCATGGTCGACGATGCTGAAATACAGAAGCTGTTACACAGTTCATGGTCGACGATGCTGAAACACAGAAGCTGTTACACAGTCCAGGGTTGACGATGCTGAAACACAGAAGTTGTTACATAGTCCATGGTCAATGATGCTGAAACACAGAAGATGCTACACAGTCCATGGTCAACGATGCTGAAACACAGAGGAAGCCGTTACACAGTCCGCGGTCAACAACAAATCACACAGATTGACTACAATAGCTGCACCATGAGCCAAGCACGAACTATTGCTGCTGCCTGAGAAATGATGAAACAGTCAGAACGCAAATCCCGTGGCTGAAACAGCCTGCGATTTGTGATGCCGAAACAACATACAACAACAGTAACAAGAAAGATCTGTTACTCTAGCCGTAACAACAACACCTCACTCAACACTCGTAATAGCATTCTGTTGCGGGAGACTAGGATATCCTATTCCGGTTTAGAAAGTCGATCTGACTAAGAATAGGACTCAGATATACACCTRTAATTTTTKATCAATTGTATCGMAGGGATTYCCTCTTTAAATAAGAGGAAATCATCATTCRAGAGRATMTCCAAKTTTTTGGTACTAAGAAAGTTTTACAGAGAAGGACGTACTTCATTTTCAGATTGTAATATGATACATTGATAGATGAATAAAAGACTGTTTTGAGCATCCTTTTCTAGCCTCTTCGTTCCAGGGGAATCTTGTGAGAAGGGAGGGCCCACATTCTTCACAAGATTCACCCGTTAGTTTAATAGTGTGTTAGTGTGATCTCTGTTTATGCCTTGATTAATTTCTGTTTTGCCAAAACACTACTTTAATGAATTCTGCTTTGCTGAAACACTACTGAACTCTGTCTTGTTAAGAACTCTGTTTTACTGAACATTACATTGTTTCATGTAGTTCATGCTTGGGTAATTGTTAATCATTTTAGTTAGCAGTCTTGTGTGATGAATTTATGAAAGATTTCTAATCAGAGACTGGTGCTGAAGGTTCCTGCTTTGGGAAGGAAATAGGGTCCTGTTCTCTGTTAGAATTAGTTAGCCTTCAATTATTTCCATGAGTGTGCTAATCAGAGACTGGTGCTGAAGGTTCCTACTTTGGGAAGGAAATATGGTCCTGTTCTCTGTTAGAATTAGTTAGCCTTGAATTATTTCCATGAGTGTGCTAATCAGAGACTGCTGCTGAAGGTTCCTGCTTTGGGAAGGAAATAGGGTCCTCTTCTCTGTTAGAATCAATTAGCCTTCAATTATTTCCATGAGTGTGCTAATCAGAGATTGGTGTTGAAGGTTCCTGCTTTGGGAAGGAAATAGGGCCCTGTTCTCTGTTAGGAGATAGATAGCCTTCAGTGTGCATTGTTTCAGTTAAGCAGTAAGTTCATGAAGTGTGATGATCAGAAACAGGTGCTGAAGATTCCTGCTTTGGGAATAGGGTCTTGTTCTCTGGTTACAGAATAGTTGGTCTTTTCTGTTGCAGTATCTTGTGTTATTTTAATGTAATCCAAGATTCTTCAATTAATCATTTCTTTAAACTCTGCAATAAGTAGATTTCTTTTCTGTAATTCAAGCTAGAACTTCAGTTCATTCAAGGCAAGTGTGATTAATATAGTTTCCTTTACTACAACTCTAGGTTGCTTTTGAAATTGAGCATATAGTGTGTGTGGTTACCTTTGAAATAAACAGACTTCCCTAGGTTGACAATTTATGTAGCACTTGATTGTTTAATTTAAATAAGAAATTATAGTGACCAACAACTTGTTTATTTTCAAAGCTTGTTTTGGAACGAGCTGTTGAATTGTGATTCTATTGCAACACAGTTTGATATTTGGTGTTCATCCAATGATTTATGGGCATGTTGATATTAAGTTAAATTTGGGTTGGAAATTGAAAGTATTTGTTTGTGGTCAAAGTCACAAGTTTTGAAGGAACATGAAATATTTTCTATTTTATATATAGGACCAAATCGCTCATTGTTTCACTTTCTATACATTATTCTCGAACTCCTAGAATGATGTATCATTTAAATCTCCATCTTTCTTCCCCCCCTGTTGTATAAATAGAAAATGTTTTTCAGAGAACGTTTGTTTGCAGTCTGACATGAATAGTTTTAAAATATATGAAGAATATATGTGGGTTATTGCATGTATGGCTTGGAGCTTGGTTGAAATAATACATGAATATAAAGAAGGTAAAAATATTCTCAAGAAGAACAAATGGATTGGGGACATGCATCATTCTTTCCTTTCATTAACTTTACTTTACAAACATTACAAACCCTTCATTATTCCCAAATCCATCATTTATCCCACGTCCTAAGTAGATGATAAATCAGTCTATGGAGATATAAGTAATAGATGTATATATGCAGAGGATGTTCCTGTTTTCTTCACTATTACCCTTTTCCCTGACTGTTTGCATGCTTGATTACTGGTAGATCGTAGCCACTTTTAAATTATGTTAAATGCAAAATTATATTTGATGATTTACTTGTTATTTTCTATATACACTAATATAGTCTTCGTGATTAATTAGATGAGATGTTTCAGTCGTGGCAGTAATCGATCTAACAAAGATAACAAGGGAAACATGGGAAATCAAAACAGAGGACAACAAGTTGATTTACAAAGGGGGAAAAACAAAAGACTTATATTTTCTGTCCATTTTGATGCATACTCTGAGGAGTTTAACCAACTCCTACAAACTGTCTTTCTCCATCTAGTTGGCTAAGGAAATTTCCACCCTCCACCACCACCAATCAGACTTCTATTATAGCCTCATCCCAACATTGCTGAGCATTGATGGCATTCTTTTGGAACCACATGTGTCTATGCAACCCGAGCCTTCGACTAATGATAGTTGGAATGAAATAGTTCATGACCCTAAACCTCATTTCAATGGTTGTCCCACTGTATCACTACCATTACCTCCACCTCCCCCTAAACAACTACTTCAGCTTGCTCTCTCAATGGAATCACATGTATTGTCACAACAACAACCAAAAAACCATAAAGATTTATCTCAAGATCCCAAACCAATCAAAGGAAAGCAGCCCACATGCTCACTTAGCTCTGGTTCATCAAAAATTTATTCCTATTCTCTTACTTCTCACTCTATTCCCCAAGAGTTTGATCCAAGAAACATTACTTTTGGTGATATGCACCCTGAAGCATCGACAAATGGAAGTAGAAAGAATGCTAAGGCAGACTTACAAACACACATGATGACATCATCTCATAGCAATGAATAGAGGAGGACAACCTCCCATAAAAAATATGACTTTTGAATTTATTTTATGATGGCTCTTTCTTTCTTGTAGTTGTCTGTTAGACATATCAACACTTATATTTTTGGACAATATATAATATTGATCTATTTTTGGCATATTTAAATTATTTTGGGAGTCACAATGTTTTTATGGCATGTTTATTTATTGGGGTTATTGGATGCGTATTTATTTTATGACAGGGTATGCATATTGAGATTATGGAGGTACAAGGGGATATTGAAAATTAAACAATGAAACATACATAGCGGGTCCCCACCTACTAGCTATTATTTATTAAAACCCTTTATTATTGTTTATTAAATGTTGTCCCACTTAATTAAAATTTAGTTAACCACTCAACTAAAGGTAGTTGAAACTAATCAAACTACCTTTTGAAGAATAAAAGGAAGACTTGATGAAGGGACATGGGGAGAATATAGAGGAAAAATTCTGATAAGGTTTTCCCTTGCTTTGAAGTGAGATTTCATTCATATTCCATTCAATTCTGAATTACATAAGGGCCGAATCTTCTTGTTGACAACAAGGTTTTATTGAAGGTGGCAATAAGAAGGACTAAGAAGCATAGATTTTTGACGTGTTTCAAAAGGTCAATTATTTGTTTTGATAGTATATTAATTTTAATTTGATTTTTGAATTAGTTTTCAGTACTGAATAGAGTTATTTTGTAGAGTTAAGACATTGATACATTTGTGGCTAGTTGATCCAATATTCCCAATCTTGGTCTTTTCTTTGAAGACATCAATGGTCTATGTGTGATGTAACATTTCATGGCCTTAGACTTCTACGTCTTACCTTGGTCCTTACCCACGTAGGGGTATGAAAAGAAAGTTTTTGGATGTAATTTGAAATTGAATCAATAAAAATCATCTGCTGGTTTTGGTCTCATCTTTGGACTTGATGTGTAATGATGTCTTAGATTTTCTTTCTTGATTATTTTTCAAGTCCGTTATAAATTTTACGTACAAGCATTTTTCTTATTTTTTCTTGTTAAAACACATATACATAAACTAGCATAAGGCCCGAGTACATATTTCTTGAGGGTTAACAAATAATTTTTTCAAGGCTATAAACCTAGGGTGATAATCCCTCCTATCTCACCTTAGCCCAACAATATTAAAAAATGTTGGTATAAGGACTTCCATTCTTTTTCATCAAAAACCCCCACCCTCATAATAATGAGAGAATAATGAGGGTAGGGGTGAGGGGAGATAATAGTTAAAACATATTATCTCATAATAATGAGGAATGAAGGAGGGAGTGGGAGGAGATAATAGGTAAAACATAATATGTTTTAACTATTATTTCCCCCCACCCCCACCCTCACCCTCATAACATGTTCTACCTATTATCCCTCCTGCCCCAACCATCATAATAATGAGGAATGAGGGTGGGGGTGCTAGGAGATAATAGTTAAAACATAGGAATGAGGGTGAGGGTAGTGGGAGATAATAGGTAAAACATAATATGTTTTAACTATTAAAACATAGGAATGAGGGTAGGGGTGGGGGGGAGATAATAGGAAAAACATAATAGTGGGGGGAGATAATAGGTAAAACATAATATGTTTTAACTATTAAAACATAGGAATGAGGGTAGGCGTGGGGTGAGATAATAGGTAAAACATAATATATTAAAACATAGGAATGAGGGTAGGGGTGGGGTGAGATAATAGGTAAAACATAATATGTTTTAACTATTATCTCAAGAATGAGGGTGGGGGTGAAGGGACATAATAGGTAAAACATAATATGTTTTAACTGTTATCCCCCCCCCACCCTATTATGTTTTACCTATTATCTCTTCCCACCCCCACCCTTATAAGGTGGGGAATGGTGTTTTACCTATTATCTCCCCCCACCCTATTATGTTTTATCTATTATCTCCTCCCATCCCCACCCTCATAAGGTGGGGAATGGGGGTGGAGGTGGGGGGAGATAATAGGTAAAACATAATAGGGTGGGGGGAGATAATAGTTAAAGCATATTATGTTTTACCTATTATCTCCCCCATTTTAACTATTATCTCCCCCCACCCTATTATGTTTTACCTATTATCTCTTTCCACCCCCACCCTTATAAGGCGGGGAATGGTGTTTTACCTATTATCTCCCCCCACCCTATTATGTTTTATCTATTATCTCCTCCCATCCCCACCCTCATAAGGTGGGGAATGGGGGTGGAGGTGGGGGGAGATAATAGGTAAAACATAATAGGGTGGGGGGAGACAATAGTTAAAGCATATTATGTTTTACCTATTATCTCCCCCATTTTAACTATTATCTCCCCCCACCCTATTATGTTTTACCTATTATCTCCCCCCACCCCCACCTTATCAGGGTGAGTGTGGGTGGAGATAATAGTTAAAATATATTGTGTTTTAACTATTATCTCCCCCACCCCATGTTTTACCTATTATCTCACCCCACCCCCACCTTATGATAATAGGTAAAACATAATATGTTTTAACTATTATCTCCCCCCACCCCCACCTTATAATAATAGGTAAAACATAATATGTTTGAACTATTATCTCCCCTGATCCCCACCCTCATAAGGTGGGGGTAGGGGGAGATAATAGGTAAAACATAATATGTATTAACTATTATCTCCCGCCACACTCACCCTCATAATGAGGGTGGGGGTTGGGGGAGCTAATATGTAGAACATATTATGAGGGTGAGGGTGGGGGTGGGGGTAAGGGGAGATAGCATGTAAAACATATTACCCTCATTATTACATGAGGGTGGGAGTGTGGGGAGATAATAGATAAAACATAATATGTTTTACCTATTATGAGGGTGAGGGTGGGGGAAGATAAAAGGTAAAACATATTACCTTTGTCTGTCTACAACATAGTTAAATATTAAACCTTATTTTGGTGCTTCAATTGTAGGGACGAGTGGTGGGAATTGGGATTCCTTCATCTTCAAAACTAGTGTCTTTTAAGGATGTTGTAAAAAACCTACCTATCCAATTGATCTAAAGTCTTCTCCTATTTATAGTGCCTATATAGTGGAATATGATAAGGAGTTACCAATGGTGTAGATTGTGAAAATTCCAGGTCATATCAGGGTGCCTTCTTGGTCTGTCTTTTCCCAAAGAAAGGCTCTAAGTTTCAACTGTAAGTTAATTATTTTCTGCTGTTTTGTAACAACCAACAGTCCAAAAGTATTTTGCTGATTTGTTACGGTTATGTTCTTGATTTTGGGTGCTCTAGCATGTCGTTTTTGTCACCAGAAATTAGTACATGCATCTCAAAATAAACATAACACACCTAAACAATGTTTACTACTGAATATGAACAGATCTAAGAAACTAAATCATGCATTTGTAGACAGGTATTTTTGGTCAACATGACCCTGGATAAACCCCCCCCGGGGAAAACCAGTTTGGAATATGTGTGTATATATGAGGAAAGTAGAAGAAGGGTTATAGTAAACACAATATATGAAAGAACCTGATACAATAACAACTCCAACTGAGTTGATATACAAGCCTGAAATCAACAGATGCACCCTAGAATGGTGCGCCCCTCATGCAAACTGCCAGAACCACTGAATCTGCTCCAACTGCCAACTGTGAGCTCAGATCTGGAAACCCCTCCACAAAAATGAAGCTCTAGTAGATGGCCTCCCTCCAAAACTGATCTCATTGCAATCTGATGGCTAGATATCCTACCGGGTATGAATCAACCTCCACAACTAATGCACCCCTCTAAGAAGCAGAATAGCTCCAGTAAATAATCAAGGAAAGTAGATCCAAGCCTCCATCAATGAAAGCAAGTGACCTCCCTCAAGCATCCTCACAAAACTGACCCCATCTCCATCCTCCAAGATCTTCTCTCCCAACAATCAAAATACCAAATGAAGAATGCACCCCTCCTTCACCCTTTGCGCCCCTTTTTGACTAGCAAAAGGAAACCTAGATATTCAAGGGTTGAGATCATCTCATCTCCCATCTAATTAATGGTTTAGATCTCCCCATGAATTTCTAAATCACAAACCCACTTTGGGTTAATTTTCCTAAGTCAACTTAATGTCTCTAATTCACCCCTTTGTGAATTAATAGTCATTTTAGGCCAAAATGACTAAATTTCACTTTATCCAAAGTCAAAGTGAAATTAGACAAAAGTACAAGGTACAAAGTGTAATTTCCTTCCCTCATGTGCTAAGGAGGTCATAAGCACATGGGGAACACCTCCCAAGGTACATAGCTCAACACTCCCTCTTACCGAGGAAAATGTTCCTCACCAAGCCCATCTTGTCTCTGAAATAGACATGCTTGCCCCGTGGCAGGGCCTTGGTGAGAATATCTACTACTTGGTCATCTGTAGATATATACTGCAACTGAACTACCCCTCTCTGAACCCAGTCATGAATGAAGTGGTACCTGATCTCAATATGCTTCGACCGGTCATGAAACACTGGATTCTTAGAGAGTTTTATGCAACTCTGATTATCATAGTGAATGATAGTAGGAGAAATCTCATGATCGAATAAACCAACCAACATCTTGCGAATCCAAATGGCCTCACAACTGGCCTAACTGGCCGCCATATACTTTGCCTCGGTTGAACTCAAAGCAACTGACTTCTGCTTCCGGCTGAACCAGGAAACAAGTCCCGACCCCAAACTGAAGCAACACCCTGAGGTGCTTTTCCTGTTAGCAACACATCCTGCCTAGTCTGAATCTGTGTACCCAGCCAAACTGACTCCATCTCCCCTGACATAATCTAGGCCATAGTCCACTGTCCCAACAACATATCTCAAGACGTTTTTTTCCCCAACCATGTGAACACTCCTCGACTCAACCATGTACTAGCTGAGCGTGTTCATGACAAAACATATATCTGGTCCGGTGTTAACTAGATACACAAGTGAACCAATCAACTGCCTGTATACTATGGCATCCACCAACTGGCTATTTGAAGCACTAAGATTATTCCAGTTGGTGATCATAGGTGTAGATAATGTCTGCAGTCCTCCATCTGAAATCTGCTCAAAATATCTGCTGCATACTTCCCCTGCCTAAGAAATATGTGACCCTCCTCTTGCCATACCTCGATACCCAGAAAGTAGTGCATCAATCCAATATCACTCATCTCAAACTCTGATGCAAGTTCGAGCTTGCACTCAGCTATGAGATCCTCAGCTCCAGTAATGAATAAATCATCCACATACAAAATGAGAATAAGCGTGTCCTCACCCCTAATAATGAAATAGAGGTTTAGATCAACATCGCTCTTCTTGAAGCCCATCTGAAGCAAATAAGTATCAATCTGTGAATACTAAGCTCAGGGAGATTTCTTCAGACCATATAGTGCCTTCCTCAGAAGACACACATGAGTCTCCCTGTCACTCACCTCAAACCCCTGTGGCTTCTCTATGTACACCTCCTCCTCAATAAAGCCATTCAGAAATGCGGTTTTCACATCCATCTGATGAATGCACCAACCCATCTCTGCTGCTATGGAAATGATAGTCCTAATAGAAGTGTATCTCGCAACTGGTGTGGAAGTCTCATCATAATCGACTCCCTCAATCTGTGAGAACCCCCGTGCCACAAAACGGGCCTCGTGTTTCTCCATGCTGCCATCTGCAACAATCTTGGTCTTGTACAACCACCTGGAAGTCACAACTGACTTCCCCACTGGCCTCAGAACCACATCACATACATCATTGTGCACAATGGAGTTGTACTCCTCAACCATGCCCTCTCTCCAGACCTAATGGTCAACTGCCTGCGCAAAATTCTGTGGCTTATTATCCCTGATACTCGTCACTAGTGCCAAATATGATCCCAATCTGACTGGTGGCCTACTCTCTCTGGTCTGGCTCTTGGGCTCCCCTACATTCTCCCTAGCCTCCTTCAGGGTCTCCTGAAACCATCTAGGTCTCCTCTTCCTTGAAGCGGTCAACGAAGAAGTAAGGTCTCTCTGCCCAAGAGTGACTACCTCTGGACTCGTCTCAACACTCTGAGATCCTGAAGACTGTACTCCCTCTGAAGTCTGTGCCCCATCTGACTGAACATGCTCTGACTGCGACCCTGAAGCTGTGCATGGTGACCCTGTCACCCCTGATACTGGTGTACCTGACGACTGAGGCCATGCTCCCTCTGAGACTGCAACTAGCAACTCTGCATCATCCTCAACTCCAACTCTCAACTCAAGAGATCTCTCAAAAGCCCTATCCTCCTCAAATTTGACATCTTTGCTTACCACCACTTTCCTAAGTGGCAGAATGTAGATGTGATAGGATTTTGACACCTCTGAGTATCCAACTAGAATCCCCTGTTGGGTTGTAGGGTCTAGCTTTGTCCTCCTCTCCGAGGGGACATGAGAGAAAGTCGAACACCCAAATATCCTGATGTCCTCGACATCGGGCCTCCTATTAGTGAAGGCCTCCTTAGGAGTCATCTTCCCCAAAATCCTATAGGGGCTCCTATTCTGTAGGTAAACTACAGTAGCACATGCCTCTGCCCATAAGTACAAAGGAAAACTCTGATCATGCAACATAGATCTCACTGCATTGGTAATGGCCCGGTTCTTCCTCTCGGCAATCCCGTTCTGCTGGGGGTTGTAAGGTACAATCATTTGTCTCTTGATGCCATGTTGTGCACAAAAGTCTACAAACTGTCTTGAGGAATACTCTCCCTCGTTATCCAATCGCAAGACTTTGATCCTCTTTCCCAATTGGTTCTCCACAAGAGATCTGAACTCTTGGAACCGTGTGAAGACCTCACTCTTGGCCTTCATGAAATAGATCCAAGTCTTCCTCGAGTAGTCATCAATAAATGTGAGATAATACTCACAACCACTCAAGGACCTTCGAGTCATGGGCCCACACACGTCCGTGTGTACTAAATCCAGTATCCCAGCTGACCTGGTGTCAAATTGGGGAACGATTCCTTGGAAAACTTTCCAAGCGCACAGCCTCTACAAACATCCCAATGCTCTATGATGATCTGTGGCACTCCAGTCACAACCTCTCTTAGTCCTCCAAGAGCCCCATGATGTAGGTGGGCCATCCTACGATGCCATAACTCACATAATTGTTTGCTGCTATCACTGCTCGCTGCCAATGCATGAAGTGGCTGAAAAAACAATCTAAACAGTTTCCCCTCTCTCACTCCAATCACCTATCCTAAGGCACGTGGAGAACCCCGAGGATGAATCAGTACCTCAGTGCCTCTGAATGTCACCTCAAGACCTCTATCCTGGAGGGTGGAAACTGATATTAGATTCTTCTTCATGCCAGGGACATAAAGAACGTCCGTGAATGATATAGGTGGCAAGCCATCTCTCCGAAAAGCAACTATGCCAACCTCTGCAACTGTGACAACTCTGTCATCTCCAAGAGAAATCTCAATCCTGACCTCAGTGTCTTTGAGATCAGAAAAATGCTCTCGATATCTAGTCATGTGGCTCGAAGCCCCGCTATCAATATACCAGATCTTGGGTGTCGTCTCAACTGAAGGGCAACATGTGAGGAAATCACACTCTCTCTGAAACTGTGTATGAAAGTCAATCTCCTCTGCTATAGCTATGGTACCACCCTTCTTCTTCTTCCTGTTCGGGCACTGTCCAACATAGTGCCCAAACTTCTTACAAACAAAGAACTTCACTTTGCTCATATCTCTCTTCTGACCACTTCCCTGACCATTGTTGTTCTCTCCTCCTCCACTCCCCTGTGGTGGGGCCCCAAACTTGGGACCCTGTTGACCCCCACGGATGACCTTCTTCTTGCCCTTTGTCCAAAGAGCAAGATCCTCCTCACCCTGACCAATTTGCTGCTGCTGCTGTCCAGAAGCCTCGGCTGCTAACCGAATCTCCTCTTGGACGAAGTCATCCCACATTCTCTCCCATGTAGGCATGACCTCCTTGGAAACTATGCCACGTACAAAAGGACCCCACGGTTTGGTGAAGCTATTCATAGCTTGCTTCACCAAAGAGTTAGGGTCAACAACCTCGCCGACGGCTCCAAGCTCATCTCTAATTTGAGTGAAGTGACCAAGGAATGAAGTTACCGACTCATCCTTGAGCATGCGAATGCCCCTGAGTTTGTCATGAAGAACCATCTTACGGTTCTCATTGGAGCTCTCATACAACTTGCATAGAGATGCCCACATCTCGTATGCATAAGCCTTCCCCGTCAAATGGGGTATGATATGGTCATGACCTGCGTCACAAATGGTCCTCTTCGCCTTGTTGTTCCTTTTCCTAAACTTTGCCACCAAGATAGGAGCAGTGACAAGAATGGGGGGAACAACTGCCTTGACTATGTCCCATAGCTTGAGGTCCTCTAAGACGAAGACCATCCTCGCCTTCCAAGGCGACCAATTGCTAGCCCCTGCTAGCTTGTCCTCAAATTGCATCTGAGATGCTAACATGTTTTCCAAACTGCACTGCCCAATTGATGCTCACTCTTCCAAGGAAAACAATGTCTCACTCCTATCAACACAGGTGTGAAAAGAGACAAGTGTGATCTGACCTCACTCCTAACAAAATATGTGTGAAAAGAGGTCAAGTCAAATCAGTCTCACTCCTACTACGTAGGTGTGAAAAGACATTGATGACAAGTGTCCAAAACTGCCCAACAATCCTCTGAAAAATTCTTCCCTCTAACAACCACTGAATGAGTCAATGGCTGTCCTCAAAATCTTCCAGAAAGAAGTGTATGAAAACCACTCAAAATGCTGTCCCAACTGCCCAAAAATTCAGCCACCAAAGCTCTGATACCATGTGAAAATTCTAGGTCCTATCAGCGTGCCTTCTTGGTCTGTCTTTGACCAAAGAAAGGCCCTAAGTTTCAACTGTAAGTTAATTATTTTCTGCTGTTTTATAACAACCAACAGTCCAAAAGTATTTTGATGATTTGTTACGGTTATGTTCTCGATTTTGGGTGCTCTAGCATGTCGTTTTTGTCACCATAAATTAGTACATGCATCTCAAAATAAACATAACACACCTAAACATCATTTATTGCTGAATATGAACAAATCTAAGAAACTAAATCATGCATTTGTAGACACACGTATTTTTGGTCAACATGATCCTGGATAAAACCCCCCCAGGGAAAACCAGTTTGGAATATGTGTGTATATATGAGAAAAGCAGAAGAAGGGTTTGTTAAGTACCAATACCAGATATGAATATATAATCACCACAAATACTGAATACAAAACAGATCCATAAAGCAAGATAGAAGAAACCACACTTTATGATTACCAAACCCTTGAGGTAGGGTAACACCATACAATGGATCCTATTATAGAAGGGATCCTCTCTGTTCACTTGCCTCTTCGAGGGGGCATCCTCCTATTGAGTCACCACTCCAAATACACTAATTCTCTTCATGTCTCATTACATTGCTTGAATCCCTTTATATAGTGCTACCATCACCTAAGAACAATCTAGAGGAGGAATCTTCTAGAACTAGAACCTTCTAAGAAGTCCTCTTACATTTATTATATCTAACTACCCATTTATTATATCTAGCTACTATAGTTGGCCTTATTTAATAATATAGTGGACCTAGTCCACCTTACATTGAATGACCTCTACTATTATCACTATGGGCCCTTTAGGCCCCCCCACTACCTCTCTAGCTACCTTACATTCCATCCCCCTTATGAAAGCGTTGTCCTCAACGCTTGATGTACAACCATTTACCAGGGTCCCATGGATAATGGTGGACCATAATGTTGAAGAAGATTGAAGAACCAGGGTCCCATGTAGAAAGGAAATCCACCATGCTGAAGTAGTCCAACCACCATTGTAAGCCCGGGTCCCATGTCCAAGTGCTCATGTGAACTCCCCGAAGAAGATTTTGGAACCCAATAACCAACTCCAAATGACGCTCCAAAGACTGACACCTATCATGTGGATCCAAATAAGAAGATCCATCCACATAGTGGAAAATGGTCGTAGCAGAATCTGGATACAACCATGAACCGAATAGATCTACCAATATACTTCAGAAATAACCAAGAATATTTTTCTGGAAAAACCCTAAAAAACTGTTGAACTTAAAATGCTCATAACTTCACTTCCCGGACTCTGTTTCGGCTGTTTTTCTTTTTTTTAAATTGGGTGAAATTGTGAGAAGAACTCGGATCTGTAATTTATTTGGGAAAATTCGGCCTCCAAATGCTACAAAAATAAAAACAAACCGCGTCACCGTCCGCAGAAAAAACCCTGAAAAATTGCAGATTTTAAAACCGCAATATCTTGACCTTCCGGACTCCGTTCTGGACGATTGTTTTTTTCAAATTGGGTGTTTTTATGAGAGGAACTCAGATATACAACCATTTTCTACAAATTTTGCACAGAAATGTACCGAAAACTTTGAGAATGTCGCGGCCCTCTTTTTTCTTCTCCGAATTTTTTTTTTTGCAAAAATAAAAAAATATTTGCCCACAATGTCTGCCCAAGGAAAGTGTTTTGATACGAATTGTTAAGTACCAATACCAGATATGAATATATAATCACCACAAATACTGAATACAAAACAGATCCATAAAGCAATATAGAAGAAACCACACTTTATGATTACCAAACCCTTGAGGTAGGGTAACACCATACAATGGATCCTATTATGGAAGGGATCCTCTCCTGTTCACTTGCCTCTTCGAGGGGGCATCCTCCTATTGATCCACCGCTCCAAATACACTAATTCTCTTCATGTCTCATTACATTGCTTGAATCCCTTTATATAGTGCTACCATCACCTAAGAACATTCTAGAGGAGGAATCTTCTAGAATTAGAACCTTCTAAGAAGTCCTCTTACATTTATTATATCTAATTACCCATTTATTATATCTAGCTACTATAGTTGGCCTTATTTAATAATATAGTGGACCTAGTCCACCTTACATTGAATGACCTCCACTATTATCACTATGGGCCCTCTAGGCCCCCCCACTACCTCTCTAGCTACCTTACAGGGTTACAATAAACACAATATATGAAAGAACTTGATATAATAGCAACTTCAACTGAGTTGATATACAAGCCCAAAATCAACAGATGCTCCCCTCATGCAAACTACCAGAACCACTGAATCTGCTCCAACTGCCAACTGTGAGCTCAAATATGGAAACCCCTCCACAACAATGAAGCTCTAGTAGATGGCCTCCTTCTGAAACTGATCCAACTGCAATCTGATGGCTATATATCCTACTAGGTACAAATCAACCTCCACAACTAATGCGCCCCTCTCATAAGTAGAATAGCTCCAGTAAATAATCAAGGCAAGTAGCTCCAAGCCTCCATCAATGAAAGCAAGCGACCTCCCTCAAGCATCCTCACAAAACTGACCTCATCTCCATCCTCCAAGAGCTCCTCTCCCAACAAGCAAAAGACCAAATGAAGAATGCGCCCCTCTTTGACTAGCAAAAGGAAACCTAGATATTCAAGGGTGGAGAT
>ML784474.1:108912-143415 GCA_009831015.1 Picea engelmannii
GTAGATAATATTACTCAATGTATTCTTTGAAACTCCTCCAATTTTCACTCCTTGAATCCTCCCCAAAAAGAGGTTATAGAAAGAATGGTAGACTTTATTCAATTCTGGTCTATTCAGGAGAGTGAAATTGCACAGAATGCCCCACACTCAATAATTAACATCCGATTCTAAAACTCACACACAAGAAACTACATTCTGTACTATTTCCAATGAAATTTTTCCCACTTCATTTGGATTCTTGATGAAGAAGTTATGACTTTTTTACCCAGAACACCTGTTTATTGACTAGCTTCAGGACTGGTTACAAACACTATCTTCCACAGTTTGTATCTCCATAATTATAGTGAATCAAGAGATGAAATTTTTACTAGAGGTACCTTGATATGTCTTCTCAATACCATAGCGATTTCACCATCTGAATCATTCTAGAAAAACAATTATAGCAAAAATGGTAAGATGACCTGAAAAATAACATACCTTAGAACACATCACCAAAAGACTTCATCCTCCCTTGAAATATGGCCTTCTTTTCTTCTTATTTCCTATGAAATTCGAGTTGTATCAAATGAATGTATAATGATGTTTATTTATACCATTTATGTCACTTCCTTTTAATATTAGGGCCGACCTGACACTTTCTTATTTTGTAATTCTTTTCTTTAATTATCTTCAGGGCCTACATGTACTTCCTTCTTCAATTCATTTTGTCATCTTCAAAAATTCATTTCTCCTCAACCATGAGGATCCACGTGACCTGACACATACCATCGGAAACAACATGATGTATACTATGTATCCATGGGTGTTGTATCTGCATGTGCATTTTCCTTCATGTCCAAATACCTTCATCAATCTTGCGGTCCAAAACCCATGACTAGGGTTGACATCAATGACAACAACCAATATTCCAACAATCTTAACTTTCTCTAGATCCTTTTTGGATCACATATGAGAAATGCTCAGACAAAGCGCTGCATTTAAATTTTTGTCAACAAATTTCAATGTCAAATTCATTGTACAAATCTTTTAATTTTTTGGTCCAATCAAATTATTGTCAACATACCTATTTTTTTTTTTAAATAAAAAAGGGGGTATTTCCTTATTAATGTGTTGTCACTGTACACAATTGATATATGTCACCAAGATGCCACCTATTCTTCCAAAATAGTGGAAATCGAAATAGGTGGAAACTAATTGTGCTTTCGACCAAAAAGAGCATCCACCACTTGCCCTGCCATTTTGTTGGAAACCAGAGCAGGTGGCAGCTGGTAGTGCCGAAAAATTTGTCTGGGCATACTAGACATACTACCAAAATTTGAAAATTAAAACTTGTCAAAAAACTGAATAGAGTACCCGACCAGGTTGACAAGAAGAAAACTCCATCACTGTTCCGGTGAGGCTCAAAGAACTGTGCATAATTAAACATTAGAGGGGCTATGAGAACAATGGAACCTGCCATCCGGAGAGCCACTATGAAGGGTACCATTGCTAGGTTTGAGCACGTAGGGATGAGCGCATGTCGGGAACCTTTGTTTTCCTGACGCATTCGAGAAGGCATCAAAAAACATGTCGATGCGGCTACTGATGAGGGTGTTCCAGTGGAGTTGATCTATCATATAACCTATAATGTCAAAAATAAGCTCCAACTGCTCCAGGATGAAGAGACTGGGTGGAGTCTGGTCGCCATCCTCAACTGGGTTCAGTGGTGGAGGCTCAACTCGACAATCCATCGTGGGGATTTCATCCTAAACATTGCAAGTGGCACCATCCATGGCCACCATTGTATTTGTAGCAACAACACTGGTGCTGGGGATATCATGGGCATCCAGGACCATGTAGTGGAGGGACTCTAGTGGAACCTGAATTGGTTCCTCTGGGAATTCCTCCTCCACAAAGGCCATTAGAGGCATATGTGGCCGCGCAGTTAGCTGAGTTTGGGCTATGGACATAGCCCTCTCCAAATTATACAGGTGTCTCTGCCTTGCCTCACGACTGTACCAAGCAGGACCTCACCTGGGTTTTCCTCTCTCTCTCTCGGCATGGTGGAGCCTGGAGGTCGAAGAAATCTACGTATGAGGCCAGAGAGAACTGACTAGACCAAAACCAAATTCCCAAGCAGAGTAAGGAGACAAATCACTGAGGTGAAGTGGTGAATGCCATGGTCGAGCTGGATAGTTAACCGAGGCGCATATATGACCGCTCTACTACCTCCTGTACCCAACGTCGCCCTCCTGCAATTAATCGTCGAGGCTGCCATTAATATTGCATGGGGGAGCTATCCTCCCTCCCTCTGTGACCATTTATGGCTGTCCTCCATCCAAGAATAAGCATTGGGGTGGCGAACGACCATATTTATGGCAAGTTCTGTGAGGGGGCTGCATGGCCTCCCTTGGGCTACGTGTCACCCCATTCGGGGGTCAACATACCTGCTTGACTGAAACTATCTCTATTATATTCAGGAAAGACCTACACTTGAGCGCATATATTAAGGTTTGGGTTTCACGTCAAACTCCCATTCGTGTAACTGACATCAACAAGAAAGCAAGGGAAAGCTAGTTATCTCTTGCTTAAACCCCTACCCAATTCGAGGGTGGGTTGAAACTTTTTCTTATGACCGTTGGGGAATAAACAACTTCATGGGAGTGTTGTGCTAGACAGGATCAACATTGGAATTGAAATTGATAGATGAGCGGTGATTGTGATACGCTTTGAGAAAAACCAGGAGGAGGGGAAAAGTATGGATCAGAGGGAAGAGAAGCAGGAGGAGAAGGACTAGAGGCAAAAGCGAGATAACCAAGTTCTTTGGGGACACGCCGCTAGAAAAAAAGGACACACTAATTCCACCTGGGGACCTCCCCTCGGAATTATCTAGAGGCACTGACTCCACTCGGGGGACCTCCCCTTGGAATTATCTAGAGGAACTGACTCCACCTGGGGGACCTCCCCTTGGAATTATCTAGAGGTCCATATCTCCCACATTGCATGTGACAAATATTTTTGTGTTGTTTAATTTTACTAAATACTAATCAAAACTAAATATACCCACCCCATTCCTCCCATTCCATAAGCCTAGACATGCTTACGCTTAAGAATTCACCAACATGTGCCAACCGTTTCTAATCAACATAGCTGTACCATAATATCCATGAAACCATCTTGCTAATCTCGCCGCGAGAACACTGATAAAGTAAATACTTATTGTTATAACTTGTATGTATACTTAGCATTTATCTTGGTAATTAAAGGAATCGAACCGCTCAAAATACCAGAGGAACGGTGAGGCAATCACCTATTTTTGATTGATGACACTCCTAGGAAGGTAGGCATGTGTAAGGAATTTGACTACCCACGAAGGAAAAAACTCTGTCCAATTGATGATTGTTCGAATTGGATTTTGAGGTTAGTTCGATAACGTGCTTGGTTGTGATGGTATATGAATCAACTGTTTCTTTAGATGGGCCTCCCCGGTGAAAGAATGAGAAAGTGGGTGTCTTGGTTCAATCAAAAGAAGCTCATCTCTCCCAAGTGAATGGACATAAAAAAATGGGGGACCAACCCAAAAGCCATAATCTCTTGATATGGATCCATCATAAGAGGGATCCTAAATGGATTCCTTGTATTTTTTATAGCACTCCACTCACTGTTAGTTGAGTGTCAACATTCCCTGGATGGGTGGGATTCACTATACCATGATTTGATAGATTAATATAAGCATTAAAAGTTGCAGGCCGACCCAAGAAGATTGAAACTCCATCTACTGATCCCAATGACGAAATAAAAATGAGAAATATGTGTAAGAACACTTTTCTAGGTAAAGAATAGAATGCAGGTAAGAATTCTTTATTCTCTTGGAAAGCGCAATTAATGAGGAATAATATATGTGTTTATTAGGCATGGTGTCTATGGTTCTATGCAGGCACTTGAGTTCACTTTCTCTATGCAATTGTGTTGACCAAGTCGAATCTTGGTGGGATTGATAGGGATTGATTCTGCTCTCACCAGTGAACGTTTAGTGAGAAAAGTAGATCACATGCATGGGAACCATAACATATATCTATAGAATTAATACTTTCATTTTTTACCTTGGAAAATAAATGGAGATGGGTTTAACCAAAAATTTGGTTGGGACTTAGTTCAAATTTATTCCCTTCTCTAGTTTATGGACATTGTTAGTGACTTTGGGTAAATTTGCTGGAAACTCTGAGATTTTGGTACCTCGTTGGTGACTTTGGGATCCCTTCATGGAGAATGGGTTAAATCTAGTATCTATTATGGAAAAACACTTTCTTGTATTTATGTTATACTAGTCATTCCCAATAATGGCTTACCTTTGACAATTTATACTATCATGGGATTAGCTATATCTCTGCTTTCCTTTGCACTAGAACAATTTACTTTGAGGACCTGTCCAAAAGTTGTAATTGTATTCTTTATTCTTCTTGCTACAATAAGTGGGCTTGCTACAATAAGTGGGACTGACAAAGTCTTGGTATTTATAGGTTACATGCAGTGTATAAATTTAACGGGCACTCCTAACTGTCAAGCAAAATTTTTATGATGGGTTTGTCTTTAAAATTTCCCTTCACATGACGTTTTATATTCTTTTGGCCTGTCTTTTAAATCAAGGGTCAATCACTTAACGAAATGCAATCAATTAATACCTGCTGTATTAAATTACTCCCTTCCAATTATCAATTTCATTTGATTCAAAATTGGTCACGTTTATGCCTTCATTTTTTTTTTTTGTGGAGATGGGGAGATCTCTGTGATATGAGAAGGCTCACACAAACAAAGGGGTCTGGAAGGATGGACCCAAGAATAAGATGTCTACCTCATCGACCAAATTCAAGCCCATGACGAAGGCTATTGGCGTTCCATTCCCAGAGCTGCAAGTTTCTTGCCTCGACTCTACTTTTTCAATGAATTATTAGCTTATATAAATAAAAATGAAGAGATTGTACTATATAAATTTGTTTTATTTCTTGAGAGATTATACTATATAATTTTTATTTTATTTTTTGAGTGCAGGGTTGTTGCGATGCACTAAGAGTTGCAGGATCCAAATTAGAGCCATCCATGCTTATTCCTATTATCAAGAGGACATCTAAAAACATAGGTGGGAAGGTATTTAATATGTGGATTTTGGAAACCCAAACGTAGTGAGGAAATAAGTGTGAAGAAGATGTTTTTTAAAATTGACGTAGCCATGTCGATTCATCCAAATGAATACAATTTCCATCATCATACAAAGACAATTTCCATCCACATACAATGACAACTTTCAAAGATTCGAACAATTAAAGCGAGCGTGACAATGTTAACCACAATTGAAATTTAATACTAAATTTTTATGAGCCTTACCTCTTTGGGTAATTGCATGTAGGTACTGGACAATATTCCAGAACCCTTGAATTTTTCTTCCTTTTCAACCTTCACATTTTAGCCTGCAAGTTGTGATACGGTCCAAAGAGTCCTCGTGACTTGTGAGATGCAGGTGCAAGTGTTGCGCAACCTATGTTATATAATTTATATCCTGTGCTATGCATGCAACCTCTACTATAGAATTTATAACATGTGCTATGCATGCAACCTATCTCATAGAATTTACTTGTGATATGCATGCTTTACACAAAAATTAGCTTTCAAATTTCATAAATTGTTACTTATGTCGAAGTTGGAACTCACAATGGGGATTGTAAATTTGCATTATGATATTCACAACAGATTTTTCCAGGACATGGTATGTCCAAAGAGTCAAGACCCCTCACCCACTATGAGTGTGACGCGCGTGGTACAACCTGTTACTTATCTTGGATAGAACCTGCTATTTAAATATATTATATATAAATATATGGATACGAGCAAATTTTTGACCTGTACGTCAAATTGACTGTTTAAAAAATTAAGTGGACATATTTAATGACGTGTAAATTTAAAAATTACCTGTATTTGACGATTAAATATGGAAAAAATGGGTAAATACCAGTCAAATTTAACCACTGATTACAGGTCATATGTCAAGTAAAAGGCAATATTATAGTTACAATGGTTGAATATAATGTGTGACTTTTATGCTTACTCCTTACTTGTCTATGTTTGTGTTTGTGCAAAGCCGACATGAAAAAGGTGATCGAAAATCTTTAGCAATCATGGTTATTTACGATTGAGTCATTTTCAATCCATGATCCAAAGTGAACTCAGACCTTTCAGTAAGGAGTCTTAAAGATTATGCATTCATCATGGAATGACAAAGACAAAATGGCTAAGTAATGACACTCGACTACAGGTAGAGGTGGTCATCCCCAAAGGGTTGGTCATCCTCAAAGGGCTCGTAACCTTGTCCGTTCCAATGTGTTGAATGAAGGAGCGTTATTGAAGTGGGTTTTGGCATATCAATAATAAAGTAGGGGTTTTCCTCTCAAGCACCAAAGATGAAGGCATAATTACTAGTAGCAGATCTTGCGTTGTTTGGGTGATCCAAGTTTGAGTTAATGTGCATTGTATACAACAAATTCGTAAACAAAGGCACTACTAGGTAAATTCAAGAGTGCAAATATTCAGGGTTTGTCCTCTTCTGAAGATGAGCTAAATAGAAAGGTATGGTGTTGATTCTCATATCTTTCCTTGGCATTTGAAAAATCATATGAATTAAGGTTAATTTCCAAATTTTAATTTTGAAACAGTATGATTATACAAATTAAGAACTCAAACAACTTCAACACGCGAGAAATGGTTATTGCAAAATCTTGCATATTGCTCTTGATTTATGATAAATCACCGTAAGTGACAACGTATAGTTCGTACCTTAACTGCAAGACACCTTAAGTGCAAGTCAAGGATCTCCAAAGTTTGAACAACAACTTTAGCCCACGAGCAACAACTTCAACTTATAAATGATGTATCTTCAACAAATCTATATGAAACATACAATGTAGAAGCACCCCAATGACGAAGAAAGAACCCCATAATTAAAGTTGATGACAACATTAGCAGTTGACAAAGGCGGTAGACAATATTGCCAAAATTCACCTCAAACACTTACTTTAGATATGTTTGGAAGTCAAATGAACAGATCCAACCTCTTTTTGATTGGTTTGACATTGGTTTGGCCGTTGAATGGACATGAATTTAATGATCCCCTTCATCCTAAGAAAGTGCTTCAATAAACTTAGGTTATACATATTGGAAAAAAATGCATTGTGTCTGGTCAATGAAGATATAATAGAGTGAAACTTAGACTATCTAAGCATTCACAAAAAGATCTTGGCAATAAGAGTTCCAAGTTATTAGCCAACACCAAAAATATTATAAAAAAATAACTATTTTACTTTTCCTATGTACAAGTTTGAGAAGCACAAAATATTTATAGTCAAAGGCAAAGTAATTGAAGGTCGATGATAATAGAATGATAGAGTATTGGCATTCAACACAGACTAATAATAAAGTCTATGTACAACTTTGAGAAGCACATAAATATTTATAGTCAAAGGCAAGGTAATTGAAGGTCAACTGATCCAAAAAGATGTTTTAAAGACAATGGTTGTTTTTTAAAGCATGTGTTTATTAACCATTTAGGAAAATGATGAAAGATGAAGAATTATAGATGAATCATAGAAGCCATAATGAAATATAAATATATGGAAATAATCATAAGGAACCAACAAACCATAGCAACAAAATTTTATAACGGAGTTCGACAATCTTGCCTACGTCTCCAGGCCTTTGTGTTAGTGGGTGAGGCTTTCTTATTTCTGTTCAAAGATTCAAAAGTACATCATAAAAGTGCCAAATGGATTACAAACTGATCTGGTCGTGTTCTACCAATTCTCAAGAACCCAACAAAACTGATGGCACTGAAAATGGATGAACGAAGCTCCCAAAAATGGCTTGCAAAGTTGCTCTCCTCAATGGATTCCCTGCATAAAAATGGCTTTGGCTCTTCAATTCTTCAACATTTTCCTATTTTGAACCTCCTTCCATGGCTTCAAGAACCTCTGGCTTATATAGGCTTGAATTTGGAAACCAAATCCCAACTTCCCCCCAAGATCTGGCCTAAGAAAGGGCCCAGGATCCTCCAAAAATGGCCAAAATCTCCCAATATCAGGCCAAAAATCAATAAAAATCATAATACATAGTTAAAAACCCGATTTTGAACAAAATATAAGGGAACAACCCCTTATCTTCGGGCTCCTGGTCACCTGTGTGCACCCATGTGGCCCTGGTTTGACGTTGATTCGTTGGCCGCCTCTCGGTCCTGGCTCATGGTCGTGTGCACCGACCATATGGCTGTGCTCTTATGCCTCCACACGCATAACTGGATAGACTAGCCCCTAGTTATGCCGTTGGTTAAGCGCCTTGGTAGGTGGGCTAGCCCGACCGATCGGGCGCTAACCGTACTTACGCGGGCCAAGCATCAAAGGAATAGGTCATATTACAGGGTCACATGCAACGATCGTTTGGTAAGCGCTAGGGGTTATACCCATTGGAACTCCCACATCACAAGTATTAAGGTCTGGACTCATGGTATGGGCATATGCGTAAAGTAATGCACTGGGGCCGGGGGCTAGGCCCCAACCCTATTCTCCGCTGACAAGACCACTATTCACATTCAAATACAATGTTGCGACTATGGTTAACAAGAACCACTGTGGGAGGGATGGTAGCCCGGCCCTGCCAAGTCACTTGCCACCCAGAACAAAGGTCACAGATTCGACTGCACGGAAGTCCATACCATTTTTCAAACCTTCAACCAATAGAGGGGTGCCACGGGGTAGCCCAAGACTGGGCCACGTGGCACCATACCACTTGCCCACAAATTGCCACATGTCAACAATTCATTCGCCCAAGTAAATTCCATGTGTCAAGTGCTGCTTCGAAAAATTGTCTTCCCAGTCATCATGACATGTCACTATACGGCCATATGACCTGTACATTCATCTGCCATGTCATCACTGTACGGACTGTACAGACTGCACAGTCATCAATTTTTGCATGTTTGACAAAACGAACAAAATGCGATATCTTTCGCATACAACGTCTGTTTGAGCCCGTTCAAGTTGCATTGGGTTCGTATCGACGAGACCTATGCACATGTAAATTTTGAATAGATTACGATTACTTTGATTTTTAGGCCTTCATGGACCCATTTTGGTCCCTAGATCCATTTTGGATCACACCTCCCCACTAAAGACCTTTTGGTCTTCCAAAAGGATACTAACCATTCATCAAGTGTGGGATAGGCCACCCCACTTGTTCTCTGTCTTTAAACTCTGTCCTGTGCACCTGTCTTATCAAGATCAACTGTAAAACAACCATGATAACTGACAACATATTGTTAGCCACTTGTACTCTGTCACATCTTATTGAAGATACTATCATCCATGTTGACAACATTACTAATTATAACATCATAAATATGACTTCAAATGAGCTAATATGTTTGTAATACTTGCACGACATTAGCTTATATTGAAGCAAAGTGTGATTGATCTTCCATTCTACAATCATCTTCTGTTCTTGCTTAAGATCAATTACTTGATTTGGGACAATTATAGGTGTGTTGCTTGCATGCATTGCCTTTCTTAATTGTTCCATTGTTTGAAGATATTGATTTTCTTTAAAATGATGAGCATGTACAACATATTCTTTGCGTGCTTGGATTAAATGCTATTGATTCTGTTCCCTGTAGAAGATTGCTTTGCGATCATACAAATAAGGAATGCCTAATACCATTCCACATTCATTGAGTGGCACCACATCACATGTTACCTCATCCACAAACTTAGATGAAATTGCAAACTTTAATGTGCATTACTTTGTTATGTGCAATTTATGATTGTTGCTTATCCATTTAAGTGAGTAAGGCTTATGATGCATCTAAGTGTTTAGTCCCAATTGTTTAACCACTTCCTCTAAAATCAATTTAGATTGAGATCCACTATCTATCAATGTGTCAATCTTAGTATGCCTCATTATGACCCTTATGTGAAACAATTTACTTCTAGAATCAAATCCATCACCCATTTTACCTGTCAAACCAACCTTTGAGATTTTAGATTCATCACCCGAATCCGATCCCAAGTCTGTTGGCTGTGTTGTTGCGGCAACTGTTTTCCTCCCTTTCCTTTCTTTGAACCACTTCAGTCTCTTCTTGGGATGCAATTGCCAACAATGGTCCTCATCATGCCGTTCTTTCTTGCAATGCTTGTAAGATGGCTTCTCTTCCTTTCTTGCCATTGAATTTGTCTTCTTGCCATTCCACTTCCTTTTGTCCTCTTTCTTTGAAGACGATTCCCCTGATACACCAACTCCTGTTTTCCCTACCTCAATGTATGTAGCTTGAACATAAATCTCATCAATATTAATAGGTCCAAACATAAATACAGTGTTACGAATATGTGAAGGTAAACCTCCTAAATACTTCATAAGAGTTTCTTGGGTATGTAAAGGAATATCTAACATTAATGCCATCTTATGAAAACCATCTGTGTATTCTTGCACTATTTGTCCCTTTCTTAGTTTAAGACTTTGCCATTCAATTAAATCCTTCTCTTTATAACCCAAAGGACATAATTTTTTTCTAAGTGCAGAAACAAAACTTTGCCATGATGAAAATACATTACCCACTTTTTGCATGCCATTTTGCAACTTGCTTTTCCACCAGATGAGTGTTGTTCCTACAAGATATTGCGGTTTGAGTAGATCCAAAACTTTTTGATTGGGTTGAGATCGGTTTGGCCGTTGAATGGACATAAATTTAATGATCCCCTTCATCCTGAGAAAGAGCTTCAATAAACTTAGGTTATACATATTGGAAAAAATGCATTGTGTTTGGTCAATGAAGATATAATAGAGTGAAAACTTAGACTATCTAAGCATTCACAAAAAGAGCTTGGCAATAAGAGTTCCAAGTTATTAGCCAACACCAAAAATATTATAAAAAAATAACTATTTTACTTTTCCTATGTACAACTTTGAGAAGAAAACAAATTTATAGTCAAGGGCAAAGTAAATGAAGGTCAACGATAATCGAATTCTAGAGTCCTGACCTTCAACACATACTAATAAGAAAGGCTATGTACAACTTTGAGAAGCACATAAATATTTATAGTCAAAGGCAAGGTAATTGAAGGTCAACGATGAATTGAATTCTAGAGTCTTGGCCTCAGACTAATAAGAAAGACTCTTGTTATGGCCTTCACATAAGATAGTTATTTTCATGCTCTTCATTACAAATATGCTCATAAAAATATTGCCCACATGAAATGTAAATGCTCAAACATATCATCAACTAGCATTCAAGGAAAAATAATTAAGATTTCTACATTAAATGAGATTTATTTCAAAGCAATGCCACCAATATTCCAATCCGAAACTCTTGATAATCTTGCTGTACTGCACATGAGTTTCAATAGTAGTTTATTAAAGAGGCTTTGGATTTCTCTTTTGCAAATTATGTCATTTATTACTGCAATTTTTATAATTATTTTGCATCTACAAGAGGAGTTGATGGTGAGGGTAACACATGAGTCATTTCACTTTGCTGTATGTTATTTCATCTTTGACTCTTAACTTCATAAATGAAAAGCATTTAACACAAAGGTAAAATTTGAATGCCATTCCTCTTGTATGCTCTTTTCTCAGTCTCGTTCTTTGTAACTTCATGGAATGAAAGTGATCCAAACCAGAAGGAAAACTTCAAAGGTTATTTCTCCAAACCCTTCATAAAATGTTGCACACAAAAACTTAAGTGCGAGATCAAACTATTGAACGAAAAGGATATCAAATGAATGATTATATAATATTTTACAACGAATATTTATCAAACAAGAACAACACTCTTCAAACATGAGATCTAGAAGACATAACAAAGGAATAAATGGATTCAATCTAGTGAAAGGATATATCATTAAAACTTGAGCTTGAAGCTTATTAAAAAGGAAGAATGAATGTTTATCTAGCTAGTTTATGAGAAGGATTTTTAAATGTAAACAACAATGCCAATGAATAATTTAACAAGATGGATTTATATGGTTATTTCACTTCCTCATTTGCAAGAAGAATGTAAAACATAATTTTCTTGTCAATTCCTCATTAAGGAATATTATGTCTGTTATAGCACAAATTGCCACCGTAACATCCTGCTTTTGCATGCACATGATTTGACTTATTATTTGAGGACACTTGCGTGCAAGTGATCTAGTTTTAGTATATGGTTGTCTATTCACTTATGGATTCTTATGATGATGTTGATGATTATAATGTTATGTTATTTGATATCTATGTATTGACAGATGCTATTGACAAGTTTCCCCTGAGTGTGCAGGACACTTGACAGGACGAGGATGCTGATGGAAAAAAATGGACCTCCTTGGACTCCAGATCGAGTGAGGGAGTGGAATGTATATGGTTTGGGTATTTCTATTTATGCATATGTGACATATGATTGGGTATATTATGATGTTGTTATGGATCGTTGGCAATGTTTCGTTGATGGATGCAGGCTGTTGATTTCTTGCTAATCAGAATCATATAAAGAGTAAAGGGGCCATACACACTAGCCAGATATTGAGGGAGAGGTGTGGCAACAACCCTTCCACAACCTACTAGAACTCCCGCTGTGGTTCAAATTGTAGATTAATGATTACCTAGTTCGAGAGATCCATGATTCCATGAAGGTAGACCGAGACAATCACTTACAAATATTCTAAGGGGCACACAATAAGGTAGGGTCCTTATTCCTTAGAGGCCCTTAGTCTCTCACAAGGTTTCCTGATGGAGTATTGAATCCAAGGGTTGGAAAACTACTGAAACTTGTCAAAGGCGAGTGGCACCCTTGGAGTGTTAAATTTTAAGCTATTATTAGGTTTCTTTTCTATTTATAGATATGATCACTGAGAGAAACACAATCACAAGATACACAACATTTATCCTGGGAAACCCTCATGGGGAAGAAAACCCAGCAAAAACTTCCTTAATATAGATAGCCAATACAAAGCCAAGACAATAAACCAAACACTAGAGAACATCCTCTCCCAAGTAATGCACCTCTCTCTCTTCCTTCTTCCCTCAACTAGTAACTGCAACTTCCTTCAATACTTGCGCACTAGATGAGTGATCTGAGTGAGTGAAAAAATGAGTGCATGGCTTCCTTTATTTATACAAATTGGCAAGCGTTTAAAGGAGGTGTCTCTGCATTGGAGGGCCGACTTGTCTTTCTGGGTGGTTAGAACCACTTTAATTTGTCTGGGGGATGACTTCTTAATTTTCATATTACAATTAGGGTTTGACTAATTCGAAAAAGGGGATTTGGTCAATTACAATGTACGACATGATCAATTCACAAAAGGGGATTGATCTAATGATTAATAAATCAATAATAAATAGAATATTCTTTGTAGTTACACAATATTTCAACACTCCCTCTTAACAAGAAGGATATTATTTATCTTTTGACAGGTCACTGGATGTCATCTTCAATTGAACAATATCATCTGGGAAATATCATCAATTGGATAATCATCATCAACTGGACAACAACATCATCTGGATAACATCATCAACTGGGTAACAACATCCACTGGATAACATCATCAACTGGGCAATATCATCAACTGGGTAACAACATCAACTGGATAACATGAGGCATCAATATAATCCACTTGGTCATCTGGAATTACGACCGGAATATCTATAAATCATCAGAATTTTTGTTCTCTTTATCTTCACGCAGAAGATACTCTCTCTGTCTTTCATCTTCACGCAGAAGATACTCTTTTTTATCTTCACACAAAAGATATCTTATCTTCACACATAAGATGTCTTATCTTCACACATAAGATATTCTATGAGTTTTTCCATTCCTTTTATGTTCTCCCTTCTCTTGTAGTCATCTATCTCACCCATCCACTAGGGAGGACTACTACCATAGCTTCACTTCTAGTCATCCCACATGAACTAGAGAAGCTAATATGCTAGCCTGGGCAAGACTAGACTCCCTTTCCATGATCCACGTAGGATCACGACACAAACCTCAAGATCCAACTAACCATTCCACATGGTCAAGGTTTGTGTTCCAGGATACTCAATCCTTGGCTAGAGGAGAGTATCTGCCCGCTACCCCTTGGAGAAACATCCACACTCCTCTCTATGAGGGTGGTCACACCCCTCTCTACAAGGGTATTCTAGCATGTCCCTAGAGTATCCAAAACTCAACCCTTGGACAGAGGCCAATCTTGGAAAATTTCTCATTCCCCTTCTCTAGGAAGGTCTCTTCCTTCTCTACGAAGGTCTACCTATGGGATTACTCATTCCTTCTCTACGAATGTCTCTTCTCTTTTATACGAAGGTCTAGCTATGGTATCTGAAAAAAATCTCTTGTGGTCCAAAATATTTCCATGGTATAATACCATGCTACCCATCTGCTGGGCACCATCCATCTACTAGATAACTTTCATCTTGATCAAAATATCTGGGCACCATCCATCTGCTTTCCTAACTGCACCAAATCACGATCCTCCATTTCAAACTTAGAGACATAGCTCTGTCTTGCACCAAACTAAGAGCTTCTAATCATCATCCTTGAAGTTTTCTTCTGTAATATCCTGGGTGCCTTCTTGATTTAGAACATTTCTTTCTTTTTGACTTCATACTGGATCAACATGCTCCCTCTGCATCTATAAGAACCGTACTGGAACAACCTGCAGTTACCTGCATCTCATCAACTATATATGAGTATCCATCTTTCTCTCCATCTTGAACATTTCTGTTCTGCATCTTTAGGAGCCTCCTGCTCCTATATAAATATTGGATACTATCTAGTCTTTACTGACTATCACCATATTATAAGTCCTTCTCATGCTGTCCAACTTTTGCAAGTCAAGGCATAAGTTCTTTCTTCCGAGACCTGTAAACTTACTTATAGTATGATTTCTAAGATATGTCACTTAGCCAATCAATCAATAATAATAAACAATAATCAAATAAAACTATATCATGATTTCTATTAGAGTAGTACACATCTTTTCTTAAGCAAAACTTGTTCAACCATGTACACATCTGAAACCCTTATCATGAATAAGACTTTTGAACTCTTTTTCACTCTAGCTATGAAATTACCAATTTTTTCGTTACTATCATAGCTAAACAAATACCTTTGTCACTCTCATGAGTGATCATACCTGAAATAAATATTTTATCTCTTTCTTTATCCTCTTCTTTGATAAGTCTGCATAGAAACTGAAATAAAATGAGGTTAATTAACATTCTCACAAAAATCTAACTTGTAATGATAAAGTATTAAAGTAAACAAGATGCTAAAAATAAACATGAATACTTATCTTTTGTTTTTGTGTGGAGAGGCTCCACAGACTCCACCATTTTCTATCTTTCTTCAGATCAACTATATCCAACTTAAATTACACATTTCTCAATTTCTACTAAAGCTTTCTTTGAGGGAGGAGATTCCTCTTCCTCTGCAACATGTGCTTGATGATTTCTTTTCCCTTTTCCTTGAGGATAGTCATAGGAAAAGTGTCCCAACTTTTTATAGTTGTAGCATATGATCTTTGAAACATATTTCTTATTATCTGGAACTCTTACAGAGTTAGCTTTTAGTTGTTCTTTGAATTGTGATATTTTGGAGAAATATTCTTGAATTGTTTCTCCTTTCTGCATCCTTGTATTCTTGAGTTGAGTTCTTAGATTCATCTTCCAATTGATGTTCCTTACTTCATATAATCGGGTTAGGGCATCAAACATTTATTTTGGAGTATTTTTTGAGGCCACTTGAGGAATCAAGTGATCTTTGATAGAATCTGCAATGATTCTTTTGGCCCTAACTATGTCTTTTTGGTGTTTTTCTTTAGCTGCAACATCGACGGGTTCTGGTACATTCTCTTTAATGAATTTGCTAGGTCATTCTCTTCAAGAATGAGTGCAACCTATACTCCTAGGAACGAAAGTTTTCCACACCTTCTAGCTCGTCAACAATATTAGTGCTTGCAGACATCTTTTACCCGGAGCTAGGAAAATGACCAAAAAACGAAAATACTCAGAATTGAAATTTGAAATTACCAGGAGGTGCACTTGGATGAGGAGAGTAGCCTGATGTGGTTAGATTTCATAAAATAGAAATCCCCCCCCCTCAAACCAGACTGGTGCTTCTGGTTTTCTGGTACTTTTGGTTTTCTGGTACTTCTGATTTCCTGGTACTTCTGGTTTTCTGGTACTGGTGAAAACTGTGGTTTCACTTTCCGGGAGTTCTATCCACTGAAAATGTGCGATGAAGATGCCAATGAGTTCGTTAGGCTAGGGCACTCTTTTCTAGATGATCTTTGGGTTGAAATTCCTTTTTAATAAAAGCCCTAATTTTCTTGTATGACAACAGTGACGTTTTTCTTTTTCATGTGAAAGATGTTCTCTTCAGCTTAGCTCTGATACCATGTTAAGGTTTAAGCTATTATTAGGTTTCTTTTCTATTTACTAGATAACCATAACATAGATAGGATCACTGAGAGAAACAAAATCACAAGATACACATCATTTATCCTGGGAAGCCCTCATGGGGAAGAAAACCCAACAAAAACTTCCTTAATATAGATAGCCAATACAATGCCAAGACAATAAACCAAACACTAGAGAATATCCTCTCCCAAGCAATGCACCTCTCTCTCTTCCTTCTTCCAACAACTGGTAACTGCAAATTCCTTCATTATTTGCGCACTAGATGAGTGAGCTGAGTGAGTGAACAAATTAGTGGCCGACTTCCTTTATTTATACAAACAGGCAAGTGTTGAAATGAGGTGTCTCTTCATTGGCAGGGTTGGCTTCTATTTCTGAGTGGTTAGAACTACTCTAATTTGTCTAGGGGCCGACTTCTTAATTTGCATATTACAATTAGGGTTTGACTAATCTGCAAAAGGGGATTTGGTGAATTACAATGTTCGACATGATCAATCCACAAAAGGGGATTGATCTAATGAATAATAAATGAATAATAAATAGAATATTCTTTGCAGTTACACAATATTTCAACATGGAGCACAGAGTGCGTCTTGAAGGGCACGTCGTGATTTTTAATAAAGGTGAATCAATGAACCTAGGTGCCTAGAAAACAATAATTTGTTTTGACATTGTCGGACTTAAAATAATTATTAAATGGGTAATTTTTATTAATTATAAAATCTCCTTAAAAATTCTACGCCTAGTTTAAAAATTTGAGCCTAAGCCTAAAGTGGGCAAGAAGACTAAAACTAAATTTTAAATTTAATAAAAGGTGGGGGAAGAAGAAAAATCAAGTTAGGAATTGAAAGAGTAAAAGTTTATATCTAAAGATTTAATTATATAATTGTGTGCAAAAGAATGCCAAATTGGAAAGTAAGATAAGAAAGGAAATAAATGTAAAAAGAATGTGGAAGCATAGAAATGTATCTAGTTTAGTTTAACTAAACTTTTTTCCTAAATTAAACACAACTAAATTTTTGGTGCAACTAAGGGAACGGGTGACAAGTGTACGCGGGGGGGGGGTAATTCCTAATTAATTTAAAAAAAAAATGAAATAAATGTGCAATGGAAAGTGGGCACTAGGAGAAAATATATAAAAGAAATGGTTGAGAGGAGGAAGGGGGGATGACTGGTATGAGTAAAGTTATGTTGCCGAAATTTCTTGACTGGTTTTACTTGTGAGAGTTGGGATACCCAACTCGGGAAAGAGAGTGGTAGCTCTACCTTGCGAGGCAAGTTGGGAGCTAGAGTATTCTGGTTGTGGTTGTGCGTGGCCCCTTTACAGCTTGGGGGGCTAAGGGGAAGAAGAGTACCCCTAACGTTGGCTGGGAGGTACCAGTGAGGTCTCAACGATTAGCAAGTGGGGGTGAGGAGGAACGCCGATTTGCAAAGGACTTCATCAAGTCCATCCCCGTTGTCAATTACAATATTTCATTGATATTTGTAATTGTAATAGGATTAAATTGTATTGTAGTTGTTAAAATTCTGCGGTAAACTATGTTGGAATTTCGAATCTTGAATTTACAAGTCTCCTTGATGGTTGAGTAGTAGAGGAGGTGAAATTCTGGCATTGCTGTAAATTATTGTAATTAACCCTAGTGGAAATTTTATTCGTTATCCTTCAGTTTACCTCCCATTGAAATTCTATGCTGTCACTGGAAATCTGTACTCATTTACAATGATTGCCTTACACAAAATAATGACACAGATTTTGTATTAGAACTGTCAACTTGAGGTTTAAATTGTCTTAGTCCGTGATTGTGAAATTTATTAATTTTAAGACTGTACTTGTGGAGTAATTTGGTCATGAGATACAACCCTTATCTATGAAAATTTTGGGAAAATTTATGAGTGTCTTCTCTATAGGATTGCTACCTGTCTAACCCACACAATCATTGTTTGGAAATTGGGTTCACCTCCCATGTCACTGGATTGATCCTTGAACCTTTATGTCGTTCCACTATGAATTACATTCGACTTACTTAAAGCCACTCCATTGCGAGTTTGTTGATATCCGTTTCTTACTCAGAAAATGTTAGCATCTCCTTCACAGTTCAATCGAAGTTCTCTCCAGCGATTCAATCACTAAATTTTTTATCTGTTCTTACGACAGCGAGAAGGCTCTTGATAGGGTGGATAACAGAAAAATATATCAGTCATTCTGTCTCAGCAATTACAATTGTCTTCTCAAAATAATGATTGATTATATCCCTTCATCAAATACTGTTCTTTTCACACTTTGATCTTCCTCTTTGCTTTCTAAAAACTCTATCTCCTTCAGAGTGGACTTAGTGTCTCTGCGCCTTCCTTTACCGTCTCTGCTGTCCGTCCTCAAGACTCTGCGTTTTAATCAACAAACTTCCTTTTATTACTCAACGTTTTTCATGATATTAATCAACGATTTTTCCTCTCTTTTCGCAGTGAATTTACCTTGTTACTCAACGATTTTACTTTTTATAGACCTCTGAATTGTATCCCACACTTTTACATTTTTATTTTGTCATTTCCCTCCACTTAATTACATGAGTTTTATTCTATTTTAATCCATACGCTTGTGTTCTCTTTTTTTCCCCTGTGGTTCTTGAGAAGGGACCTTTAGAAATCAATGTGCATTCATTATGAGTTTAGATGAATAATAACCTTGATTAATTCATGGTGCTCCATTAATTGCATTCCTCAAAGTTGATTTTTGGATAAAGTTGAATTTTTGCAAGTCACTATTGATATACTATTGTCAAAATTTTTCTAAGATACTTAGATTCTCCTTGCTGTACTCATACCACTCTTAATTAAATTTTTCTAAGATACTTAGATTCTCCTTGCTGTACTCATACCACTCTTAATTGGGATTCACATATAAAAATATAAATCTTATGTTGGGTCATATTTGTATTATATAGTTGAATTCTCTGGAATCGACTATCTTGTGATTTCCAAGACGTATTAAGAGATTACCCTATGGTAAAATGTAAGAAGGGTTAGAGTATTCGCTGAGAAGTTAGTAGTTTTGGAAACTAAAAGTCTAGGCATGTTTTAGTAAGGGGAAATTTCTAATTTGTTACCTCATTAAATTAGATAGGGTATTTTTTTTACCCTTGTATGGCATGATGTTAACCCCCCTAATCTTTTGGCAACAAGGAGCGGTTGAATGTTTTGGTTCAATATAATGTTTAGAGATGTTAATTAGAAAACCATAGAATGTATTCTATTTAATTGTTACAAGGATTGTAATTGTGCACATGTGGTTTCATGAATCCTTAAGAATTAATTGCTTCCTCAACCTTGCGCTTAGTATCGATGGAAGGATTGATTAAGCAAGGTACTTCGAGTTCCTTGTGCCTTATAATATTGTGGATGCCGGATTGATTGATTGAGTCATTAGACTCCTTGCGCGCACTGAAAATATAATGTAATGTATGATGGTTTAGATATTAGACTTCTTGCGCTAATGGATTTTAATGTAATAAATGATGGTTTTAGATATTAGACTTCTTGTGCGCAATGAAATTATGATGAAATGAATGATTGTTTGGATATTAGAATTTTTGTGCGAACGAAATTTAATGTGAAGGATGATTGCATTTATGCTAATGGTTTACTGGTTAGATTGCGTGGCTCTATGGACTAATGCCGACACATAAATGTTTATGCTTTGATTACTCACGCGCATTGCAATAATGATGATGCATTATTAGTTTAGTAATAAAATTTACTTGTGCGCCTTAATTTATGTGGGCGTGTGATTGCTTCATAATTATTCTCTTGTACCTTTGAATTTAATGTTGATCACTCTTGCGTCGTGAATAAGTTGCTAATTAATCTTGCGTCATGAAATTATGTAGATGTATGACTGATTTAGAAACTAGTTTTCTCTTGCGCCATTACCTAAGTTGACAAGTGATTGTTCTAGAATTGTTTTCTGTCGCGCATAGCGATTAATTAAATGTTGATGTATGATTGATAACGATAATGATTACCCTTGTGCCATGATTAATTGATGAATAGGATTGATGGATTGATCTAGTTGATGTTGGACTTGTTTGTTAGTGGGATGTAGAAACCCTCTTGTTCCTCAGAACAGTCGCCAGCCCCGAGACCTTAAATGGTTAAAATCAATTGGAACTTGGGCTTGAGCGTTGCTTATGTGTCCTGGAGGTCCTAACCTTGCAGGGTAGGTTGGGCGAGTAGTCATTTTATATTCATTATCTGATTGAATGTTATTGTAAATTGTTTCAAGATGATTATGCTATGCTAACATGCTACACTATTTTTGTTTATGTGTCACTATCCTTCGTTGATGCGTTGAATGCGTCATTAATGATTTCCATGATGAGTAGCTGGTACTGCTTTTACTTATGATGTTGTTGATTAGGCGCTGCTGTGATCATGTGTTGATGTTAATTTCTTAATGCAAAAAGTATATTTTTTTTCTTTTGTGCTTCGCTTTTTCTTAGGCATAACGGAGGGCTGTTACATATGGTATCAGAGCGGGTTCAACCCTGCGACTGTGGATAGTCACGCCTTCCACTATATTAAACCCTTGATTACTAACTTATCACTGATTAAAATTTAACTTGTCCACATGGTAATCATGGTTAGAGGACACCGCAGAGGTAGACAACATGGTACTAAGGGCGGGGGTGCGACGCTTCCAGTCGCATCCATGCCAGAGGGGTATAACCCCCAAGGAGAAGAACACGTCATGATGTAGGAGTATATTTCTGTGGGGAATGTGGTTGGGTTGATGAGGTCCTTTCAAAGGATGTCAGAGGCCTTGATTAACTGCCTAGATAGAGATGAGGTCAGGGCACCTGTACCCAATGAGGGTTCGCAACGCGATCCAGTTAGTAGTGGTAGCATTCACAGAGAACTCGAGAAGGGTAAGTTTCCTGAGTTCATGGGTTCCACATACGACTCAGCCGCCGAGGCATGGTTGGAGAAATTGGCGATGTGCTTTATGCTTCGCAATTACAACCTCCAACAAAAAGGTCAGCATGGTGGTCTTTCAGATGAAGGGGAGCTCTCTTCTATGGTGGAAGATGCCGTGACCTCAACTAAACATGGCCATATAAGTAATGTGATGGGAACGTTTCCGGGGAGAAGAAATTGTCAGAGGAATTCATTGAGTTCCAGCTCAATGAGTTCAAGCCTTATGATAGGGTGGTCATACAGTGCCAGAGTATGAGACCAGATTTATGGAGCTACTTCGGTATGCCCCACATTTGAACACAAAGAAGCTAGAGGTCAAAAAGTTCATGTTCGACCTCAAATCCAAATTTCGTGCGAAGGTGAGGATTCTAATGCCTTGGACGTTGCACGATGCAGTCCAATAGGCCTCATAGCTGAGGAAGAATTGACCCGCAGGAGTCTGGGCATGACTCCTGCAAGACCGTCTAGACTGATGACATCATGTGTGCAATAGCATCAGACACTAACCATACAAGACATCAAGTTATCGATACGTCTAGAGGACCCTTGTTTATGACACGATGACGACAGGTTCCTCAACAGAAAACTCCCTATGGGACCACCACATCAGCAACAACGTCGCCAATAGCCGCATTTTAGGCCTATCAGTAGAATCGACCAGGATCTTAGGTTGGTAGGCCAACAACTTCTACTTTGGGGCCAGGAGTACTGGATCGAAGACGGGTGCTGGACGTGTGGAGATCCACCTTACCAACAAGACTGTCCGGTTGAAAAGGCCAGAGCAGTTGGGTCAACATGACACACTACTGTTGTAGAGGTGGGCAGGGCCCACATGATTCATGACCGCGGTGAATAACCTCCAGGCCAAGAACCAATCCACTATGCTCGAGGCATCAGGTACCATCGCCAACCAAATTTTTAGTATTGATAGATCCCGGTGCTACATGAAGTTTTAAGTCTAGCACTACGCTGAAGGGATTTAAGTAAAGGCAGTCGATAAGATGAGTTTAGATACGTTGAAATGGCTTTGGGTGCCAATCAGATGTTGGAGGTGTTATAACCCTATAATTTATAGGATCAACTGGTGACTGAAATATTATCTCTTTAGTGTTTTTGTTGGTCAAATGATTTTCCATTCTGCAAATAATTTGAGAAAAAGAAAAAGAAAAGAAAAAGAAAAGAAAAGAATAAAAGAGGGCATAAAAGAAATCCAATAGAGCCCCATGCAATAACAATGACTTGGTCCATACCTTTCAAGCATGGCCAAGTTATTTTAAATTGATGTTGATAGGAGTAGTGAATAAGATTGGCTAAACTGTTTAATCTTAGCCAAGTGATTTAGGTTAGTTAGTGAATAAATCTAACTAAACTGCCTAATCTTGGTCAGATAACCCCAGGATAGAGTAATTTCTTAGCCCAACAATTTAATCTAGGCTAATTGTCATAGGTGATTAGGTTAGAGCATAGGGTAGTTTTCTTTATCTTAATAAAATAAGCATGATGATCAACGTTGAACCATATCTTTGAGGTTTAAAAGGTTTGATGTTTAGCCCCTTGGTGATAAAAACATGGAGAAGCTTGGGAAAAACCCACGATATGCACTTATCCTAAGTCTTTCAGAGCAAATATGCCTTCGCGCTCACAGTTAAGCATAATGCATAGATGAACGGCCGAAGAGCAGGTGCCCAGATCCACGGTTGACAAGTCTTTCCAGACCCCCCTGTCCGTTCTACCTTTAACGGTGGGGGGGGAGGGTCCAGAATTGGATATAACAAAAGCGCACATCTGAACGGCTCAGGAGTCAGTGCCTAGATAGGATTCCGGACCCCCCCGACAGTTCTTCTTTTAATGGTGCGGGCGAGCGGGGGGGGGTGGGGGTCTGGAATGATGGTTAAATATTGCGCACAGATCTACGGTTGAAAAGAGAGCGTGAAAATCAATGGCTCATGGTGTTTTTCGGCCCCCCCGACCGATCTATCTTTAACGGAGGGGGGGGGGTCCTGGAATGGATTGTTTTCTAGTGGGACCCTTATCTATATGTGGCAGTAGTCCATTGGTTCCGAATCCCACCACCTCCCACGGTCTGACAGACCATGTCACCCCATGACATCATTTTTCCACGTTTTTCCCCTAGAGGTCATGTCTCATTACTTTGTCAGTCCATTCTCCTTGTTCGCCCTTTACAAGTCCTCTCACCATGGTTACTCTCCAATCAGCTCCTGCCACGTTGCCCGACCGTATTCTTCAGTCATTGTCACCTGCCATCTCACGCTCTAAACGACCCGTTGGCCATTTATTACTGGTTAACGTATCCGTTAACCTGCTGACCTGTCTCCCGCACCCAACAGGTATCCTTTTACTCAAAACCATTGTTTCCCTTCTTTCTTCCATTACTTACTGTATTGCCTCACCAGAAAATACCTTTCCCGTCGCACCAGAGCAAATTCTTCCCCATTTTCTCTCCGTTTCAGTCAACCGTCCCAAGCCACCATCATCCCCAGTAACGATTGTTTGATTTGCAGGTATTTTAAAACGATGGAACCAAAATCAAAGAGGACAGAAGCCGAGTAGAATCCTTTCCTCCCGCCTCCTGTCGACCTTGATAGGATCCATCTGGCCAACAAAGACCATTTGATTGCAGACACCAGATGCGAGTTCGACTTCGTATACTTGCAGTCATGGCTCAAAGAGGTTTTCCTTGAACAGAGCGACGAAATTGGGCTTTGGGAGTCCAACCTCCCTTTGTATCTTTTCCCCCAGGTTCACCATTTCCCCGAATTTTCCCTCAAGTGCCAAGCCCATTACCTTCCCAACCAGAGAGCCGTAGTTTGTTCATCAGGAGAAATTCTTTTTCTCATTACACCTGAAACCATTGACCAGATGATGCAGGTACCCAGAGCTGAATTCGTCTCACCGTTCAATCTGGAAATTATCACAGAGCTGTATCAGAAATTATCCTTCCCCCAAAGAGCTCAAATTTTTGAGCTTTTTCTCCCACAGGCCGCTCAACTCCCCACTACAAATCCCCCGTATCCTTCATCCCTGTTCTAAGTGAAGGGAAACCAGGTCATCTCGTCACTCTGCGCCCTCCTCGGGTATTTTTTAGGTCAGTGGGTGGAATAACCCATATTGGGTTTTCTGTACATTTTCTCCACAGATGAGAAACCCACCACTTAGTTCGACTACAACGCCTTCCTGGCGGACAACATTCATGATCAATTTTCAAATTTTTCCACAGAAGGCATGTTCCAGTATTCCTCAATACTAGCTTACATGTTCCTATTCTTTCAAGTAGACAAATTCTCTTTTTCGATGCAAAAGATGGACAAGGATGGAAGGCCACAGGCGGTGACAACGTGGACTTCGCTTCTCAGACACAACTCTACAGAATTTAGATTCAAACAATTTATCGAGCAGTTCTACCATCCCGCGGTGAGCATGCTCAGTGGCAGACCCGAGCCGAGAATAAATGAGGAAATTAAAAGGATCCTACACCTCTCAGATCTTGCAAAAATGGGAGATTGGTACTTGTACCAGGACCACACAGAGATCAAAGTGTATGGGTGCGAATTGGCTCCATACAAGTTGCCCAAATATTTTCCCGTAAGGATATTTGCCCTGGAATACATAAGACAAATGATCAATTTAGATGACATGCATTTTGTGTCTCTGAAGAAGAAGCAACAACTCAGAATCAAAGGGCAGATTGGGTCATTCATCTGCAATAGTCGAGGTGCTGGGGAGGAAGCAGATAGACTGTTAAAGGAAATGAAGTTTTTTTCTAGCTTCATATGGCACTATGACCCTTGCGGAATAATTTTAGAGATGAGAGTTAAGAATAAGAATATCCCATATGTCCACACTTCCAGGCCTGAGATAGAGAAGTTCACTAACCAGACAGAATGTGAGCCAAACACTCTGGTTGAGACAGAACAACAGGACCTTTCGGTCACGGTCTCATAGACGACTACACTACAGGATCCCAAGGAGAAAAGGCCCAGGCAGGACATTTCACCTTCCATCATTGAAGTATAGCTTGAACAATTCCGATTACACACCAAGAGGCCAAAAACCAGTCAGGCACCTGACACATTTGGTGAAAAGGGAATTCAATCCGCTACAACTCTGGATGTTGATTGGTCGCTCCTTAGTACAAGAAACAAACAAATCGTGACTACAGTATTGCCCAAAAATCCTACAAATACCCCACCAGTCAACCAGCCGAGCAAAACAGGACCAAAATTGAGCATTTTTGAGAAGCATGATCTGATTAAAAAGAGAAAACAGACGCTGACCAACAACATGTATGCCCAATTCTGGAAGCAAACATCAACTGCACAACACAGACTGTTGTCTGCATTCAACACTGAGAAGGGTAGAATGCACATGGCGTTTCTGCAAGCACATGTGCCAGACCCGAAAGTAATCACCGATTACAAAAGGGAAACTTTCGAATTTCAGATTAAAGATGTGCATCCAGCTGACCAAATGGATCTACACAGGCAAACTGGAGAAATGGTTTTCTCCACATTAGCAAATGCTTCTACTATTGCCTTCAGGTGATAGGTATCTCTGAACAACGTCCAGACGCAGCTGAAGTTAGAAAAAATATCATCCTTTTTCAAGGATAACAAGATTAAGACGTTGGAGGAACTGGTCCTTAAGATTGGATATGATCCCTCGAATGTGAAAGTAGTCGAGGAGGTGCTCAAGAAGAAAAATTTCGATATTGCATCTCTGAGGAAACAATTGAAATTGCCACCAACAAAATATTCACAGGCAAAGGAAATAGCAGAGACAGAAGGGGAAAAAGATGAGATGCTCAAGCTCATCATGGAGCAGAATGCACAGTTGAAGGAAATGGAAGCGGAATTGGAAAAACTAGTGAAAGAGAAGGAGCAGTCAAAGCCCACGGAAGTCATTCCACTGAGCGCAGTTCCACTCATAGGAGTGAGCACAATGTTTGTAGCAGAAATTCCCTCGGCAACTCCACTGACAACCTTGAAGAAGACTGTTGAACTAGCTAAATCCATGGAAGAAATGAATTTGCAAGAGACAGAGATTAGCAGACTCAGAAAGGAGATTGTGAACCTTCAGGAACACAAGTCTTCTTACCAAACCAGCTACTCCAAGGAAAAAAAAACATCAGACCAGCTCAAATAGGAATTGCAACAACTTCAAAAGAAAACAATGGCAGGAAAAATGTTGGCTGAGGTCAAAGAAAGTGTCTGGATGGATATCACCAAGTCCATGAATGAAATATGGCCGATGATACAAATCATGTTCAAGCAAAATGAGCTGGTGCAAAGAAGTCAACAAGCTATTGAGAAGATAAGAGAAGAACTGGGAGAGATTCCCACAGAAGCTGCTGAGATCATTAAATTTCTGAATTCCAAAACCAGAGAGGAGCTAGAGGATCTTAAGATTGAAGATAGGATAGAGACCATCCTTGAGGTCAAGAGGGACCTGATGAAGAGAGGTCTGATGCTACAGCTGGAAGAAAAGGTTCAGACCATGGACTCAGGAGTGCAAAGATTTTTCATCAAGATCGAATCTCTGCAGAAGAAGGGCCTTCCTAGTTTGAGAGTTATAAATGACAAGTTAATGACCCTTGTTGATTACAAAAAGAAACTAGCTACTGTGGCTAAGGATAGCTCAAAATTCTTAGGAATACAAGGCAGTATCACGGGTAAGGCATTCTTAGATGCTTTACAGTTGGATATCAACATTCAACATAAGATCCTGTACATCTTCATCACCAAGCCAACCTTTGCAAAGTACACAGAGATGGATGAAGTATACCGAAGATTGCTCAAAGTCGGCGTTCCCAGTCACCTTCGATGGGAAGAGCTTGGCAATCTGATCGAGTAGTTGATGAGGTGTCCAAGCCTAGTCAGCTATCCAGTCAGACGAGGTCTTGCAGAGGCCTCACCAATGGTTCACCCTAAGAAATCAGCATGAAGTTTCAACACATCATCAAGCAGTTTCATAAATTTTTGTATCTTGTTAAGTTAGTTAGCTAAATTTAGATTAGCCACATCCTGATCTTTAATGACAGGATCGTATGTAATTTGATTATAAATACTTCACACTTTGAAGTATTGAGGGTTGATCTTTACGCCCTGCAAGCTACAAGACTGTAATTTTTATCAAGATATCTTCCATTAATACAAAGAGACGTTTTCACAGGATTCACGCGTGTTATTCATTGGTGATGTTTTCTTTTCTATGTTGAATGTTTTCTTGCTCAGTTGTCATACTGTTTTCTAATCTAAATCTTTTAAAAGTAACGCACGTTGCAGGATTTGTCTTTGTATACCCTGTTTCAGACTTTGAAAGATTTTAATGTTTATATTCTGATATTACAGTAAAGAAATTCTTAAATGCTTCTTTACTTTAATTGATATTCTCATCTTTTTTGCTATTCATCATTTTATTGCTAAAGAATCCAACGAATGCATTATCTTTCCCTGTGAAAATAATCTTTTGTTTCTGGTTTAGGTTTCTATCTTTATAACACATACCCCATATCCCAATGGATGCGTAAATCCCCTTCATCCAACTCAACAAACATAACAAACCAATTAATCTTATTTTATATAACTAGCCTAATATCTCAAAGATAGAACATAGCTAAATCATACAGAGAGATCCCTCTCTGAAACTGGTAGGGCTAGATTCTAGTTTCAAAGTGGTTGGATAAAGTTACCTCTCGTAGATTTCTTCTTCCCTAACAACCTCTGGGAATTTACAGAGTGTTAACAGGAGGAAGGATGGGTCGTGGAGACTCTGTATTGACTACTGTCAATTGAACAAGGCAATGATCAAGAACCAGTATCCGTTGCCTAGAATAGACGATTTGTTTGATCAAATGAAAGGCGCGATGATGTTTTCAAGATCGACTTGAGATCAGGTTATCATTGGTAATGAATTAAAGGGGATGATATTCCTAATACAACATTCAAGACAAGGTTCAAACATTACGAGTCTACCGTTTTACTGACAAACGCCCCAGAGAATTTATGAGCATGATGGATGGGGTGTTCTGCGAATCCTTGGACATGTTCGTTCAAGTATTCATTGACGACATAATGATATATTCATTGATGATGGAAGAACATGATGAACTTTTGTGCTTAATATTACAGTGTTTACGAGAACACAATTTACGGGAAATTGTCGAAATACTCTCGAGGATTCATTGCTTAGGGAATGATATATCCGGAGAAGGCATCATTGTGGATCCAACAAAGATAGAGGCTATTATGGAATGGTCTGTGTCGAAAAATGTGTTGTTTAATTGGGTTGGTTGTCATTGATTTCAACCCTTGAAGAAAGTCCAATAGCAAATTCTGGTAGCAAAAAGGTTTGGGTAATGGACCCAAGTTTGTTTTATGGATAATGGTATGAGTTTTGATACATTTTCACATAAGACTATTCTATATGGATAGTACATGTCATTCCATTTACGGTGGTATTTTGAATGTCCCATAACTCCTCACGGTTAGAGAGCTATGGCCATGTGAAGTTGGAGAACCCTCATGAGTCATCTATAAGCCCCAAAAAGTCAAAGTGTTTGCAAAAGAAATTATTTAAATAATAAAGTTAATGGAGAACTCCATAAAATAAGGAAAGTGGGATGCTACATGAAAGTATAAATAAGAGGCAAGGCTCTCTCATTTAATCACACTTGAACATATTGAATATCTTTTGTTGTGTAAGGATTATTGCAAGTACTCATTGATACATTTGAAGTTGCAAAAGTCTGAGGTAATACGAAAGGTTGATGGTGAAAGTTTTATAATTATAATGAATACTAAAAAACCCTAATTTCTGAGATGTACATGGGCTGACAGTGTATTAGGGTGCACACATATGCAGGCTGACAGTGTATTAGGGTGCGTACATACGCAGGTTGACAATGTATTAGGGTGTGTACATGTGGGTAAAGACATGGAAACTTGAGAAGATGAAGATGCAGAGGTTCTAGATTCTGAGATCAAGCTCCCAGGAAGGTCTACAGTGCTCATATACATCAGATATATCCATTGGTTCAAAAGGTATGTCTTATTTCTATGAATAGTTGGATTTTGATGCATGCATGAGAAATGGTTATGGAGATTTGAAGATTCTCCCTAGAGAGACTAGTGGCAACATGGGATATTCTGTATAAGTTAGATCTACATAAAATACAGTGTTGGTATATTTATCATTGATACTTCTTGTTGAGGGCACATCTTTTATTTCTTGGCATGTGGCTAAGGGTTTTTTTGGTACATGGTTGAGAGCTTGTATTGGTTGATGTATTGAGATGTTGAATATCAGAAAGGGTTTGAAGTCTAGATCATGTGAGGGTTATTATACTTGTTCATGATTACACACACTTATGGCACATGACTAGAGAGAGATATAGAGTTTTTGGTTAAAGGTTATGTATGAGGATGCATATATAGGGTACATATATAGTCTGGATACAATAACATGTTACAAATCTATGTGAAAGAAGTTACAGAGGGTCAGAAGTTTTCAGGAGGCATACACAGGCTGCATAACAGTTTGATCGCGTACATATGCTGGCTGCACAACAGATATGGAACTTACATACACGTGCTGCAGAACTACAGGTCGTGTATCTGTTGTATTTTGGTTGATACATGTTCGATTCAGGTACAGGTTGATTGCAAGGAAGTAGTACAGGTTGGTTGCAGGTTAGTGGTACAGGTTGACACAATTGAATAGTGGTATATCTCACAGTGATAGTGTGACAGTGGTTCCATCATTCTACTTCTACGTCAGAGCGGTTGGACGAATCAAGGACAGGTGGTTGTAGCCACCTTCCAGTTGTAGCCGTAGAACATAGGGGGTTGTAGACTCCTTCTAGTTGTATCCATAGAATTGGGGAGTTGGATCTTCCTTCAGGTTGTAGCCTGAGAAAATAGGGGGTTGGAGCCTCCTTCCAGTTACAGCTGGAAAATGAAGGAAGTTGGTACTTCCAATGAATGTAATTCTTTAAGACACATAAGAAAAAACATTCTGTGGTTTTCTCCCACTTTGGGTTTCCACGTAAAAACATTGGTGTACTCTGCATGTGTATGATTGCTCATTTTTTCATTGTTTATTTACTTTGCAATTATTGGATGATAATGCTACACTGATATAACACTTGCATTATATGGTTAAAAATGCTTAAATTTATCTATTACCGATTCACCCTCCCTCTCAGTAATCCAACAATTGGTATCAGAGCAGGTTCCTTCAGAAACCAGTTTAACCACTGAAAGGTAGATCATGGAGAGCAACAACATGTATAAAAATGGAATACCACAGTTTGATAGACAAAAGTATGCATTTTGGAGAAGAAGGATGAAAACATATATACATGCACAAGGATTTGAAATTTGGCAATCAGTTGTAGATGGATACAAAGAACCAACAGTTCCACCAACAAATGAAAGAGCAATAAAACTCGGTCAAAATAATTCCAAAGCCACAAATGCACTTATGAATGGTCTTTGTGAATGGATATTCACCAAAGTTATACATTGTAAATCCGCTAAAGAGATTTGGGACAAACTTCAAAATATTTATGAAGGAGATTCAAAAGTCAAAGTAGCAAAGCTTCAAACTTACAGAGGTCAGTTTGAACAACTAACGATGAAGGAAGATGAGAATATTGCAACTTATTTCTTACGAGTCGATGAAATAGTAAATGCAATCATAGGATTGGGAGAAGAAATCAAATAATCTGTAATTGTTCAAAAGGTACTAAGATCTATGTCTATGATATTTGACCCTAAGATATCAACACTAGAAGAAAGAGAAGATCTAGACTCAATAAGCATGGATGAACTACATGGAATCTTTAGAGCATATGAAATGAGAACTGAACAGGAAAATCCAGATATAAAAGAAGCAAATTTCAAAGCATTCAAAAGGTCAAATCAAAAGGGAAAGGAAAAGGAAAAAGAACATAGCAAAAACAATGACATCTCAAAAGATGATGAAGAAGAAGCTAACTTCGTTAGAAGATTGAACAAGGGAACCAACGACAGATATAGAGGTAAGTTTTCTTTGATTTGTTTTAATTGTGATGGTATTGGTCATTTTTCTAACAAATGTCCTCATAAGAAAAATAAGAGAAATGATGAAGATTACTCAAATAACAAACAAACATATAAAGGCAAAATAACCACAAATAAAGTTTTCAAGAAAAGCTTATGCACCAAAGAAGACATCTCATCATCAGATGAAGATGAAGTTGGTGACAGTGAGACAAAAAGAGTTCTATTCATGGCAGTAGAAGACTCTGACAAATAAGACACCGAAGAAGAATATGAAGAGGCCGAAGAATAATATGAAGAGGCATAAGTTGACTACCGAGAATAATTGTTGTCTGCCATAGAAGTTATAAGAAGAGAAAAGAATAAAAACAAGAAGCTACAAGTAGAACTAGACAATAAAGAAGACACTCATGAACTAGAAAAATGATCACAAATTTAAAGGTTCAAATAGAAGAATATAAAAAAATTGAAGAAGCACTCAAAGAACAACTAGAAGAAAGAGACAAGATCATTGGAAATTTGGAAGCGAAGATTGCCACATTAAAAAATGATCTTCAAAAGAAAAATATGCAGAACAACTCAAAAGTTTTGGATGACATTATCAGCAGTCAAAATCCCCATCATGACAAGTCCGGACTTGGATACAATCAGAAAGAAAAGGGATCAATCTCCAAAGCAACAGAACAATAAACATATCCGAAAAGCTATGCAAAAACAATCAAAGGGGATATGAAGACCTAAAAAGAATATTATAGGGAAAATCCTCCACTGAGAAGATTCAGATTTCAGAATCAACGAGCGACAGATAGGCCTTAGGAAGAAGAAGGATTCATAAGAGCAACTCCTTTCAGAAGATCTTCAACTCCCAAGTATCAAACTATATTTTTTGGTTTATGTTATGCATGTAATAATTTTGGACATAAAGCTATGAATTGCTGATCTAAAAATGAAGAAGACTTGAAAAACTTGAAAACTTATTGCAAGTGAATGTTATGTGTTTAAAGAAAAAGGATCAGTTTGCAACACATAAATTAAAGGATTACTTATGCAAATTACACATAGACATCAACATAATCATTGAACATAAACACATATGCACAACAATTGATAAAGGAGTTCACCCCTCTCTTGGGATACATCTCCTAGTCCAGCTTCCAATGGATCATTATTATTAATTGCTCAAAAGTTCTAAAAAACATGTCTTACAATGCTCAAATTGACAAATCGACTGCTCCAATGGCTTCCCAGCGTCCCAAAATCCCTGTCTGGGCTCTTTTGGCACCTCAATCGGTCGAAAAATGAAGAAGTTAGGCCTCCTGGAAGTCTCCCTCTTCAAGCTTGCTGTCTCTGGTTCTACAATTCGCACCCTCCTTCCATGAACCTGGCTCACGAGCTCTTTTAAGCGCAAAAACCCAGCACCGGGCGCAACCGCGCCAATGGTGCAAACCGTAGGACGGTTAAGGGCGTGCCGACCCCTAACTGCCTCAGCACCTGGGCATATGGGTCGGAACATGAGCACGCGCTATAATTCAAAAGGGCTTCATTTCAATACCCAATAACGTAATAACACATGGCGGTTGGTTATTAAACCGTGGAAACCACCGTAACCAATACCCACGCGCATATACACGGTTCATACAACGGTTATGGGCCAACAAATATGGACATATGCGTATACATATAAACCGTGGGCTATGTTCAAACCCGTGCGCAACATTAAAATACACGGTTATGATATGGGTGACGGTCATATATATATATTGCAAAGAACCGTGGGTCGGGGCTAAGCCCCGACCTGATTCCCCCGCCAATACAAAACAAATGCAATTTAAATATAATGTTGCCCGCCTTCATAACAAGGGACAAGTGGCATTATGTTGGCTAGCAGAGTTTCATTGGAACGTTGTATAGTGGGGGAGGTCCGGGGGTCGAACCCCGCGGACTCCCCATACCATTTTACATGTAACCATATAAACCAGTCATATAGTGACACATGGCACCAATGGATTGGGCCACGTGTCCGCACATTATTGGCCACTAATGACACGTGTCATCACCCGGTTCGACAACCATCAACCAATGAAAGCGTGCCATGTCATCCACCTGAAACGTCATCGTACGGACGGTACGACCCTGCCACGTCACCGTACAGACTGTACGGACTGTACGGACAGGCACAGTCAACATCTAAATTTTTTGTCTGTTTGCCTTGGCGAACAGATCGTGATATCTTCTCCATACGACGTCCATTTGACAAAGTAAATATACCGCCAGAATCAGGAAGACGAGACGGACGCAATGACACTTTTTTCGTCGCATTCCGAGCACTTTGAAAATTGAGCAAAATTTGATCCCCTGATCACACCTCCCCATTGGGAAGCTTTTGGACCTCCAAAAGAATATCTCAGTCTATGTGAAGATGAGGGTAAAGTTCCCTCACTGTTCCAACCTCAATCCACTTGGCCTTGCTTGGATTCATCCCTTTAAGATCAACTCGCAAATACTCCACATTTCCTCGCTTCGAAGTTCACATTCTCCTGTCAAGTATGGTGTCTTCCTGCAGTTCTGTTAGATAATATGGAGAAAAATCATCTATGGAAGGAATATGAACATGCTTTCCTTGATCATCAATCAATGGAGGCTCATACAACTTCAAATTCTCAACATTAACAACTGCATACATCTGCATATAAGGAGGCAAATCTAAACGAAAATCATTGTTACCAATCTTGTCGACAATTCTGAAGGGACCATATCAAATTGGTTTCAACTTTTTACCTTCTCCTTTAAGCCTCTCCTTGCTGATGTAAATCCACACTTCATCACCAACTTCGAAACTGTGATCAACACGATGCTTGTCATCTCTTGTTTTGTACTTGGCCTGACTCTTTTCCAACTGCTCTTGCACCACCTGATGTATCGACTGAATTTGTTCAATGAACTTCTCTGCCCGATCAATATCATATTGCCCATCAACAAAAATATCTTTCCCAAAGATGAAATCTAAAGG
>ML784474.1:206534-239507 GCA_009831015.1 Picea engelmannii
AGATGACAAAGTGAATTGAAGAAGGAAGTACATGTAGGCCCTGAAGATAATTAAAGAAAAGAATTACAAAATAAGAAAGTGTCAGGTCGGCCCTAATGTTAAAAGGAAGTGACATAAATGGTATAAATAAACACCATTATACAGTCATTTGATACAAGTTTAATTTCAGAGGAAATAAGAAGAAAAGAAGGCCGGATTTCAAGGGCGAATGAAGTCTTTTGGTGATGTGTTCTAAGGTATGTTATTTTCAGGTCATCTTACCATTTTTGCTATAAATTTTTTTTCTAGAATGATTCAGATGGTGAAATCGATATGGTATTGAGAATACATATCAAGGTACCTCTGGTAAAAAGTTCATCTCTTTATTCACTATAACTATGGAGATACACTTTGTGGAAGATAGGGTTTGTGACCAGTCCTGAAGCTAGTCAATAAAAATGTGTTCTGGGTAAAACAATCATAACTTATTCATCGAGAATCCAAATGAAGTGGTATGAATTTAATTTTAAATAGTACGGACTTTATTTTCTTGTGTGTGAGTTTCAGAATCAGATGTTAATTATTGAGCGTGGGGCATTCTGTGCAATTTCACTCTCCTGAATAGACCAGAATTGAATAAAGTCTACCATTCTTTCTATAACCTCTTTTTGGGGAGGATTCAAGGAGTGAAAATTGGAGGAGTTTCAGAGAATACATTGAGTAATATTATTTACAGGATCAGAGTACTCCAAGAATTGAAGAATTGTATAAATTGAAGAAGTCTCAGGAAGCATTATCAAGTTCTATGTGATGATTGGTTGATGGTGATGATTTAATGTAAAGTTTTATTATATCTCATATATTCTTGGGTGGAAGGAAGGGGCAAGGATAGAGAGTTCAAATATCTCTTGATATTGGAGGATTGTATCTTCCTCTTGGAGGTTTATCACTCCCTTTACATTTGGAAGCTGTAGCTACCTTTGGAATTCATTACTTCCCTTGAACAATAACTATTGCTTATTTCTCATATATTGTGCATGGTGTATTATGGTGTATTGGTGTAACTCTTATACTATTGTTCATTTCTCTTTGGATATAGTTGAATGGTTTAAGTATAAGTTGAAAAAGGTTTTAAATTGTACTTGATACTGATTCACCCACCTCTCAGTATCAACAATTACACCCTAGATTCCCATTTTGTTGTATGTATTACCGATGCTCTTATAATTTTTACGCACCAGTTCCACATTATTTGCGTATGCAACACTAGGGATTTCTAAGTTTATTAACTCATCAATGCATTTTTATTTTATGTCCATCTCAGTGCTTGTATAATTTGTATGTGTCGGTGCTTGTATTACCTTGTGCACTGAAAGGTATTGGAATTTTAAATATTCGAGGTGAGATGTCGACACCATTCTTTGTTACTAAGCGTTGATGATTTTATTATATTTAAAGCACCGACGCTTTATTATATTTAAAGCATCGATTCTTTTATTTTATTTAAAGTACCAATGATTTTATTATATTTAGAGGACCAATGAATATTTATCACACACACACTGTAAAACTCTAAAACGTATTATCGTACATTGTTATATGCGCCAATGATTCAATATACTTAATACAGATCGATGCTTCAATATACTTAATATGCATCAGTGCATATAAACCCTTAAAAAGTACTGATTTCTATATTATGGCACACACCATTTTTTGAGTTCATAGGAATACAATAGTGCCCAAACACACTTAAAGAAGGGCTCAATAATGCCCTCAGATGTGATACTCTTCTTGTAGGGTGTCAAAACTACCATCTTAAAAAATCAATCAACTAACACAGATACATAGTCATTACCATGCTTGGTTGAAGGTAGACCGAACATGTAATCCATGGAGATGGATTCACATGGCCTACTAGAAGTAGACAAACTGGTGTATAGCCTTTGTTTCTTAATGGGGATTTTCGCAATGACGTAGACAATGCATGATCTGATATACTTGCAGACATCTTTTCGAAGCTTTGATGAATACAAATGATTTTGCAGTATTGCCACTATTGTTTCCACACCAAAGTCTCCTACCAACCGACTGTAATGAGCTTCCCAAATCATCTTTTCACAATCGCTTGAAGGAACACAAAGATGCCTCAAATGGAATAACAATTCATCTTGGAGATGAAAATCTGGAACTAGTTTTCCTGCGCTCATTGTCTGATAGGTAATGACAATGTCAGAGCCATTGTTGTATAATTGTGACCACCCAAAGGTCCTATTCCCATAGGATTTAAGAATTGTGGTTACCGCCACAACTGGGGGTCGACTAAAGTAGTCTCGAACATGGTTGGTGTTTCCCTTCTTGTACTTGAAGTTCAAGTGGAGTATTTGCAAGTACATGGACCACTTATGATGGTGATCATTATGTTACTTTCCTTGTCTGTGCATTAATTATAGACTGTGATCAATGTGGATGATCGTTTCCTTTCCCAAAATGTAATGCTTCCACTATCGACATTCCCGCACAATGGAGTGAATGTCTTTGTCATAGGTGGGGTATTTGCAAACAACATAAAAAGTGTTTCATTGTGATAGGCCACCTGATGTCCATGTTGAGTGAGGACTGTGTTATCACTCCAGGAAACTCTCTTAGGTTGTATCTCAGAGATGCCTGGTAACTTAACTAATATTGCAATGTTTCACTCAATAATGGGTAATGATTGGATCAAGATGAATATCTAATTCACTGGATTGTATCCTCAAGACAGTCTAGGTATATTCAAACAGTACAAGGCCTTCAAGAGCTATTATCAGATAGGTTGAGTATTAGATGGATAAAGAAACTAATCAATGATCCAGGTGGATATTGGTGGCCACCCACCTATTCCACTTGGACCCCCACTATTGCTTCTTTCAGTTTTTCAGTTTCTGCACAGTTTACTATTTTTAGCAGTTTTTCGGGTCCTGAACTTCCAGAGCCGTTTTGAGCCCTTAAACAACGTTTTTTTGGGAAAAAGTGGAGAAACATGGATTGAATGTTTCCCACCCAAAAGTTGTATTCCTCGGATAGATCTTTCTAACGAGGTATGGAACGCGTCAAACATAGATCGTATGCCAAAGTTACGTCCCCGAGAAGTTGATGTACCAACTTACCCAAACGGGGCCCATAGTCTTGGCGTTTCATCTCCTAGGGTTAGGTCTTTGGATGTTTAGGGTTTTCCATTGTTTCTCAACAATAATATCCCTTCGAGCCTCATTTTAACACAGTTCATAGGCCAATAGTTGCCACATCTCTTCTCAGAGATAAGCTACCAACACCCTAGCTAGTTTATTTCCATTCTGTCTGTAAGCATATTTGAGTCATTTGTTATTAATGAAATGAAGTCTTATTTCCACTGCATCTTTGCGTTTATGTGTACTTCTGTATTTCATTGTGTTCCTACATAAATTTGGATCAGTGGTATTAGAGCGGTCTGCTCATTCTCGATCCTTCTTTGCATGTCCCCAACGAGGTCGAGGTATAAGGAGTTGGGGCTCGATCTGGTTGAACCTTTGCAAGATCAACCTCGCAAACCCCAACGATTTCCCATGGGGGAAGAAAAGAAAGATGAGGGAGAAGGAGATCCTATCAAAATGTTGCTCGAGGAGGCCCTCGAGAAAGAAAGGAATGCGATGATGGACAACTTTGCCCAGATTCTTCAACGGATTCCCACTGGCGACGCATCGACATCAAACAACCACTCTGGAGGTGCCACTCCTTTTAAGGTACAAGTAAACGTTGACATTCCCATATTTGAGGGCCAAATAGATGCAGATGCTATAGATAGATGGTTGAATATGTTAGAATGATATTTCTCGGTTCATGACTTTTATGACCGAGAAAAGATTATTTTCTCACTGCTCAAAGCCACCCCCCATGTCAAGGATTGGTGGGAAACCTACTCGGAGCAACAGGACGAGGGAAAACCCTCTCTATTCTCGGCCACACCCACTTGGAATTCTTTCTGAGACGCCATCAAGGAACAATATTATCCTGTGGGGAGCTATGAGGACAAATACACACAATGGACTATGCTGCGGCAACAAAGGGACCAAGATGTGCATGAGATGACGAATCTGTTTCATACCCTACGCACAAAGTTGGGTATCAAAGATTCAGAGAAACATTTGGTGTTAAAATAACGTAGTTGTCTTCAGAGATACATTCATGAGGAAATGGAGTTCCTTGACATATCCTCGCTTTGTGTGGCATACTGATATGCTGCCAAGATTGAGCAGAAGTTCAAACAGAAGAGGCGAGACTTTGGGTCTGCAAATTAGAAGAAAGGGAAAGGCACCCCCAAACCGTAGAACAAAGGACCAAGCCCAGGCGGGGAAGCCCATGACAATCCACCAAAGCCACAAGAAAATACAACACGACGAAGCCACAAAAGGACACGGGGAAGTGGTGTGAGTTCCATAAGAGATCCACTCACAACACAAGTGAGTGTCGAGCCAAGCAGTCACTAGTAGCCGATTTGAAGGCTTCTGAATCAGATGCATGCTCCGACTCTGAATCAGAAACTGAAAAGGGGAATGACAGAGGGAAGTAGATTATCGATGCGGAGCCCAACGCCACCGTTTCCACCATGAAGATCCATAAGGAGGAACCAAAAGATCCAGAGGAGGCAGAGCGTCTGATCCATTCCAAGATGTGGGTAAAGGGTTCCCCATTGCAGTTCATTGTCGACAGCGGGAGCTAGAAGAACCTCATCTCAGTAGAGGTCGTGAAGCGACTGGGCTTGTCGACCAGAACACACCCACAACCATACACCATCGGGTGGTTGCACCAAGGACGGGACCTCCGCGTCAATCAACAATGTCGCCTTCCCTACAACATCAAGCCCTTCACAGATGAGGTATTATGTGACATTGCTCCTCTTTATGTTTCTGATGTATTATTAGGCCAACCATACTTGTGGAAGCGACATGCTATGTATGAGTCCAGGCCTCGTGCTGTTATTATCACTTTGGGCAATAACCTGTACAGGATACCGGAGATAGCACCGCCTACCACCATATCTTTGGTTACTGCAAAAAAATGCAGTAAGCTCATTTCCAAAACCAGGAAATTTGTTTTCCTGATGATCCACCCTCAGGGAAAGAGGAAGACTGTGGCCATGAACTCTAGACAGGGCCCCACTGCATGAAAACAACAGATGGATAAGGTCATGGAGGAGTACGAGGACATCTTCACCTCCCCCGCAGGGGTGCCTCTACACTGCCAGGTCAAGCACCCCATCAATCTGACCCCAGGTGCGCCGCTGCCCAATGGACCCATCTATCGGTGCTTTGTTATGGAGAATGACGAAATCAAGAGGCAGATTCAGGAGCTACAGGGCCCTACTGCATGAAAACAATAGATGGATAAGGTCATGGAGGAGTACGAGGACATCTTCACCTCCCCCGCAGGGGTTCCTCTACACTGCCAGGTCAAGCACCCCATCAATCTGACCCCAGGTGCGCCGCTGCCCAATGGACCCATCTATCGGTGCTCTGTTCTGGAGAATGACGAAATCAAGAGGCAGATTCAGGAGCTATTTCAGAAAGGTCACATCCGGCTGAGTTCATCGCCCGTTGGGAGCCTGATCATGTTGGTGCAGAAGAAGGATGGGACTTGGAGACTCTGCATTGACTATTGGGCACTGAACAAGATCACTGTTCGGAATAGGTGCCCAATCCCACAGATTGATGACCTTCTGGACCAACTCAAGGTGGTGAAATATTTCAGCAATATCGACTTGAAGTCTGGGTATCACCAGGTACCAATCGAACCCTTTGATGTGTGGAAGACTGCATTCAAATCCAAGGAGGGCCTTTTCGAATGGTTGGTCATGCCTTTTGGGTTGATGAATGCCCCTGCAACCTTCATGAGGATAATGGATGACATCCTGCGGCCATTCACCAACTCATTTGTAGTGGTGTACTTGGATGACATTCTGATCTTCAGCCAGACTTGGGAAGAGCACCTCCACCACATCCGACAGGTCCTCCAAACACTGCGTCAACACAAATTGTGTGCCAATTTGGAGAAATGCACTTTTGGCATGACCCAGGTTCAGTATCTGGGATACATTATTAATGAGCTGGGGGTACATGTGGATCCAACAAAGATCCAAGTCATTCGGGATTGGCCAACCCCAACCACCCTAACAAAGATCTGTAGCTTTTTAGGTCTTGCCAATTTCTACCACAAGTTTGTGTTGGGATTCTCTCATATCACTTGGCCCTTGAGTCAAGTCACCAAGGGAGGAGCTAAAGAAAAATTCTTTTTGTCTGAATCTCAACAGAAGGCGTTCAGGGAGTTGAAGCATCGCCTCTACTCTGCACCAATGCTCACATTACCAGACTTGCAACAACCATTTGAGATCGAGACAGATGCCTCTGACTATGCTATTGACGTAGTCCTTACTCAACATGGGCATCCAGTGGCATATCACAGTGAGACACTTTCTGACACAGTCCAAAAGTATCCCACTTATGACAAAGAAATGTATTCCATTGTGCAGGCTTGTCGACAATGGAAGCATTACATTTTGGGAAAGGAAACATTCATCCACACAGACCACTGACCCCTACAGTTCATACAGACACAAGGGAAGTTGCAGAACGATCGCCATCAGAAGTGGTCCACATACCTGCAACAGTTTCATTTGAACATTAAGTACAAAAAAGGAAGCACCAATAATGTTGTAGACTGCCTCAGTCAACCACCCATCGTGGTGCTAAGCACTGTTCTCAACTCTTGTGGGCATGAGACTTCTGATTGGCCACGTCTCTACACAAGTGATCAAGAATTTGGCCACACATACAATACACTCTTGGAGGGTAAGCAAGTTCCCATTTTTCACCTCCAGGATGCCCTGCTTTGTCACCTGGGACACCTTTGTGTTCCTTCAAGTGAGCGTGCCAAGATGATTTGGGAGGCACACTACAGTCGGGTTGCTGAGCATTTTGGGGTCGAGAAAACCGTGGCAGTACTGCAAAAGTATTTTTACTGGCCGAACCTTCGACAAGATGTCGGGAAGTACATTAAGTCCTGCACTGCTTGCACCATTGCCAAACTGACCATCGAGAAGCAAGGCCTCTATACTCCACTTCCTACCCCCAGTCGACCTTGGGAATCCATCTCTATGGATTACATGTCGGGCCTTCCTTCTACTAAGAATGGAAATGACTGTGTTTTTGTGGTCGTTGATCGATTCTTGAAGATGTCCATTATGATGGCCTACAAGAAGAATATCACAGGAGAAGCCACTGCTAAAATCTTCTTTGAACGAGTGTGGGTACACTTTGGGGTCCCACAGTCTATCATCTCAGATTGGGACAGTAGGTTCCTCAGTACATTTTGGTCCAGCCTCTGGTCGATGCTGGACAACAAGCTGACCAAGTCCACAGCTTTCCATCCACAAACTGATGGCCAGACAGAGGTCATCAACCAGATGATCGTACACATTCTGTGCATGTACAATCCAAAGCATCCACGCACATGGGACAAGAGCCTCCCCTATGTACAACACAGCTACAACCGGGCTCTCCATAGCTCAACCAACCACAACCCCTTTCAAGTGGGCTTGGGATTCCAGCGACTATGTCCCATTGACATAGCCATGCCATTTGTGGCTACTCAGGAAGATTTAGCTCATGTCCAGTCTAAGGCTGACAAGGAAAACAACATCATTGAGCACATTCAACACATCCGCCAATAGGTTCATGACATCTTGGACAGAGCCAATGCTAAGTACAAGTAGTGACATGATCAACATCGGGTGCCACACAACTTCCAGGTGGGCGACAAAGTGTGGCTGCATTTGCAAAAGGAGCGCCTCACTGGACCCCCCCGCAAGCTTCGTCCACTTCGATATGGGCCATACACCCTCACCAAGGCTGTAGTGGAAAATTCCTTTGAGCTGAACATCCCACCATTCCTTGTTCTGCACCCAATGTTTAATGTGGACCGCCTTCGACCCTACTTTCCACCTCTACTAGACACATCCGACATGTCAGAACAACTCACACCAATAGAGTTAAATCTAGACTACATGGAACAAGCCAGAACTGATCAGATCATGGATACATAGATCAAGCACACCCGAAAACAAAGGATACTACTATATCGAGTTGTCAAAGCATGCCAACTCCTTCACCAAGGCAAGTGGCTCACCAGGGACCAAGTTCAACAGAAGTTTCCTCATCTCATGGAGGAACTCAACGCAATGGGGACCATTGCTTCCTAAGGGGGGAGGAATGAACCAGGTGGATATTGGTGGCCACCCTCCTATTCCACTTGGACCCCCACCATTTCTTCTTTCATTTTTTCTGTTTCCGCACAGTTTACTATTTTTAACAGTTTTTCGGGTCCTGAACTTCTAGAGCCGTTTTGAGGCCTTAAACGACGTTTTTTGGGAAAACGGGGAGCAACATGGATCATAGATCATGTTGCTCACCCAAAAGTTGTAGTCCTCGGATAGATCTTTCTAATGAGGTATGGAACGCGTCAAACGAAGATCGCATGCCAAAGTTACGTCCCCGGGAAGTTGATGTACCAACTTACCCAAACGGGGCCCATAGTCTTGGCGTTTCATCTCCTAGGGTTAGGTCTTTGGATGTTTATGGTTTTCCATTGTTTCTCAAAAATAATAGGCCTTCGAGCCTCATTGTAACATAGTTCATAGGCCAGTAGCCACCACATCTCTTCTCAAAGATAAGCTACCAATGCCCTAGCTAGTTTATTTCCATTCTGTCTGTAAGCATATTTGAGTCATTTGTTATTAATGAAATGAAGTCTTATTTCCGCTGCATCTCTGCGTTTATGTGTACTTCTGTATTTCATTGTGTTCCTACATACATAAAACAATATATATGATGGGTCAACAAACTAGCAGTGAATGCTTCTGATCCTTGCTTAATGATCAAAGGTAAGATGACAGTTACCATAGTAAATTAAACATAGACAAAGAAATAATTTCAACTCATAGGCATAGAACAAAAATGAAAAGAAGGTTTGACAATAACAATGAAAGAAGCTTGCAGGCTGTATATTAAAGAAAGTGTCTTAATCACAATAGCAGTATGGTTTTAGAACTCAAAATCGAACCCTTGGTTCATCAAAATTTTGTTGCTTTATAGCCTTTACATCATATATCCAGATCCTAGAATACTGGTTCGAATTTACCAAAAATAGAAAGTCAATAATTGACACAAGAAAATAGGCAGAGATCCTATAAAATAGGTCAACTCCTTATCTCAAGTGATATTCATGTACTTCAAAATATTTGATAGGTGTAGTAAGCCCTCCAAGGCTGGTGGATCTTCATAAGATATGGGACAAGTTGAAATTGCCACCTGCTGGCAACAAGACAGTTTTTTGCCTAGAAAATAGGTAACGAATTTAACCTTTCCACCTTGCTAGGCATCTCCAAAATCAAAACAGAATTTTGATAATGATGAATTTAATTATTATCTATCGTTTAGAACTGTTCTTGAGGCATTTGGATAAGAAAAACTTGGATCTGTGCAAAAAAAATACCTCTCTGCCCTGTCAGTGCTTTCGGTGGCTAAAATAGACAAAATATGGGTTGGTTAGCTACCGAAAGATTTTCTTTTGGTGGCTAATGAACAGTTGAAATGTTTTCCTAAGCCACCGAAAGTTCTGTCTTAGTGAAAATTAAAAAAATTTCAAAAAACCTTTTGTCTTGGCTTTAAAACACCTTAGGGATGATCTTCTGAAGCCTCTGCATATTGATCAAGTTCTAGAATGGCTGTAGGATTGTTGCTTGCCTCTGGATCATTCAAATGGATGGCTGCATCTGCTAGGGTTTCAAGATCAATAGGTGGTTGAGGCTGAGGTCTTGAAGACATAGCTTGCAACCTTAATACCCTGACCTTTTTCTTCAAATGCATAGCTACTCTCCATAGACTATTGTAGTCTTTCACAATCTTCTTCTTCTTTTTCTTTTCCTTTATACTTTCATGTGACAATATTTCTAGGGATGCACTGGTTTCCGAAAAGTTCTTTGATAGAGTTTCATATATGGATTTAATCACCCTCTCCAACACTTCCTGTTGTTCTATTTTCTCTCTGAGTTTCTTAATCTTCTTTGATCTGTTTTACCTTCGCTTGCTAGATGAGGCCTCTGCGACTTGCATTTCATGCTCCTCCTTGGGTGTAGGTGATGGAATATCTTCATACCCTGTTGTAACTAGATCTTCTGCTAGGGCTGCTTCTTACTCTGCTGCAACCTGGTTTTCTTCATCCTCAGAGTCTGTATAGGGGAGATTTAGGATCTTCTTGTCCACTAGAGGCTCTTCTCCCTTCTCTGCCTCCTTGCTAAAATATAGTTTCTTCTTAGTCTTTTTAGGCTTATAAGATGGAGAGGGCTGATCAATTGCAACTGGAGAGATGGACCTCCTCTTCCTCTTTCCACTTCTGGGAGTAGAAGACTTCTTTGAAGAAGGACTCTTCTCACCCTCTGGCTGTACATCAATTTGAAACTCATTCAAAAATAAGAAGTAATTCCATTCCTTGTTCCTTCTCTGCAACAACTCACAAACCAAGAGCTTAATCAAACCATGATGGGATAATCTTCCTGCAACCTTGCTTGGCTTAGCCTTGACCTGATGTGCCATCTTAGTCAAGCTTTTGTGGAGGTAATAGGGCAGATTGAGTGGGAACCTACCAGTGAAATGGTTCATGAGTTTAAAATGATAGATCATCACCCTATTGTATCTACCTTCACAAGTTATATAAACAAGGATGGCCTTTAATAAATGTTGCCATTTCTCTTCAAGAAAATACATAGGAATGTCTTTCTTCCATACCAAACACTTGTGCTCTAGTTTCAAGTAGGACCTAAATTCAACATCCTTTGTGACAGTGGTTTTGAACCAGTTTTCTCCAGTCCTTGGAAGCTTTGTCACTTAAATTATGAGGGATTCATCCACCTGGAATGCATCTTGGCCAATGACTGCTTTTCTTCCATCAATTGTCAGAGAAAAAGCTTCTGCCACCTGCTGGTGAGAGCTCTGCAATTTTTTACAAAATTTGTAGCAACCTGCGTACTTGAAGAGTTGACACACCTCCGTGTGTGATTCCAGGTAACAAATATCATCAAGCTCCTTCCTCAAAGCTGGTCCTCCTTTCTTCATTTGCTGAAATGCTCTTGTACACCTACAATTGGAAATTCAGGCTTGGAGGAAACCACACAGTGAAAAATTAGGGAGGTTTGGCTCGACTGCGAAAGAGACGAGAAATATGGGATATGCATTAAGGAATGGTGTTGATTACAAGGGATATGAGAGGGAAACTTAATATTTGAAATAATCATGATTGGTAACTCGAATGATAGGAAGTACACAACCACGTGATTTTATGAAACACAAGTTTAAAAATATTTGATAAATCACACAGAGATGAGATCCAAGTCTTCAAACAAGTTTCTTCCTGTCTTTTCGACGACTAATTGCCATCATAAAACCTAAATCCCGACGGTTTAGGTGTGTGAAAGGACGTGTTGACTCTTTCTGAGCTTCTGTGATTTCAATGGCTAAAATAGCCCCAAATTTCACATTTAAGCTGCCGAAAGCTAGGGCTTTCGGTGGCTTAGAAGCGCTTTTGAGAGGCACTTGGCCACTGAAACTTGTGTTTTGAATTTCTTGAAATAAAAACCCAAACCAATGTTTTTCAAACTTTATTACAAACATAAGGTTATTAAAAATGAACCGTAAAAAATTTAGAAAAGTAATTTTCAATGACTTCCTATCACCTAAATAAACAAATTTGACTGTGTTATTTGAGGAGATAACATCTGTCTCCTTCTGGGGATGAAAGCCTTCCTGTGAGGTTTCAAGAACCTTTATTGACTCAGTAGCCTTCCTATCACCTAAGACTCAAAACTGGCTTGACTCAATATTCCATTGGGCATTGAGTTATTTTGACACACAAACTGAAAATGAAAAACTTGAAAATAAATATTTACAATAGAGAAGGGCTTTGAAAAAGCCTCATGAGAAATAAAGTTTGAGAAAATGCCCATTGAATGGGCCACCTGTGACTTCTTCACCTTCCAGATTCTGGAGAACAAAAGTGTTTTTCTGCTGTACCTGTGCAATAATGAATGGACCTGTCCACAATGCATCAAATTTTCCATGTTTACCTTTATCTTGTCTCGCTGCATCCCACTTTAGAACCAGGTCCCCTATTTTGAAGATATTTGTCTTCACCTTCTTGTCAGAAGTCTCTTTCATCCTTCTTTGATGCAATTCTATTTTTTCCAACAGTTGTTCTCTGACTTGCTGCAACTCCACTAAATGAAAAATCCTCCTGGTAAGGTCATTTTTCTCAGAATCAGCTTCCTGCAGATATTTGGCAACCGACAATGCAAGTTGGATAGGAAAAATAGCCTCAGTGCCATATACCAGTTTGGCAGGAGATGTGCCAATTGATTTCTTATTGGTCACTCTGTCAGGCCACAAAGCGAATTTCAATTTTGAATCACATCCCCTTGTATTCTGCTCAAGCAACTTTTTAATAATTCTTACTAGAATTTTATTTGATGACTCAACAAGGCCATTGCCTTGTGGATAGTAAGATGTAGAATGTACTAACTGAATCCCCATGTATTCACATAACTTCACCAAAGCTTTGTCATCAAATGCAACAGCATTGTCTGTGACTAATCTTTTTAGGTAGCCAAATCTAGAAAATATGTGATCATATAGGAAATTTATGACTACAGAGTGATTGGAATTCCTGGTAGGAATAGATTCAATCCACTTGGTGAAGTAGTCAGTGGAAACTAGAATCCATCTGTGTTGATTGCTAGAAGGTGGATGAATTTCCCCTATGAAATCCAAACCCCATTGTTGGAAAGGCCCTATGACCACAATAGGTTTGAGAGGAAGAGATTTTAATTGCTACTTACCTGCAAACCTCTGGCATTTATCACATGTCTTTACAAAAGCACACACATCAGAAAATAAACAAGGCCAATAGTAACCAACTCTCAAAATTTTATGAGCAGTGGTTTTCCAGTAATGGTATCCTCCACATTCATTGCTATGAAATTCTGTCATCGTTTGAACTGATTCTTATTTGTTAATGCATCTCAAGAGTACCCCTAATGGATCTTTCTAGAACAACATCTTATCGTTTATGCAGAATTTAATGGCCTTAAGTTTCAAATCTCTCACCTGTGTCTTGCTCATGTCTGGTGGAGCTATCAAATTTTGCAAAACATATATTATGTGACTATACCATTCACAATCTACCAAGTGAGAGGATACCTGCAAATCATAGCTGAGTTTCTCTACTAAAATTTGATGTTGATCACTTTCTGCATTTACCCCAACAAAATTTATCTCTAACATTTTACAATTGTCTTATGCAAGAAGTTTGGCAAGTCCTTGACCTCTGATAAGTTTTATTGGCTTAATCTCTATATCAAATTCAATCATTTTAGCTATCCACTTGCTCCTCTTACCATCAATGTCAGGCTGAAAAGGACATATTTCACAGAACTTGAGGGTACATATGCTATTACCTTGGCCTGTAGTATATAGATCCTGAATGCTTTGAGTGATTTGATTAGTGCATAGGCATGTTTTTCAATTGGGTCATACTTAATTTCAGCATCCCTCAAAACTTTGCTGTAAAATGCTACTGGCTGCTCGTGCCCATATTCATTCTTCTGTAACAACACTGCTGCAATTGTATCATTAGAGACAAATGAGAAAATATAAAAATATTTATCAAAATTTGGGCTAATTAAGACAGGGGATGTCATAATAGCTTTTTTGATAGATTCAAAAGAATTTCCGGCTTCTTCTGTCCAATTTACTTTAGAATCTTTTCTCAACATGCATGTGATATATTTGGTAAGCTCTACAAAATTTGCAATAAACCTCCTGATGAAATTTATGGTTCCAAGGAAAGATTGGATATCTTTCTTGGATCTTGGGAGAGTCAATTTCTGAATTGCCTCCACTGTTGTTGGATCTATCTTCACTCCATTTGCAAACACAATATGCCCAAGCAAATTACCTTCTCCGAGTGAAAAGTGAGACTTCTTGGGGTTTAAAGAAATGCCATACTTTCTACATTTTAGGAAAGTTTTCCTTAGATGCTGCAAGTGATCTTCATGGATGTATGAAAAAACTATGATATCATCAAGATAAATCAAAACAAATCTATATTTTTCTCCCACAAATGAAATATCCATTTCCCCTTGGAATGTTTCTCCTGCATTCATAAGTCCAAATGACATTTTTTCGTACATAAATGTACCCCATGGTGTAGTAAATGCTGTTTTTTCCCTATCATCCAGATGGACTTCGATTTGGTTATACCCTGAGAAGCCATCAATAAATGACATGACACTAGCTCCATAAACTTTTTGCAGAATATGTTCCAACTTAGGCAATGGGTAATTATCTTTTCTAGAGCATTTGTTCAAATTCCTAAAGTCTACACAACGTCTAATCTCACCATTTTTCTTTCTAACAGGAACAAGGTTGGAAATCCAGTCAGAGTATCTAAGAGGGATGATGATCTTGGCCTCCAACATTTTTTTGATTTCCTTCTCCATAATGGGCAACAACATTGGACTGAATGATCCGAGTTTATGTCTGAAAGGTTTTGTGTTTTTGTTCAAAGGAATTTTATGTTGTATGATATCTGTATTGTATGTCTTCAAATCACTATACTGCCATGCAAATATATCAGAAAATTCCTTTAACAACTCACCATATTTAGATTTCTGTTTATCATTCAAATGAGAATCTAAATTCACATACTTGGGCCTTTTTTCATTTGCTACATTAAACTAGAACACATCAGAATCTTCCTCCTTCTTTTCTAGTTTAATGGCAACATCATTATGATCAAAAAGTCTCTCTAAAGGAACCAAACCTTTGGGGATACGGTTGGTAGAGAGCTGCACAATTTCATGGGCTCCAATTTTATTTCTGAATTTAGGCCTTTGAGCTTCTTCATCATGCTCATTGTCTTGATCAATTTGTAAAACTGAAAACTCATCCATCACTCCTAGAAATTTTCTTAACTCTGCATCATCTTCGAATACTTTCCAGAATTAACATTATCAAGTAAAGAAGGCCTATACTTTACTTGAATCTCATAATTCAACTTTGGGGGAAAAGGAGGTATGAAAGTACTAGTTGAAACAACCAATGAATCGGCCAACTGATTCATGGTCCTAGGAATATATGAGATCTTGAATACAGTGAACACAACAATCACATTTAGAACCTCATCTCTATAAGCTTTCATCCTCACATGCTTAGCTTGGAAAGAATTATTTACTTGTTGAATGATTACATCAACATCTCCATATGCTTGCAGCCTTTTAATGTTCATTTCTTTTGCAACATTCAATCCTAAGAGCAAAGCCTTGTATTCAACAATATTATTTTTGACTTGGAAATCAAGCTTGAATGACAAATGTGTAGTTTCTTTAGATGGTGAAATCAATACAACCCCTGCTCCAACAGTCTCTTTAGTACATTCCCCATCAATGAACATACTCCAAAGATCATCTTCTCCTACCTCTGTGGACTGAATTGCAGGAATTTTAAACAACAATGAATCTGACACTGAATAATCAATCTATAATATGCAAGATCCCATACCCGTGTCAACTGAGTAGATAGGATGGTTGGCTGGATTTTGTTCATCACTGATAATGTAGGAAAGATATGACTCTCTGTATAGTCTCTTGTTCACTCCTCCAAAAACAAGAATAGTAGCATACGAAAGGTCCATTTGAAGGGTTCCACCTAACATTTTCATCCATGATCTTGATAACAAACATCCAAATTTTGGTGGAATATCTGCTACAACTACGTCCATGATCATAGTTTTCATAGGTGCTTGAGTTAAAGTTACTGGCAAATCCTTGATCAACCCGAGGAATTAAACTTTTCTAGAATTAAATGAGAAAATATCATGATAAGTTTTAGTAACTTCTAATCCAAGATCACCCATCACTGCCTTTGGCATTAGATTGTGAGAGGCTCCAGAGTCTAGCAGGCAGTTATGCAGTGTTTTGTCATGAATGTTCAGAGAGATATAAAAAGGTGAACAACTTTCATCTCTATCCTCTACCATTTGACCTAAGACAATGGTGCGCATGTCATCATATATATTTAGAATATCAACAGAAGGAGATATGGATTTGGGATCAAAAGTCTTGAGGATATATTTTTTAAATGATTCATTCTTCATTAACTCAACCAAAGGGATGGAAATTTTGATTTTCTATATCTCATCTTCAAAATTGAAAGAAGAGGAGGTTTTGTTAGAAATTTTTACCTCATTTGAAGGAGCTTTCAAAGCACTCTGCTGATCATCAAGGATCTGATTTTTTTGAATTTGTTGCTTGGCAGGGGGACAATCTTCTTAGGAGGAATTGGTGTATTCACATTTGAAGGGGCTTTCAAGGTAATCTGCTGGTTATCAGATATCTGATCCTTTTGAGTTTGTTGCTTGGCAGGGGCATCGATGTTTTTAGGAGGGGCTGGTGCACTTTGTTGGGCAGTGTTGGACTTAGATATGAGATTGTATTTGTTCTTATCATCCATTTGAAAAAGACCATTATCAGCAGAATTTTCATTTATCTGTTCATTCATTAATGCTTCTTCATAATCATGCCGTGTTAGATAAGATTTCGCTGCATCCTCTCCAACACAGTGAATGTTATCTTCTTCTTCTTCTTGAAAATCATCTTCATCTTCATCCATCACAGTATTTTGAAGAGGGGCTCTTACCTTCTAATCTTCTGTGGGTTTTCTCTCTCTTCTCAAGATCTGTGCTTGTTGGTTATTCCTCCTGAAAGTATTTGGATTCTGATTTGGATTTCTATGAGGGTATTCATAGGAGCCTTTTCCCTTAACAGGCTGCTTATTTTCAATCTTTGGCTTGGAAATTTCTGAAGTTAATGAATCTATCATCTTAGCCAATTTGTCTATCTTGGGATTTGGAATTGATGAGGAAGAGGCTTCTTCCTTTTTCCTTTTTCTATCAACATTTCCCTTTAACTTAAGAGCAACTAAGATATTTGACTCTACTTCAAGGGCAACATCTTGCATCAAGGAAAATGTAGCATACCTTCTCTCTCTTAGTAGCAAACAAAATTCAGATTCAAATGAGTTGGCATAAGTGATTTGGGTAGAAGTCTCTGTGGGTTTGATTTCTGCAGGTATTTTACTATACATTCTGTTGATTCTCTTAGTGAAATCAGATACAGATTCACCATTTTATTTCCTTAAGTTTCCAAACTCTGTGATATAGTACAAAAGGTCTCTCCTATCTCCCCAGTGTTTCGAAAAGATATCATCCAACTCTTCTATTCTAGCTATGGAACCAGTAAAGAGTTCCTTGAACCATTTCCTAGCATGGCCATCTAAGCCCTGGACAAAAAATTTGGTCCATACATCAACATCTTCTATGTTTAGGTTCTTAGCATAGCTATAGAAGGCTTCTATATGTTCCTCTGCAGTTACATCTCCCTCTCCCGTGAATTTTGGCATATATTTTTGGTAATCACCAGTAGGCATGGCTGCAGGTGGATTTTGTAAAACAAGAGGTGCATATCTAGCCTCTAGAATCCATTGCATTTTGATCAATGGAGGAGGTGAAATTATAATGACTATTGGTGAGAGAGGTGATAGACTTTTCTCATATTCTTCAACACTGGGGGGATTTAATTTAAAAGGGAGTGAACTTTCTAATGGGAAATAAGTTTGATATGAGGCTATATAGAAATTTTCAAGTTGTTCAACCAAGTTTCCTTCACCTTTAGTAGACAGTTCTTGAAGAATATGCTCTACAACAAGGAGGCTAGTGTGAATATTTATGTGGTCTTCTTCCTATTGTGAGTGAAAGGACTCAAGAGATGAGGAACTTTGATTTCTTTCTAAGGTCTTAGATGATTCTTCAACCAAATTTGAGCCTATCACTTCTTCTGCAACGACATTTTCCTCTTGATAAGAAATAATTGATTCTTTTGCAGTTGTTACAGTTGCTTTTTCACTGATAATCCTAGAGGAAGAAGATTCAGTGTTTTCTGCTATGTATTTCTTAGAATGAGAAAGAGGATTACTTTTAGTACCAGATTTTGAAGTCTGATCTTGAAATGATCTTCCTCTTCTGAGAATTAGTTCTGGATCGGGTACTGGTGTGATAGGTGATTCTTGTGGATTCGCCCTGGTACTGATTCTCTTTGGAGTCAGGATGAACTTGTGGAGTCACCAGATATATGATTACAACCAATGTAATGTCTAATCCTTGTCTATCATCAAGGATCAACTCTGTGTTGTCTCCTAGGAAAGCTAAGCTTCAATCTCCTCTCCCTGGTAACAACACCAATTTGTCATCATTCCAGGAAACTCTCTTAGGTTGTATCTCAGAGATGCCTGGTAACTTAACTAATATTGAAATGTTTCACTCAATAATGGGTAATGATTAGATCAATATGAATATCTAATTCACTAGATTGTATCCTCAAGACAGTCTAGGTATATTCAAACAGTACAAGGCCTTCAAGAGCTATTATCAGATAGGTTGAGTATCAAATGGATAAAGAAACTAATCAATTAACTAGAACATACATAAAACAATATATATGATGGGTCAACAAACTAGCAATGAATGCTTATGATCCATGCTTAATAATCAAAGGTAATATGACAATTACCATAGGACATTAAATAGAGACAAAGAAATAATTTCAACTCATAGGCATAAAATAGAAATGAAAAGAAGGTCTGACAATAACAATGAAAGAAGCTTGCAGGCTGAATATAATAAATAAAGTGTCTTAATCACAATAGAAGTATGGTTTTAGAACTCAAAATTGAACCCTTGGTTCATCAAAAGTTTTTGGCTTTATAGCCTTTACATCAGATATCCAGATCCTAGAATACTGGATCGAATTTACCAAAAATAGAAAGTCAATAATTGACACAAGAAAATAGGCAGAGATCCTATAAAATAGGTCAACTCCTTATCTCAAGTGATCTTCATGTCCTTCAAAATATTCGACAGGTGTAGTAAGCCTTCCAAGGCTGATGGATCTTCACAATATATGGGACAAGTTGAAATTGCCACCTGCTGGCAACAAGACAATTTTTTGCCCAAAAAATAGGTAACAAATTTAACCTTTCCACCTTGCTAGGCATCTCCAAAATCAAAATGGAATCTTGATAATGATGAATTTAATTATTATCTATCGTTTAGAATTTTCCTTGAGGCTAATGAATAGTTGAAATGTTTCCCTAAGCCACCGAAAGTTCTGTCTTAGTGAAAATTAACAAAATTGCAAAAAACCTTTTGTCTTGGCTTTAAAACACCTTAGGGATGATCTTCTGAAGCCTCTGCATCTTGATCAAGTTCTGGTATGGTTGTAGGATTGTTGTCTGCCTCTGGATCATTCAAATGGATGGCTACACCTTCTAGGGTTTCAAGATCAACAGGTGGTTGAGGCTGAGGTCTTGAAGACATAACTTGCAACCTTAATGACCTGACCTTTTTCTTTAAATGCATAGCTACTCTCCATAGACTATTGTAGTCTTTCACAATCTTCTTCTTCTTTTTCTTTTCCTTTATACTTTCATGTGTCAATATTTCTAGGGATGCACTGGTTTCTGCAAAATTCTTTGATAGAATTTCATATCTGGCTTTAATCACCCTCTCTAGCACTTCCTGTTGTTCTATTTTCTCTCTGAGTTTCTTAATCTTCTTTGATCTGTTTTTCTTTGGCTTGCTAGATGAGGCCTCTGCAACTTGCATTTCATGCTCCTCCTTGGGTGTAGGTGATGGAAAATATTCATACCCTTCTGTAACTGGATCTTCTGCTAGGGATGCTTCTTGTTCTACTGCAACCTGGTTTTCTTCATCCTCAGAGTCCGTATAGGGGAGATTTAGGATCTTCTTGTCCACTGGAGGCTCTTCTGCCTTCTCTGCCTCCTTTCTAAAATCCAGTTTCTTCTTAGTCTTTTTAGGCTTAGAAGATGGAGAGGGCTGATCAACTGCAACTAGAGAGATGGATCTCCTCTTCCTCTTTCCACTTCTGGGAGTAGAAGAGTTCTTTGAAGAAGGACTCTTCTTACACTCTGGCTGTACATCAATCTGAAATTCATTCCAAAATAAGAAGTAATTCCATTCCTTTCTCCTTCTCTACAACAACTCACAAATCAAGAGCTTAATCAAACCATGATGGGATAATCTTCCTGCAACCTTGCTTGGCTTAGCCTTGACCTAATGGGCCATCTTAGTCAAGATTATGTGGAGGTAATAAGGCAAATTGAGTGGGCTCCTACCAGTGAAATGGTTCATGAGTTTAAAATGATAGATCATCGTCCGATTGTATCTACCTTCACAAGTTATATAAACAAGTATGGCCTTTAATAAATGTTGCCATTTCTATTCAAGAAAAGACATAGGAATGTCTTTCTTCCATACCAAACACTTGTGCTCTGGTTTCAAGTAGGATATAAATTCAACATCCTTTGTGACAATGGTTTTGAACCAATTTTCTCCAGTCTTTGGAAGCTCTGTCACTTTGGCTATGAGGGCTTCATTCACCTGGAATTCATCTTGGCTAATGACTGCTTTTCTTCCATAAAAAATCAGAGAAAAAGCTTCTGCCACCTGCTGGTGACAGCTTTGCAATTTTTCCCAAAATTTGTAGCAACCTGCGTCCTTGAAGAGTTGACACACCTCCGGGTGTGATTCCAGGTAACAAGTATCACCAAGATCCTTCCTCAAAGCTGGTCCTCCTTTCTTCATTTGCTGAAATGATCCTATACACCTGCAATTGGAAATTCGGGTTTGGAGGAAACCACACAGCGCATAATTATGGAGGTTTGGCTCGGCTGTGAAAGAGACGAGAAATATGGGATATGCATTAAGGAATGGCGCTGATTACAAGGGATGTGAAAGGGAAACTTAAGATTTGAAATAATCATGATTGGTAACTCAAATGATAGGAAGTACACAACCATGTGATTTTATGAAACATAAGTTTAAAAAGATTTGATATATCACATAGAGATGAGATCCAAGTCTTCAAACAAATTTCTTCCTGTCTTTTTGGCGGCTAATTGCAATCATAAAACCTCAATCCCGATGGTTTAGGCATGTGAAAGGACGTGCTGACTCTTTTTGATCTCCTGCGATTTCAGTGGCTAAAATAGCCTCAAATTTCGCTTTTAAACCGCCGAAAGCTAGGGATTTTGGTGGCTTAGAAGCGCTTTTGGAGGGGCACTTAGCCACCGAAACCTGTGTTTTGACTTTCTTGAAATAAAAACCCAATCCAATGTTTTTAAAACTTTATTACAAACATACGGTTATTAAAAATGAACCTTAAAAAATTTAGAAAAGTAATTTTCAATGACTTCCTATCACCTAAATAAACAAATTTGACTATGTTATTTGAGGAGATAACAGACTGCATCAATAACATAATTTGAAGCATCTGTCTCAATCTCAAATGACTATTGTAGGTCTCGAAGAGTAAGGTCTAGTGTTGAGTAGACGTGGAATTTCAAATCCTCGAATGATTTCTGTTGTGATGTGGCCCAAAAAAACTTATCTTTGGCTTCACCCTTGGTCACCTAACTTAGGGTGAAAGAGTTATGAGAGAACCCCAACACAAACCTGCAGTAGAAGTTGGAAAGGACAAAGAAGTTGTGGAGCTCGATCAATGTCTTCAAGGCCGACCAATCACAAATGACTTGGATTTTGGCTGGATCCACATGCACTCCCTTCTCATCCACAATGTATCCCAGCAATTGAATTCTCTACATGTCGAAAGAACACTTCTCCAAATTGGCATATAACTTGTGCTACTGTAGGGTTCCCAAGACCTGCTGAATGTGCTTCAAATTTTCCTCTCGGATTTTTCTAAAGATGAGGATGTCATCCAGATATACGACCACAAAGGACTTTGTGAATGGTTTCAATATATCATCCATCACCCACATGAATGTGGTCGAGGCATTAGTCAAGACAAAACGCATGGCCATCCACGCAAAGAGACCTTGTTTAGACTTGAAGGTTGTCTTCCATAAAAAAATTTCCTCAGTCAATACCTGGTGGTATCCTAACTTCAAATCAATCATACTAAAACATTTGGTGCCATTGAGCTGATAAAGAATATCATCAATTCGAGGGAATGGGTACTAGTTCTTGACTGTGATCTTGTTCAGGGCTTTGTAATCAATACAAAGTGACCATTTCCCATCCTTCTTTTGTACCAGAATAATTGGGCTCCTGGAAGGTGAGGAGCTTGGTCTAATGTGGCCCTTCAAAATTAGCTCTTGGATTTGGCATTTGATTTCTTCATTCTCCATAATAAAGAACTTATATAAAGGGATTTTAGGCATAGGAGCACAAGGTTTCAAATCAATTGAGTGCTTTACTTGACAGTGCAAAGGCATCCTAGTAGGCGAGGAAAATATGTCTTTGTTTTCTTTTACTATCTTTTCCACCTGCTTCTATTGTGTAAAGAGACCTCGTGCAGAGGGTTTGGAAGTTGGTAGTGATATTTCGTTAACCTTTTGACTAGATCATAAAGAGTACAAATATCCTGGTATGAGAGATCACCTTTCTGCACTGCTTCATGGAGAGAAAAGAGACCGTGGTAGTTGGGACTGCCCCTGGTACCCTATAGAGTTGATATCCCAAATTAATAATGACACTATGGGTCCTAGAATCATAAATAGCATGAAGCTTCCACATATATGGTTTTCCTAAAAGAACATCACAAACTTCAAGTGGGGAAACATCACACAATACCTCATCTTTGAAGTGCTTGATGCTATAGTGTAGGTGACATTGCTGGCTGACAAATATGTCTCGTCCCTGGCTGAACTAACCAATGGTGTATGGATGAGGGTGTGACATCATTGTTAGGTTCAACGTATTGATGACCTATGATGATATTAGGTTCTTCTTTCTACCATTGTAAAAAATGAAATGAACTGGGGTCTCCTTCACCCACATCTTTGAGTGGAAGAGGTGCTCCTATTCTTCAAGTACCTCTGGTTCCTCTAGATGGAACTTTGTGGTAGTGATGGTGACATTGGGTTTTGCGTTAATGATCTGTTTTGCATTATTTGGTTATGAATCAGATTCTAAGCCAACATCCAACTCTGAGGCTTTCATCTTATCCAACAAGTACTATTTGGAGCGACATTCATCAATGTTGTGCTAAGGTATTTTTTGGAACTCACACCACTTTCTAGTGTCCTTCTTCAAATTTTTGTTACCCTTCTTTACTTGTGGCTTGGACTGGTTTTCCTAGGGTTAGCCATCCTTGCTGTGTCCTTTTTTGGGGAGTTAGGGCCAGTTTTAGCATGCTTATGTTGCGATGGGTTTGCATAACTAAAATACTGCTTATTCTTTTGCTTGAAATTTTTCTCAATCTTGAAAACATATTGGTAAGCGAATCCCAGTGAAGAGATGTGTAACATCCTCACTATAATCCCCAGTCTAATTAATTCATAATGTAGATATGAATGTGTCTATGGCCAAGCAATGTAATATGCAAATGTATTTTCTATTTTTAAATGAATAAAATGTGATACTAGCAACTGAGGGATATGGACAGATATGGGGGATGAGTTTTCCACAAGAGAAGAGAGTGTCCAAGAAGGTTCTAAGGGGGGAATTAATTATGGGTATTAATTAAACCCATTTTTCTGAATTTTATTATCATTGGGGATAAATTCTAATTTTTTGTTTGAGTGTATGAGAGCTCAATCATTGAATTCATGTAATATCGCGAGTGTGAGAAGTCACATCCCATAGTTATTGAGAGCATGGGGATGAAGTACAATCAACATTGAGAGTTATCAATCAATTCACTTGGGAAAATAGAGGAAATTCATATGGGTGGAACATATAGTTTTTACGCATTGAGTTTTGAATGAACAACAAGCCGAGAGTATAAAAAACAACACTGGAGATAGAGAAAGAAGGATGGAGCATGCTAGAGAATTTTGGAGCACTTTGGAGTTGCATATTGAAGAGATAGGTTGTCAGGCCTGAAGACTGAACTCTTGTGTGAGTTGCACTGTAGAAACAAGTGTTTGTTGTTGTTGCTAGTTATTTTCCTCTGAGTGATTTTCCTTGAGTTCCCAGTAGAGAGATTCCTAGTTACCTGTGCCAGATACACCTTGATAAACTAATGGGATGCCTAATGGAATGAGAGAATTGAAGGGGTAAATTCCTTGGGTTGGTCAAGTCAAGAGTAAGAGAGATGTAGAAAATTTGGGATAGATGTAGGAGAATACCTGTGGGTTGTGGGATATCTAAGTTGTGAGGGGATAGTGAGAGACACCCTATTCTTGTGGATTCCTAGCCCCAGATTGGGGGTGACTTGTTGTTGATATTTGGGATAACAAGTCTATGGTTGGGTGGAATGTCCTTCCCAAGAAGCTGGTTACAAAACTATTTTAAAAGGATAAGTGCTTATATGTTTTCTTGAGTTAATTTATGAGTTTAACCGCTGTGCATTTTACTCTGTGCATGAGAATGAATTATATGTTGTTGTGGTGAAACTATTAGTTGCATTTATGTTTTTAACTAGTATGGACAATTTCATTTGATTGATTTTCATGTTGTTTGTAGTTCAATGTTTAAATGTATCTGTTAATCAATTTTAGTAGAAACAATAACGTGATTTGGCACGGTGCCCGAATCATCATGTGCGCTGGGAAATAGTTGTCATGCATAGTACACAACCTGTTGGGCGTGCACAATTTGTTTTAGTGAGGAGGAAAAATTAATGTTAGCTAGCATGCTGTAGCAACATTTAAATAATTGTTATCTGCAATTTTTAATTCCGTGGATAATTCATTGCTGGTAAGCTACATGAATTTAGTTAGCAGAATTTTTTTGAATTTATGTGTATTTTCCACAAGTAATATTCCTCGGTTGAGTTGGGGGATGTTACAAGATGTCCAAGAACTCCATATATGTTTGGATGTACCTATGTAGGCCATTGCATTACTTCAGAACCAGGTTTCATTTAGAGTCTTTAATACCCATATTTGTGTGCAAGGTATGGAAGATGTTGGTGTACTTCAACACCATATGATCTCTCTCCTGACATAGATTTGTCCATCTCATGTATTGATCATTGTAGTTTCCAACAATGTGGTATTCTTCCTTGAGGGAATAAAAAAAATACACTCAAGTAGGTTCTGGCCCAAAAATTGTAGACTCATCTTTGACATGTTGTTCAAAGTAAGTTTCCCACCAATATTTGACACGGGGAAGGGATTTAAGGAGCACGAAGGTGTTTTTTTCATTGTTGGAAATTTTTTGGACAGACCAATAAACCTCTAGCAAACTTAACCATTTTTCGAAAGCGCTAGCATCTATTTGAACTTAAAATAAAGGAATATCAAAGTTAACTTGTACTTTGAATGACGTCACACCTCCGAAGTGACTGCTGGTTGAAGGTTCCTCCATTCCTAACACTAGAATATGAAACACCAAAAGGTTTGTGGGCCCTAATGTGGTTAGTTTATACGTCAACTTCCTGGGGGCGTAAATTTTGCGTACGATCTCCATTTGGGGTGCTCAGTAGGCCAATTGAAAGGTCTAGTTGAGAAGTACACATTCTGAATGGTCCAATATCTACCATCGGCTACATACTAGGAATTTTCATGCGAAAAGCGTCGTTGAGGGCCTCAAAATGGCCATGGAAGTTTGGGACCCGAAAAACTATAGTAAAATTTCCAAAATGTAGAACCATTATGAATTAGTGGAACAAGCAGGTGGCCACCAGTATCCACCTGAATTATTCCTCCCCCATTAGGAAGTGATGGTCCCCATTGCGTCAAGTTCCTCCATTAGACATGGAAACTTCTGTTGAATCTAACTCCTGGTGAGCCACTTTCCTTGGTGAAGAAGCTACCCTACTTTGATTATCTGATAGAGTTGGATGTTCTGTTGGTGGGTGCCCTTCATATTGGTGTCCATGATCTGATCAACTGTCGCCTTTTCAATGCAATCAGGATTGAGTTTTTTAGGGGTCAAGTACTTGGCCACATCAAAAGTGTCCAAGAGAGGTGGAAAATATGGTCGAAGCAGTTCCACATTAAATATGGGGTGCAAGCCAAGGAAAGGGGGAATACTTAATTCAAAATCATTCTCACCTACATCCTTGGTATATTTTCATTTGTATAAAGAGCACCTCACATGACCCCATCAGAATCTCTCCCCACTCTGATATAGGACCTACACCATCACCAAGGAGACCCTGGGTTTTGATAAAAATGAGGATGTCATCTAGATATATGACCAAAAAGGAGTTTGTGAATGGACACAATATATCATCCATCATCCACATGAATGTGGCTGGGGAATTAGTCAATTTGAAAATCATGAAAAACCACTCAAAGAGACCCTCTTTAAACTTTAATGCTATCTTCCATACATTAGTTTGCTTAATCGACACCTAGTGGTAGCCTAACTTCATATCAATCTTACTAAAACAATTGGTGCCCTTGAGTTGATCTAGAAGATCATCAATATGGGGGATTGGGTACTAGTTCTCAACTGTGATCTTGTTCAGGGATATTTAATCAATAAAAATTCCCCATGTCCTATCCTTCTTCTATACCAGAACACTTAGTCTCCCGCAACGTGAGGAGCTTGTTCTAATGTGGTCCTTCAGAAATAGCTCCTGGATATGGAATTTGATTTCTTTATTATTCATAATAGAGCACCTATATACAAGGTCATTGTGAAGAGAAGCATTGGGTGTCAAATCAATTGAGTTCTTTACCTGACAGTGCAAAGGCACTCTAGCAGGTGAGGCAAAGATGTCTTTTTGTTCTTCTACTATCTCGTCCACCTGCTTCTACTGTGTATAGATACCTCATGTCGAGGATTTGGCAGTTGCAATGATCTTTTGTTCACCTTCTGACTGGAACATAACGAGCACAATTCTCTTGATTTTAGAGATCACCTTTCCAGACTACTTCACGAAGAGCAAAGAGACTGCAATAGTTGGGATTGACTATGGTATCCTGTAGAGTTGACCTCCTGAAGTAATAATGATAATACTTGGCCTAGATTCATAATCAACATGACGCTTCCACATATATGGTTGTCCTAAAATAACATCACAAAATTAAAGTGGGAAAACATCGCACAATACCTCATCTTTGAAGGCCTTGATGTTGTAGTGTAGGAAACATTGTCGGCTAATGCGAATGTCTCATCCCTTGTTGAGCCAACCAATGGTGTATTGATGAGGGTACGACTTCATTGTTAGGTTCAACCTCTTGATGACCTATGCTGATATTAGGGTATTTTGGCTACTGCTATCAACAATGAAATGGAGTGGGGTCCCCTTCACCCACATATGTGAGTGGAAGAGGCGCTCCCCTTCTTTAGGATCCTCTAGTTGGAACTTTGTGGTAGCGATGGTGACACTAGGTTCCACGTCACTGATCCATTTTCCCTTATCTGGTTCTGAATCATAGTTTGAGCAGGAATTCAACTATGAGGCTTTCATCTCAGCCAACAATGAATTTTTGGAGTGACATTCATCAGTGTTGTGCCAAGGGATTTTGTGGAACTCACACCACTTTCTAGTTTCCTTCTTCCAATTCTTGTTACCCTTCTTTGCATGTGGCTTAGACTGGTTTTCTTGTGGCTAAACATCCCTTCTCTGTCCTTTTTTCTAGGAGTTAGGGCCACTTTTACCATGCTTCTACTGTGATGGGTTTGCGGAACTGAAATACCACTTATTATTTTGGTTAAACTTTTGCTTGATCTTGAAATCATATTGGTAAGCGAATTCCAGTGAGGATATGTCCAAGAAATCCATATATATTTGGATGTACCTATGTAGGCCACTACGATACTTCATAACCAAGTGTCGGTCGAAGTCTTTAATACCCATCTTTGTGCGTAAGGTATGGAATATGTTTGTGTATTACGACACTGGATGGTCTCTCTCTTGATGCAAAGTTGTCCATCTTGTGTATTGGTCATTGTAGTTTCCAAAAGGGTAGTATTACTCCTTGAGGGCATCAAGAAAATCCATCCAAGTGGGTTTTGGCCCAAAAATCACAAAATCATCTTCGAAATGTTGCTCACATTAAGTTTCCCACCAATATCTGACATGGGGAAGGGATTTAAGGAGTGCGAAGGTGATTTATTCACCGTTGGAAAAAAATGGATAGAGAAATAACCCTCTAGAAAACTTAACCATTTTTCCAAAGTGCTACATCTATATGGAATTCAAATAAAGGAATATCAAAGTTAACTTGTACCTTGAAGGGTGTTGCAACTTCAAGGTGACTACTAGTTGAAGGTGCCTCCATTGTTGTTGGCAGCCGTCAAAGGATCTGGGCGAAATTATCCATCATCTCATTCCTCTGTCACACGATGGATTCCTTGAGAAACATTTTTATAGGATACCCTGATCCATCATCTCTCTTTTATTCTTCCATGGGAGGTTACTTGGGTTGGTGAGATTTTTCTTCCCCAAGATCAACTAGTTCAAGACCCAATTTTTGATAGCCTAACCTCGTCGGGGAAATACACATAGAAACAAAAAAGAGAATATTTATTTGTTACCACCGATCCAAATTATGTTGAGAATGAAATGAAGACATATATATAACAAGGAAACACACAAAGATATTGCAAGAAACACAATAATACATTTGAACTTAGATTCTATTAATGAATGGAATACAAAAGACTGTAAAATGCAAAGCAAAAAAACTAGCTTGAATGGTGGTAGATTATCCCTTAAGAGAGAGATGTGTTGGATATGCTCATTCATAAGAAGCTGATTACAAAGAGGTTGAAAGGCATTTAAACATAAAGCATCAATGAGAAAACCCTAAATATAAAAAACCTTAACCCCAAAAGATGAAATGCCAAAGGTTTGTGGGCCTCGATGTGGTGAGTTGATAAGTCAACTTCCCTAGGGTGTAATGTTTGCATACGATCTCCATTTGGGGTGCTCAGTATCCCATCAGAAAGGTCTAGTTGAGAAGTACACATTCTGAATGGCCCAATATCTGCCTTTGGCTACATACTGGGCACTGTTGTGCCAAAAAAACGTCGTTTAGGGCCTCAAAATGGCCCTGGAAGTTTGGGACCCAAAAACATGTAGAAAAATGGCCAAGATGTGGAAGCATTCTGAATTAGTGGAACAAGTGGGTGGCAACCAATATCCAACTGGATCAGAGGGGCATTGGAAAATGATGGAGAATGGTCACTTATAACCAAGTGTTGAAGATATAACTTTCCTATAGGGAATGAGAAGTAAATAATTAAGGTAATGGTTGTTTGATTCCTTTAAGAGACCAACACTCAACATGCAAAAGAAATACTGAGCATTACAAATAGAAATATAAGCTACCAAGGATATAAACATCAAGTCAATAGGTTGGAGACTCAATGAGACAAAAAAATTGGGTAATATGGAAAACAACACCTTGAGGTGAGCACTTTGTCGTAGGAGGGTGAGATCACTCACTTAGAAGATCAAGATAGATTTTTTTTTGGCTTGGGAACATTGCTAACATTTGAGGGCAATGATCTGTCCTTCCTTGGGAAAATTTATAGCTTTGAAATATAGCTAGGCTCCAAGGTCAATGATTGGGATTTCCTTGGGTGAATTCACTTAAAATAAAAAAAATTTAATGCTTCCCCTTAATGTGGAATAGTAAATTTTACCTACCTGTCGAGTCAATGAGTAAATTTCTCACCTAGGAGTATCTTTATCCCTTTAGGTCAACGATTTCTCCTTCCTTGGTAAAATTGATGGTCTAGAGAGCTTGATGGTCCCCCAGGTTAGTGATCTAGTATTTCTTAGGAAAATTGTGGTTTGGAGAGCTGACAAGCCTCCAAAATTAGAAATTTATCTTTGCTAGTATAAAAAATCAATAAGAAACTCATGAAACTATAATTTAACATTTAAAATCCTTTCACTCATGAGTTCACTGCAAATTAAATCTTTATTGAGAATATTGTTGAGTCTAGAGCATTGTTGAGCTTCACCTTCTTCCTACAAATCATTGGATTTCAAGGAAAACACTATTCTCATCTAGATAGCCTTGGATGGCCTCACCATTTCCCATAATTAAATTTGAGAAGTGAAGTCATTAAACATGTTCGGACATATCAAGTCTTATGAGTGATGCCAAAAATCAAACAAAAAGGTCATTTGATGAAGTGTCCAAATCAATTAAAATTAGCATGTGCAAACCCCCTTGGATTTTTGGCTTCATAAATGCACAACTCACTCACCCAATATTGAAAGGTCAATCTATCAGAATCCAAGCATATAGGATATAATTATATTTCCAACGACTAACTAGATGTCCTATCCTACATTTTGATTGATTCCTTTCATAAAATGCATGATTAAAATGGATTATTTGACATAAAAGATTTTAAATTGTATTTTTGTACTTCTCGGGATCAACATAAAAAATTGTTAGTTCCATCCCACTCATAGACCCAAAAAAAATCATGCTAACATCTTTTGACATTCCCATATTCAATTTAGTTGAACCTCACAAATATGCACAAACATGCCTCTATGGCTAACGTTACCACTTCACATGGAGCACTGCTTTTGTGAATTCAACAACTCCAAATTTAATCATTATCTATGATATATGATTTTCAATCTTATTTATTGATACATCCCAATTCCTTTCTCAAGAATCAGGTACATTATGTTAAAGGTTTCCCAGGACACTAAATGAACTAAGAGAGAGCATCATCAAAGTCACTTGTCATGCTTCAAAACTTGGTTGGGAGATATTAGTGAATATAAAGGATATAATAAACATCAACAAACTTTGATATGGTATCTTGGTGCTTATGATCAAGATTAATTTCACCTTTTCGTTTTATATATCAATCTCTCCTTACTTACCATTGGTCCTTCAAAGCTAAAAATACATTTTTCCTCGGAAACAAACATGTGGGGCATCTATGTGTGATTTTTATTTGTTAAACACACCATAACATCAATGACAATGATTTCATGTACTCCTTGTTCCCCTTGCATGATAAAATACCTTTAATGATTGTAATTGTATGTCAATGACTATCATCCCACTTACCTTATAATGGCATAACTTCACTCACTCCTTAATTTGGTGATTGTGAACCTACCTCTTATAATTATATTGAATGATCATTATTTTCATATCGATAATTTTTCTTCACCATAGACGATGTTATGAAAATTGTGCTTGTGCATCCTATGCATTGCATGTCATCGAAGCATAACCAATCCAATGTTAGTCAATAAAATAAATAAATAACCAATAAATGTTAGAAAATGTAAAGATCATTGAATTATCATCCTCAAGCAAGAAAAAAGAAAGATGAATTTAAAGTAAGACGAAAAAATAAATCATGATTTCACTTGAAGCAAAGAATCAAACAACCTATATTCAAGAGTATAAGGGTAATCAATCCATAAAAATAACATCAACATTCAATCATTATTTCACTTATAAAGATAGTTTTTATCAACTTATAATCCTCTGACAACATCAAATGCATTAAAAGAATGAGCTACAAGAAGTAATGTTTAATTGAGAGGCTTAAAATATTTTTTTTTATGGGGGCCTGTTGACAAGGAAGAATTCACCTTGCAACAGTAAGGGGTACTCCCCGATACATGGTCCCAACTAGACTATGCACAATTTGGTTTAGAAGTCCCATCTGGAATTTGGCCCGGCTTCCATTGTTGGTTTTGGGTTTTACCGATTGCGGTCTGGTCTATCGATGAGGGTGGATGATGAATGGTTATGCAATGCACAGATGTAGATGAAGACTATGTATTAAAATAAAACTAATCTACTGCTAATCTATCCTACCCTATCCTAGCTAAGAGCATGCTAAAGTAACCAAATGAGCTTTAAATGAAACCAAACTATGCATAAAACCCCACACATGTAGCTAAAATGAAGGTGCAAGGTGAGAAACATGTGCATAATGCATATAACTAGAACAATCTAAATTATATTTCTACATGTGTCAACAACTCAATGAGCTCAAGACTTGAAGATATGCTAAAGAATAATCAAAACTGTAGATTCAAATTGAGTGCATAAGATCAATATATAAGAAAACAAACATTCTTATAATCCATGTGAACAACATACATCCCACTTGAAAAAATTCACAACAACGACAACTTCACAAATAAATTCTTCTTTCTTGCAAAACTGGCCCCGAGGACTTCTCAATATTCATTAACATAGTATATGTCCTTGAATTAGTTCTTCTATCTATACAGTGCTTGAAGAGCCCCTACAAAAAGAGAATCCTCTTTCTTTTATACAATCATTTGCAATTTCTAAGTGACTCTTTTTATTCCCCTTGAAGAAGTTGTTACAAGACTATTCATTTCCCCTTTGCTTAGTGACAAGTGTACATAATAAGGACAAAATTGGGGTTGGTTGAGAAAAAGACAAAATAGATAGGTAATATCAATTTCTGATTACTATTTTGTCTTATTCGGGATTCCTATCCTTGAGGTAAACTATCCATACCTCCATCTAGTCATACAAAGAAATGATCCTTCGGTAGAGTAATTCCTCTAGTGTTGTAGTGTGCATAGCTATGTTGTCTTCAATGACCCACATATCCTTAGATAGAGTATCCATGAATGGTTGGATCATGGTGTGGACTCTGGTATGCTACATAATATGCTTCTCTATTAGGTCTATGGTCACTTTGGTAGCTGATTTGATGACCTTTCACCAATGATTAGTGTTATCTTGAACTTTGTCCACTAACTCCTCCATGACTAGGTTCTGTCCAAGTTCTTCTAATTGAGGAAGTCAACATCCTTTAATTAATTCTTGAGCAACCTTATGTAGTTTCGAGCATATTTCCATTGATTTGGTAGTTTCTTTATTAGCCCTTTCCCCA
>ML784474.1:239607-258292 GCA_009831015.1 Picea engelmannii
CCTAAGCCACCGAAAGTTCTGTCTTAGTGAAAATTAACAAAATTGCAAAAAACCTTTTGTCTTGGCTTTAAAACACCTTAGGGATGATCTTCTGAAGCCTCTGCATCTTGATCAAGTTCTGGTATGGTTGTAGGATTGTTGTCTGCCTCTGGATCATTCAAATGGATGGCTACACCTTCTAGGGTTTCAAGATCAACAGGTGGTTGAGGCTGAGGTCTTGAAGACATAACTTGCAACCTTAATGACCTGACCTTTTTCTTTAAATGCATAGCTACTCTCCATAGACTATTGTAGTCTTTCACAATCTTCTTCTTCTTTTTCTTTTCCTTTATACTTTCATGTGTCAATATTTCTAGGGATGCACTGGTTTCTGCAAAATTCTTTGATAGAATTTCATATCTGGCTTTAATCACCCTCTCTAGCACTTCCTGTTGTTCTATTTTCTCTCTGAGTTTCTTAATCTTCTTTGATCTGTTTTTCTTTGGCTTGCTAGATGAGGCCTCTGCAACTTGCATTTCATGCTCCTCCTTGGGTGTAGGTGATGGAAAATATTCATACCCTTCTGTAACTGGATCTTCTGCTAGGGATGCTTCTTGTTCTACTGCAACCTGGTTTTCTTCATCCTCAGAGTCCGTATAGGGGAGATTTAGGATCTTCTTGTCCACTGGAGGCTCTTCTGCCTTCTCTGCCTCCTTTCTAAAATCCAGTTTCTTCTTAGTCTTTTTAGGCTTAGAAGATGGAGAGGGCTGATCAACTGCAACTAGAGAGATGGATCTCCTCTTCCTCTTTCCACTTCTGGGAGTAGAAGAGTTCTTTGAAGAAGGACTCTTCTTACACTCTGGCTGTACATCAATCTGAAATTCATTCCAAAATAAGAAGTAATTCCATTCCTTTCTCCTTCTCTACAACAACTCACAAATCAAGAGCTTAATCAAACCATGATGGGATAATCTTCCTGCAACCTTGCTTGGCTTAGCCTTGACCTAATGGGCCATCTTAGTCAAGATTATGTGGAGGTAATAAGGCAAATTGAGTGGGCTCCTACCAGTGAAATGGTTCATGAGTTTAAAATGATAGATCATCGTCCGATTGTATCTACCTTCACAAGTTATATAAACAAGTATGGCCTTTAATAAATGTTGCCATTTCTATTCAAGAAAAGACATAGGAATGTCTTTCTTCCATACCAAACACTTGTGCTCTGGTTTCAAGTAGGATATAAATTCAACATCCTTTGTGACAATGGTTTTGAACCAATTTTCTCCAGTCTTTGGAAGCTCTGTCACTTTGGCTATGAGGGCTTCATTCACCTGGAATTCATCTTGGCTAATGACTGCTTTTCTTCCATAAAAAATCAGAGAAAAAGCTTCTGCCACCTGCTGGTGACAGCTTTGCAATTTTTCCCAAAATTTGTAGCAACCTGCGTCCTTGAAGAGTTGACACACCTCCGGGTGTGATTCCAGGTAACAAGTATCACCAAGATCCTTCCTCAAAGCTGGTCCTCCTTTCTTCATTTGCTGAAATGATCCTATACACCTGCAATTGGAAATTCGGGTTTGGAGGAAACCACACAGCGCATAATTATGGAGGTTTGGCTCGGCTGTGAAAGAGACGAGAAATATGGGATATGCATTAAGGAATGGCGCTGATTACAAGGGATGTGAAAGGGAAACTTAAGATTTGAAATAATCATGATTGGTAACTCAAATGATAGGAAGTACACAACCATGTGATTTTATGAAACATAAGTTTAAAAAGATTTGATATATCACATAGAGATGAGATCCAAGTCTTCAAACAAATTTCTTCCTGTCTTTTTGGCGGCTAATTGCAATCATAAAACCTCAATCCCGATGGTTTAGGCATGTGAAAGGACGTGCTGACTCTTTTTGATCTCCTGCGATTTCAGTGGCTAAAATAGCCTCAAATTTCGCTTTTAAACCGCCGAAAGCTAGGGATTTTGGTGGCTTAGAAGCGCTTTTGGAGGGGCACTTAGCCACCGAAACCTGTGTTTTGACTTTCTTGAAATAAAAACCCAATCCAATGTTTTTAAAACTTTATTACAAACATACGGTTATTAAAAATGAACCTTAAAAAATTTAGAAAAGTAATTTTCAATGACTTCCTATCACCTAAATAAACAAATTTGACTATGTTATTTGAGGAGATAACAGACTGCATCAATAACATAATTTGAAGCATCTGTCTCAATCTCAAATGACTATTGTAGGTCTCGAAGAGTAAGGTCTAGTGTTGAGTAGACGTGGAATTTCAAATCCTCGAATGATTTCTGTTGTGATGTGGCCCAAAAAAACTTATCTTTGGCTTCACCCTTGGTCACCTAACTTAGGGTGAAAGAGTTATGAGAGAACCCCAACACAAACCTGCAGTAGAAGTTGGAAAGGACAAAGAAGTTGTGGAGCTCGATCAATGTCTTCAAGGCCGACCAATCACAAATGACTTGGATTTTGGCTGGATCCACATGCACTCCCTTCTCATCCACAATGTATCCCAGCAATTGAATTCTCTACATGTCGAAAGAACACTTCTCCAAATTGGCATATAACTTGTGCTACTGTAGGGTTCCCAAGACCTGCTGAATGTGCTTCAAATTTTCCTCTCGGATTTTTCTAAAGATGAGGATGTCATCCAGATATACGACCACAAAGGACTTTGTGAATGGTTTCAATATATCATCCATCACCCACATGAATGTGGTCGAGGCATTAGTCAAGACAAAACGCATGGCCATCCACGCAAAGAGACCTTGTTTAGACTTGAAGGTTGTCTTCCATAAAAAAATTTCCTCAGTCAATACCTGGTGGTATCCTAACTTCAAATCAATCATACTAAAACATTTGGTGCCATTGAGCTGATAAAGAATATCATCAATTCGAGGGAATGGGTACTAGTTCTTGACTGTGATCTTGTTCAGGGCTTTGTAATCAATACAAAGTGACCATTTCCCATCCTTCTTTTGTACCAGAATAATTGGGCTCCTGGAAGGTGAGGAGCTTGGTCTAATGTGGCCCTTCAAAATTAGCTCTTGGATTTGGCATTTGATTTCTTCATTCTCCATAATAAAGAACTTATATAAAGGGATTTTAGGCATAGGAGCACAAGGTTTCAAATCAATTGAGTGCTTTACTTGACAGTGCAAAGGCATCCTAGTAGGCGAGGAAAATATGTCTTTGTTTTCTTTTACTATCTTTTCCACCTGCTTCTATTGTGTAAAGAGACCTCGTGCAGAGGGTTTGGAAGTTGGTAGTGATATTTCGTTAACCTTTTGACTAGATCATAAAGAGTACAAATATCCTGGTATGAGAGATCACCTTTCTGCACTGCTTCATGGAGAGAAAAGAGACCGTGGTAGTTGGGACTGCCCCTGGTACCCTATAGAGTTGATATCCCAAATTAATAATGACACTATGGGTCCTAGAATCATAAATAGCATGAAGCTTCCACATATATGGTTTTCCTAAAAGAACATCACAAACTTCAAGTGGGGAAACATCACACAATACCTCATCTTTGAAGTGCTTGATGCTATAGTGTAGGTGACATTGCTGGCTGACAAATATGTCTCGTCCCTGGCTGAACTAACCAATGGTGTATGGATGAGGGTGTGACATCATTGTTAGGTTCAACGTATTGATGACCTATGATGATATTAGGTTCTTCTTTCTACCATTGTAAAAAATGAAATGAACTGGGGTCTCCTTCACCCACATCTTTGAGTGGAAGAGGTGCTCCTATTCTTCAAGTACCTCTGGTTCCTCTAGATGGAACTTTGTGGTAGTGATGGTGACATTGGGTTTTGCGTTAATGATCTGTTTTGCATTATTTGGTTATGAATCAGATTCTAAGCCAACATCCAACTCTGAGGCTTTCATCTTATCCAACAAGTACTATTTGGAGCGACATTCATCAATGTTGTGCTAAGGTATTTTTTGGAACTCACACCACTTTCTAGTGTCCTTCTTCAAATTTTTGTTACCCTTCTTTACTTGTGGCTTGGACTGGTTTTCCTAGGGTTAGCCATCCTTGCTGTGTCCTTTTTTGGGGAGTTAGGGCCAGTTTTAGCATGCTTATGTTGCGATGGGTTTGCATAACTAAAATACTGCTTATTCTTTTGCTTGAAATTTTTCTCAATCTTGAAAACATATTGGTAAGCGAATCCCAGTGAAGAGATGTGTAACATCCTCACTATAATCCCCAGTCTAATTAATTCATAATGTAGATATGAATGTGTCTATGGCCAAGCAATGTAATATGCAAATGTATTTTCTATTTTTAAATGAATAAAATGTGATACTAGCAACTGAGGGATATGGACAGATATGGGGGATGAGTTTTCCACAAGAGAAGAGAGTGTCCAAGAAGGTTCTAAGGGGGGAATTAATTATGGGTATTAATTAAACCCATTTTTCTGAATTTTATTATCATTGGGGATAAATTCTAATTTTTTGTTTGAGTGTATGAGAGCTCAATCATTGAATTCATGTAATATCGCGAGTGTGAGAAGTCACATCCCATAGTTATTGAGAGCATGGGGATGAAGTACAATCAACATTGAGAGTTATCAATCAATTCACTTGGGAAAATAGAGGAAATTCATATGGGTGGAACATATAGTTTTTACGCATTGAGTTTTGAATGAACAACAAGCCGAGAGTATAAAAAACAACACTGGAGATAGAGAAAGAAGGATGGAGCATGCTAGAGAATTTTGGAGCACTTTGGAGTTGCATATTGAAGAGATAGGTTGTCAGGCCTGAAGACTGAACTCTTGTGTGAGTTGCACTGTAGAAACAAGTGTTTGTTGTTGTTGCTAGTTATTTTCCTCTGAGTGATTTTCCTTGAGTTCCCAGTAGAGAGATTCCTAGTTACCTGTGCCAGATACACCTTGATAAACTAATGGGATGCCTAATGGAATGAGAGAATTGAAGGGGTAAATTCCTTGGGTTGGTCAAGTCAAGAGTAAGAGAGATGTAGAAAATTTGGGATAGATGTAGGAGAATACCTGTGGGTTGTGGGATATCTAAGTTGTGAGGGGATAGTGAGAGACACCCTATTCTTGTGGATTCCTAGCCCCAGATTGGGGGTGACTTGTTGTTGATATTTGGGATAACAAGTCTATGGTTGGGTGGAATGTCCTTCCCAAGAAGCTGGTTACAAAACTATTTTAAAAGGATAAGTGCTTATATGTTTTCTTGAGTTAATTTATGAGTTTAACCGCTGTGCATTTTACTCTGTGCATGAGAATGAATTATATGTTGTTGTGGTGAAACTATTAGTTGCATTTATGTTTTTAACTAGTATGGACAATTTCATTTGATTGATTTTCATGTTGTTTGTAGTTCAATGTTTAAATGTATCTGTTAATCAATTTTAGTAGAAACAATAACGTGATTTGGCACGGTGCCCGAATCATCATGTGCGCTGGGAAATAGTTGTCATGCATAGTACACAACCTGTTGGGCGTGCACAATTTGTTTTAGTGAGGAGGAAAAATTAATGTTAGCTAGCATGCTGTAGCAACATTTAAATAATTGTTATCTGCAATTTTTAATTCCGTGGATAATTCATTGCTGGTAAGCTACATGAATTTAGTTAGCAGAATTTTTTTGAATTTATGTGTATTTTCCACAAGTAATATTCCTCGGTTGAGTTGGGGGATGTTACAAGATGTCCAAGAACTCCATATATGTTTGGATGTACCTATGTAGGCCATTGCATTACTTCAGAACCAGGTTTCATTTAGAGTCTTTAATACCCATATTTGTGTGCAAGGTATGGAAGATGTTGGTGTACTTCAACACCATATGATCTCTCTCCTGACATAGATTTGTCCATCTCATGTATTGATCATTGTAGTTTCCAACAATGTGGTATTCTTCCTTGAGGGAATAAAAAAAATACACTCAAGTAGGTTCTGGCCCAAAAATTGTAGACTCATCTTTGACATGTTGTTCAAAGTAAGTTTCCCACCAATATTTGACACGGGGAAGGGATTTAAGGAGCACGAAGGTGTTTTTTTCATTGTTGGAAATTTTTTGGACAGACCAATAAACCTCTAGCAAACTTAACCATTTTTCGAAAGCGCTAGCATCTATTTGAACTTAAAATAAAGGAATATCAAAGTTAACTTGTACTTTGAATGACGTCACACCTCCGAAGTGACTGCTGGTTGAAGGTTCCTCCATTCCTAACACTAGAATATGAAACACCAAAAGGTTTGTGGGCCCTAATGTGGTTAGTTTATACGTCAACTTCCTGGGGGCGTAAATTTTGCGTACGATCTCCATTTGGGGTGCTCAGTAGGCCAATTGAAAGGTCTAGTTGAGAAGTACACATTCTGAATGGTCCAATATCTACCATCGGCTACATACTAGGAATTTTCATGCGAAAAGCGTCGTTGAGGGCCTCAAAATGGCCATGGAAGTTTGGGACCCGAAAAACTATAGTAAAATTTCCAAAATGTAGAACCATTATGAATTAGTGGAACAAGCAGGTGGCCACCAGTATCCACCTGAATTATTCCTCCCCCATTAGGAAGTGATGGTCCCCATTGCGTCAAGTTCCTCCATTAGACATGGAAACTTCTGTTGAATCTAACTCCTGGTGAGCCACTTTCCTTGGTGAAGAAGCTACCCTACTTTGATTATCTGATAGAGTTGGATGTTCTGTTGGTGGGTGCCCTTCATATTGGTGTCCATGATCTGATCAACTGTCGCCTTTTCAATGCAATCAGGATTGAGTTTTTTAGGGGTCAAGTACTTGGCCACATCAAAAGTGTCCAAGAGAGGTGGAAAATATGGTCGAAGCAGTTCCACATTAAATATGGGGTGCAAGCCAAGGAAAGGGGGAATACTTAATTCAAAATCATTCTCACCTACATCCTTGGTATATTTTCATTTGTATAAAGAGCACCTCACATGACCCCATCAGAATCTCTCCCCACTCTGATATAGGACCTACACCATCACCAAGGAGACCCTGGGTTTTGATAAAAATGAGGATGTCATCTAGATATATGACCAAAAAGGAGTTTGTGAATGGACACAATATATCATCCATCATCCACATGAATGTGGCTGGGGAATTAGTCAATTTGAAAATCATGAAAAACCACTCAAAGAGACCCTCTTTAAACTTTAATGCTATCTTCCATACATTAGTTTGCTTAATCGACACCTAGTGGTAGCCTAACTTCATATCAATCTTACTAAAACAATTGGTGCCCTTGAGTTGATCTAGAAGATCATCAATATGGGGGATTGGGTACTAGTTCTCAACTGTGATCTTGTTCAGGGATATTTAATCAATAAAAATTCCCCATGTCCTATCCTTCTTCTATACCAGAACACTTAGTCTCCCGCAACGTGAGGAGCTTGTTCTAATGTGGTCCTTCAGAAATAGCTCCTGGATATGGAATTTGATTTCTTTATTATTCATAATAGAGCACCTATATACAAGGTCATTGTGAAGAGAAGCATTGGGTGTCAAATCAATTGAGTTCTTTACCTGACAGTGCAAAGGCACTCTAGCAGGTGAGGCAAAGATGTCTTTTTGTTCTTCTACTATCTCGTCCACCTGCTTCTACTGTGTATAGATACCTCATGTCGAGGATTTGGCAGTTGCAATGATCTTTTGTTCACCTTCTGACTGGAACATAACGAGCACAATTCTCTTGATTTTAGAGATCACCTTTCCAGACTACTTCACGAAGAGCAAAGAGACTGCAATAGTTGGGATTGACTATGGTATCCTGTAGAGTTGACCTCCTGAAGTAATAATGATAATACTTGGCCTAGATTCATAATCAACATGACGCTTCCACATATATGGTTGTCCTAAAATAACATCACAAAATTAAAGTGGGAAAACATCGCACAATACCTCATCTTTGAAGGCCTTGATGTTGTAGTGTAGGAAACATTGTCGGCTAATGCGAATGTCTCATCCCTTGTTGAGCCAACCAATGGTGTATTGATGAGGGTACGACTTCATTGTTAGGTTCAACCTCTTGATGACCTATGCTGATATTAGGGTATTTTGGCTACTGCTATCAACAATGAAATGGAGTGGGGTCCCCTTCACCCACATATGTGAGTGGAAGAGGCGCTCCCCTTCTTTAGGATCCTCTAGTTGGAACTTTGTGGTAGCGATGGTGACACTAGGTTCCACGTCACTGATCCATTTTCCCTTATCTGGTTCTGAATCATAGTTTGAGCAGGAATTCAACTATGAGGCTTTCATCTCAGCCAACAATGAATTTTTGGAGTGACATTCATCAGTGTTGTGCCAAGGGATTTTGTGGAACTCACACCACTTTCTAGTTTCCTTCTTCCAATTCTTGTTACCCTTCTTTGCATGTGGCTTAGACTGGTTTTCTTGTGGCTAAACATCCCTTCTCTGTCCTTTTTTCTAGGAGTTAGGGCCACTTTTACCATGCTTCTACTGTGATGGGTTTGCGGAACTGAAATACCACTTATTATTTTGGTTAAACTTTTGCTTGATCTTGAAATCATATTGGTAAGCGAATTCCAGTGAGGATATGTCCAAGAAATCCATATATATTTGGATGTACCTATGTAGGCCACTACGATACTTCATAACCAAGTGTCGGTCGAAGTCTTTAATACCCATCTTTGTGCGTAAGGTATGGAATATGTTTGTGTATTACGACACTGGATGGTCTCTCTCTTGATGCAAAGTTGTCCATCTTGTGTATTGGTCATTGTAGTTTCCAAAAGGGTAGTATTACTCCTTGAGGGCATCAAGAAAATCCATCCAAGTGGGTTTTGGCCCAAAAATCACAAAATCATCTTCGAAATGTTGCTCACATTAAGTTTCCCACCAATATCTGACATGGGGAAGGGATTTAAGGAGTGCGAAGGTGATTTATTCACCGTTGGAAAAAAATGGATAGAGAAATAACCCTCTAGAAAACTTAACCATTTTTCCAAAGTGCTACATCTATATGGAATTCAAATAAAGGAATATCAAAGTTAACTTGTACCTTGAAGGGTGTTGCAACTTCAAGGTGACTACTAGTTGAAGGTGCCTCCATTGTTGTTGGCAGCCGTCAAAGGATCTGGGCGAAATTATCCATCATCTCATTCCTCTGTCACACGATGGATTCCTTGAGAAACATTTTTATAGGATACCCTGATCCATCATCTCTCTTTTATTCTTCCATGGGAGGTTACTTGGGTTGGTGAGATTTTTCTTCCCCAAGATCAACTAGTTCAAGACCCAATTTTTGATAGCCTAACCTCGTCGGGGAAATACACATAGAAACAAAAAAGAGAATATTTATTTGTTACCACCGATCCAAATTATGTTGAGAATGAAATGAAGACATATATATAACAAGGAAACACACAAAGATATTGCAAGAAACACAATAATACATTTGAACTTAGATTCTATTAATGAATGGAATACAAAAGACTGTAAAATGCAAAGCAAAAAAACTAGCTTGAATGGTGGTAGATTATCCCTTAAGAGAGAGATGTGTTGGATATGCTCATTCATAAGAAGCTGATTACAAAGAGGTTGAAAGGCATTTAAACATAAAGCATCAATGAGAAAACCCTAAATATAAAAAACCTTAACCCCAAAAGATGAAATGCCAAAGGTTTGTGGGCCTCGATGTGGTGAGTTGATAAGTCAACTTCCCTAGGGTGTAATGTTTGCATACGATCTCCATTTGGGGTGCTCAGTATCCCATCAGAAAGGTCTAGTTGAGAAGTACACATTCTGAATGGCCCAATATCTGCCTTTGGCTACATACTGGGCACTGTTGTGCCAAAAAAACGTCGTTTAGGGCCTCAAAATGGCCCTGGAAGTTTGGGACCCAAAAACATGTAGAAAAATGGCCAAGATGTGGAAGCATTCTGAATTAGTGGAACAAGTGGGTGGCAACCAATATCCAACTGGATCAGAGGGGCATTGGAAAATGATGGAGAATGGTCACTTATAACCAAGTGTTGAAGATATAACTTTCCTATAGGGAATGAGAAGTAAATAATTAAGGTAATGGTTGTTTGATTCCTTTAAGAGACCAACACTCAACATGCAAAAGAAATACTGAGCATTACAAATAGAAATATAAGCTACCAAGGATATAAACATCAAGTCAATAGGTTGGAGACTCAATGAGACAAAAAAATTGGGTAATATGGAAAACAACACCTTGAGGTGAGCACTTTGTCGTAGGAGGGTGAGATCACTCACTTAGAAGATCAAGATAGATTTTTTTTTGGCTTGGGAACATTGCTAACATTTGAGGGCAATGATCTGTCCTTCCTTGGGAAAATTTATAGCTTTGAAATATAGCTAGGCTCCAAGGTCAATGATTGGGATTTCCTTGGGTGAATTCACTTAAAATAAAAAAAATTTAATGCTTCCCCTTAATGTGGAATAGTAAATTTTACCTACCTGTCGAGTCAATGAGTAAATTTCTCACCTAGGAGTATCTTTATCCCTTTAGGTCAACGATTTCTCCTTCCTTGGTAAAATTGATGGTCTAGAGAGCTTGATGGTCCCCCAGGTTAGTGATCTAGTATTTCTTAGGAAAATTGTGGTTTGGAGAGCTGACAAGCCTCCAAAATTAGAAATTTATCTTTGCTAGTATAAAAAATCAATAAGAAACTCATGAAACTATAATTTAACATTTAAAATCCTTTCACTCATGAGTTCACTGCAAATTAAATCTTTATTGAGAATATTGTTGAGTCTAGAGCATTGTTGAGCTTCACCTTCTTCCTACAAATCATTGGATTTCAAGGAAAACACTATTCTCATCTAGATAGCCTTGGATGGCCTCACCATTTCCCATAATTAAATTTGAGAAGTGAAGTCATTAAACATGTTCGGACATATCAAGTCTTATGAGTGATGCCAAAAATCAAACAAAAAGGTCATTTGATGAAGTGTCCAAATCAATTAAAATTAGCATGTGCAAACCCCCTTGGATTTTTGGCTTCATAAATGCACAACTCACTCACCCAATATTGAAAGGTCAATCTATCAGAATCCAAGCATATAGGATATAATTATATTTCCAACGACTAACTAGATGTCCTATCCTACATTTTGATTGATTCCTTTCATAAAATGCATGATTAAAATGGATTATTTGACATAAAAGATTTTAAATTGTATTTTTGTACTTCTCGGGATCAACATAAAAAATTGTTAGTTCCATCCCACTCATAGACCCAAAAAAAATCATGCTAACATCTTTTGACATTCCCATATTCAATTTAGTTGAACCTCACAAATATGCACAAACATGCCTCTATGGCTAACGTTACCACTTCACATGGAGCACTGCTTTTGTGAATTCAACAACTCCAAATTTAATCATTATCTATGATATATGATTTTCAATCTTATTTATTGATACATCCCAATTCCTTTCTCAAGAATCAGGTACATTATGTTAAAGGTTTCCCAGGACACTAAATGAACTAAGAGAGAGCATCATCAAAGTCACTTGTCATGCTTCAAAACTTGGTTGGGAGATATTAGTGAATATAAAGGATATAATAAACATCAACAAACTTTGATATGGTATCTTGGTGCTTATGATCAAGATTAATTTCACCTTTTCGTTTTATATATCAATCTCTCCTTACTTACCATTGGTCCTTCAAAGCTAAAAATACATTTTTCCTCGGAAACAAACATGTGGGGCATCTATGTGTGATTTTTATTTGTTAAACACACCATAACATCAATGACAATGATTTCATGTACTCCTTGTTCCCCTTGCATGATAAAATACCTTTAATGATTGTAATTGTATGTCAATGACTATCATCCCACTTACCTTATAATGGCATAACTTCACTCACTCCTTAATTTGGTGATTGTGAACCTACCTCTTATAATTATATTGAATGATCATTATTTTCATATCGATAATTTTTCTTCACCATAGACGATGTTATGAAAATTGTGCTTGTGCATCCTATGCATTGCATGTCATCGAAGCATAACCAATCCAATGTTAGTCAATAAAATAAATAAATAACCAATAAATGTTAGAAAATGTAAAGATCATTGAATTATCATCCTCAAGCAAGAAAAAAGAAAGATGAATTTAAAGTAAGACGAAAAAATAAATCATGATTTCACTTGAAGCAAAGAATCAAACAACCTATATTCAAGAGTATAAGGGTAATCAATCCATAAAAATAACATCAACATTCAATCATTATTTCACTTATAAAGATAGTTTTTATCAACTTATAATCCTCTGACAACATCAAATGCATTAAAAGAATGAGCTACAAGAAGTAATGTTTAATTGAGAGGCTTAAAATATTTTTTTTTATGGGGGCCTGTTGACAAGGAAGAATTCACCTTGCAACAGTAAGGGGTACTCCCCGATACATGGTCCCAACTAGACTATGCACAATTTGGTTTAGAAGTCCCATCTGGAATTTGGCCCGGCTTCCATTGTTGGTTTTGGGTTTTACCGATTGCGGTCTGGTCTATCGATGAGGGTGGATGATGAATGGTTATGCAATGCACAGATGTAGATGAAGACTATGTATTAAAATAAAACTAATCTACTGCTAATCTATCCTACCCTATCCTAGCTAAGAGCATGCTAAAGTAACCAAATGAGCTTTAAATGAAACCAAACTATGCATAAAACCCCACACATGTAGCTAAAATGAAGGTGCAAGGTGAGAAACATGTGCATAATGCATATAACTAGAACAATCTAAATTATATTTCTACATGTGTCAACAACTCAATGAGCTCAAGACTTGAAGATATGCTAAAGAATAATCAAAACTGTAGATTCAAATTGAGTGCATAAGATCAATATATAAGAAAACAAACATTCTTATAATCCATGTGAACAACATACATCCCACTTGAAAAAATTCACAACAACGACAACTTCACAAATAAATTCTTCTTTCTTGCAAAACTGGCCCCGAGGACTTCTCAATATTCATTAACATAGTATATGTCCTTGAATTAGTTCTTCTATCTATACAGTGCTTGAAGAGCCCCTACAAAAAGAGAATCCTCTTTCTTTTATACAATCATTTGCAATTTCTAAGTGACTCTTTTTATTCCCCTTGAAGAAGTTGTTACAAGACTATTCATTTCCCCTTTGCTTAGTGACAAGTGTACATAATAAGGACAAAATTGGGGTTGGTTGAGAAAAAGACAAAATAGATAGGTAATATCAATTTCTGATTACTATTTTGTCTTATTCGGGATTCCTATCCTTGAGGTAAACTATCCATACCTCCATCTAGTCATACAAAGAAATGATCCTTCGGTAGAGTAATTCCTCTAGTGTTGTAGTGTGCATAGCTATGTTGTCTTCAATGACCCACATATCCTTAGATAGAGTATCCATGAATGGTTGGATCATGGTGTGGACTCTGGTATGCTACATAATATGCTTCTCTATTAGGTCTATGGTCACTTTGGTAGCTGATTTGATGACCTTTCACCAATGATTAGTGTTATCTTGAACTTTGTCCACTAACTCCTCCATGACTAGGTTCTGTCCAAGTTCTTCTAATTGAGGAAGTCAACATCCTTTAATTAATTCTTGAGCAACCTTATGTAGTTTCGAGCATATTTCCATTGATTTGGTAGTTTCTTTATTAGCCCTTTCCCCAGCCTGTTGAAAACACTCTAATGAATAGATATATGTTTTCCTCTCCATTCTAGAGAGGTGATAAAGCTCAGCTAGTGCAATAGAATCCTCTGCAATCCATTGGTCGATATAACTTATCCTTTCCCGGATCATGTTAAATTGTGTAAGATTTTCTTGTACCTAACCACTATGATAGTGGATACCTCTTGTTGGAGGAGATGTAGATTTTCATAAATATCTATGATGGCTTCTTCCAGCTCTGTCCTCACTTTCTTAGCCTTTTCCATGAAGTTTTGGACACTACTTTCATCTACCTTCATTTGTTGGAGTTTCTCTTCTAGTTCCCTGATTGTTGCTTCCTTATCTTGGTTCTGATGGCACAACCTTCAAATATTGTCTTCATTAGCATTCATGAACATGGTTCCAGATGAGGCGGTGGCTATTGTATTTTCCCTGACATCTCCTATTATGAGAACTTGCATAAGGACTGAGATCGACATTCCTTGGGTTGTCGACACTTTATTTAATTTCTCTTGCACGATCTTTCCAGACTTGCTATCATAAGTGAAGCTCCTCATATTGGGGAACTCAGTTGGTTGAAATGGAGCCCAAATCCCTAGTCCTAAACCACTAGATGGTGTTTGTGTGCTGGTTCCTACTATGGATACCTCTTGGATGTCAGTATCCATTGGTTGAGTGTCATCATTCCTGACTTTAGAAAATTTATTTTGTCTCTCTTCTTTGGCTACTTTATCAACCACTTCCTTGGTTTCCCTTTCTACTACCTCTCTTGCTGTTGCTGCTTCTTTTTTTGTTGCCTCTTTCTGCTCAGAATCTCTTTTATTTGCGACCCTTGCTTCTGCTTCAGCTACAACTGCTGCTTCAACTTTGGCTTTGGGATTCTCTACTTCAATCTTCCATTTTTTCTTATAAGCATCATTCTTTTTCTTGGAGACCTTTTCTTTATCTCTGCTTTTATTATCACTTGGTGTTTCTTCTTCTTTTGCTGATATTGAGTGCAGAGAGATAGAAACGAGAGATGATATTTTTGTTTCTTCTTATTTTTCCTTATTTCGTGCTCCTTCTCTTGCTCTCTCCTCATCTACGATCCTCCCTATGGGTTGAATTCCTCTCTGGAATATAACACCTTCATAGTTTTTTTCATTGCGATGCACTTCTTCTTCATCCCAAATATCCGTCGTGTATTCCTAGGGGAGCCCTACTTTGTTGAAGTGATATTTTACGACATTCTAGGGGTCGTGCCTTCATAACCGTTCCTCTCCAAAATGATAAGCCAACATAGTGTTTACCTCTTCTTGAGATTTCTTGGTGTTTTTGAATGAATATGTGCCTATATAAAAGTGGCTATGGTGACCATATCTATTTCTTACCCTGGTACAATATCCCTCCTACTCCATGGATTACAGTTTGATACACTACTTCCTGAAGCACTAGTTTTTCTGGCATGAACCAGGGAAGCAGATGAGGGGGCTTCATAGCGCCAAACAACCTTATATAAGTGCCATGCTCCATGAGATATCGATCCCTGATTCTCCTTATGAGGACTATCACCTTATCATTCATGTGTGGGGGTGTTGTGCAAAATATAAAATCGTAAATGGGAGCCAAGAAATTCTCACTTATCTTATGATACTCTATTCGATACTTGTGCTCCCAGAGAAAATTATACTATATGTGGATTGTTGGGTCCAAGGGCTGCCATTTCCACCCCATCCTTGGGTATTGATGAGCCACACACATAATTTCCAAGTGATGCAAGGACATGTGGAAACTTGGGAAGGTATCAGGCTGGGCTTCTGCAACCATGGTGAGAGCTACTATCCTATTATTGATAAAATTTCATCCCAATTGAACGATAGTCCCTCGTCTGCACATTAATATATCAATGGAATGTACGATAGGGAGAATAGGGATGCATCTGGTTCGCCATACAACTGGCACAACATAGTGACCATATATTGATAGGGTCTCCTCAAGGAAATTGTGGGGTAACCTCCCTTGGGCCTGTTCTTGAACTGTTTATTGGGTTTGTACCACTTGGGGCATAGTTATTTAGTTGTGTGTTGGAACTCATCAAGAATTTTATTGTCTATCTTTTTCACTCCTTTATCGAGGTTATAACATTTTTCCAGGTCCTTAGGTCTAAATGATGTTATGGGTTCCCCCCTGGAATTGTGAACACATTTATTTCCTATATAAACATGTTTTATGATCCAAATGATGGCATCGACACAAGGTAGGACAACAATGTGGGATGCAACTCTGAATATTCCAAATATCTGGATATTTATGAATATATTCAATCATCTTGGTCTTCATCTTCGGTGAGGAAATTTGATTTCTTAAACATTCGATACACATCGCCCCACTTGAGTGTCTCTCCCTCCTTTTCCAAAAGTCCAGAGGTGTCATCATATGTGTCTTCGACCACATCTAGTTCGTCTTGGATCTTTTGACCGCTACCAGAGGCCTCGGTGACCAATTCCTTGCTTGTTTCTTTTTTGGGAGCCATATCTGAACCTGCAAAGAAAAGGTGGGATTAGTGCGAAGACTAAGACCATAAATGATACAAAATTTAATATAAGTATCTTGAAATACTCGATGACTCTCTTGATATGATGCTTGGTGGGATATCATCATCAGAAGATGATAAAATGATAGCAGACATAATGGACAATCTCGTGGAATTCAGAGAAGAAAAAGGCTTAAAAAATGGATTAGAAGTTGAAATCAGACAAGTTAATGTTAAATTCATTGATGTAAATCAGAGAAGTTAACAATAAATGTCCCAAATGCCATCAAAAGGATTAGTGTGAAGTGCTTCGATAGGCCTTGACATAGTTAATGATTGGTCCACCGATGAAAGGAATCGACAAGGTTAACTACAACTCCTCTGTTGTATCATAGGAGTTAATGTGAACTCCTCTGACACATCAGAGGACTTAACATGAAGTGCTCCAATAGAGTTAGAGAGTCATTTAGAGAAGTTATTGTGAACTCTTCCGAAGTGATTGGAGGAGATGTTGTGAATCTCTTCAACATCGTTGACGGTTTTGAGACTAAGTTTTCCGATCCACAAAGGGGCAACTCGAAAAATGGTTAAGTCTCATAAGGGTCCAGAAATGTGAGAGGTCCAGTTTGACATTTATTAAGAATCACGCTTCTAGATTTGTCGATTATGTGAGGTTTCAAATGGTAACTACCATATTAATGGTGAGGAAGGGGACCAGTTGGTGACCTTGTTTTCAAGCTAGGTCTTCGAGTTTTCCGGTTGCATTTGTGACAAGTCTATGGCCAAAAGGATCATGTGAAGTAGTGTTGTGTTAGCCATAGTTCTGTCGAGCTGGACTCGAGATGCTACTGTGGATCAAGGAGGTAAGGTATTTGGAATAGAGAAGGTGGATGTCGTGGGAAGTACGAGGGAGATCAATTTTAAAAAATAAGAGCAAAGTAAACTCTAACCCTACAAAATTGCAGGAATGGGCATCAAGGACTTACCTAGTGGCTCGATGACACATGTTGAAGGATTGGTTGGTCGAGGGCGAAGAGATTTGGTTGTCTTTGTGTTGGGATAACTTCCCTTATCCTCAACATTTGATAAAACAATAAGGGTCGAGGGTGGGGAGTTATTTATACATTTTGGGGAATTTTGCAATAAATACAGGCAGGTGACGACATTAAAAATTGCTGAAGTTGTCAGTAAGTCCTTTGATGTACATCATAGGACTTCATGGGAAGTCCTCCGATGTGCATAAGAGGAATTAGCATGAAATGTGTCGGAGTCAGTTGAATAATTTTGAAACAACTCCTCCAATGAAATCAGAGGAGTTGATAGTAACTCCTTTGATTTCACCGGAGGAGTTGCATGTAAGTTAGGTGATGAGGGATGGAAAATCAGGGGAAAAACAACAAACTCGTCAAAGCTTATTGACAGAGTGTTAAGCCCTAATATTGGCTCATTACCCTTTAATTGGGGCATATTATATTATCAATGTTATTTTATTTATGTCGGCTTTAGGCCATTAGTTGTAATTATACCTCCTAGTCTCCTATATATACCAAGGAGACATTTTCCTTTTGAATCATATTGTACTTGAACATTTAAGTGGGTTAAAAGGAGGTTGCCCCCTCAAAGAGGCTTATTATCTGAAATTATCTCTTTTTCAAGGCGTTGAGTAATTGTTTTGAGGTTTTTCTATGCTATATTGATATTTGGTTCTTAACATATGGTATCAGAGCTTAAGGTCTCAGGGTTTCGCTGCTACATATGAGACACCTTGGCATTTTCACTATAACTTTTTTTCTACAACGTTTTAGATGGCATAGATTGGAGGATATTTAGTAGACCTATAAAGGTATGTTGGGTTAAAAATTCAGCTCTTGATGCTTTATACTTTCGGAGATACATCCTGTAAAAGATAGGGTTCTGGAATCATCATAAACTGAGTCATTGCGGAATTTTCACTATAAAACGTTTTATGTAACATTTCAGACCCTGAACTCCAGAGGCTATTTACAGAAATTAGTAAGGTATCTATGGTAAAATGTACAACATCTGGGTCATCGCAAATTTGTAGATACACCCTGTGTAAGATAGGGTATCTGACTAGTCTTATTGACTAGTCTCAAGAAGGTGTTCTAGGTAAAACAATCATAACTCCTTCCTCGAGTATCCAAATTGAGTGGGACTAGTTTCATTGGATCATGGATAGTCTGTAGTATTTTTGGTGCAATTTTCAGAATTTTATATCAATTATTTTGTGCGGGGCACTCTATACAAGTGAGATCTCATGGAAAGGCAAAAAATCGACAAGTTGTGGGGAAGTTACCGTAAATTCCACTTGGCACATACAATTTTGATCAAGCCCATGGAATTGCAGAGAAGAAATATCAGAGAACTACATAAAATAAAGTTTCATACCTAGAAGGGCTGAAACTTGGGAGATACAATAGAAGAAATATTGTCTAGCAGAACCACCTCAAAATCAAGGTTCAAAAGTGATACTTGGCCAACAT
>ML784474.1:259569-270880 GCA_009831015.1 Picea engelmannii
TTTTCAAGAACTTTTCATGAAATTTTCATTGGAAGGAAAAGAAATTGAGTTAAGAGGTATCACAGGGAAACCCGGTAAGGTGATAAGCTCTAACGACATGAAAAAATTATTGAAAAAGGGGCATCAAGGCGTTATTGCACAACCATGCTCACTAGATGTTCAAACATCTAAGTCATCTATTCCTCAAGTTCTCCAAAGGATCATTGATAAGCATTCCAAAGTATTTGAAGATATTCCCAAAGGTCTTCCACCCACTCGAAATCATGATCATGAAATTCACCTAATTCCTGGGAGTGTTCCTCCTAACATCAGGCCATACAGATACCCTTACGCCCAAAAGAGTGAAATTGAGTGCATGGTTGAAGAAATTTTAGAGGCTGGCATTATTAGACCTACTCAAAGTTCTTACTCTACACCAGTGGTAATGGTATTCAAGAAAGATATCTCATGGCGTATGTGTCCAGATTATAGAGAGCTCAGCAAGATCACTATTAAAGATAAGTTTCCCATTCCCGTCATTGATGAATTGTTAGATGAACTACATGGAGCAATCTATTTCACAAATTGGATCTCCGTTCAGGGTATCATCAGATCAAAATGAAGGAAGAAGATATCCCAAAAACAACATTCCAAACTCATGAAGGTTGTCACATACCCACTACCTAAATCATATTTTTCTGGTCTTCTGCCGGACCAGAACCCCTAATTATCCATGGAGGCCAAGCGTAAGCTGGCTCTTTCTCTCTCCTTCCCTGTTCCCATGTGATCACGGGTCATGTTCATTGTTCAATTTGAACGCAATGCCTATTTGTATTTCGCGCCTTAGCGCTACAGTAATGTCTAAACATTCGAATCTGCAACCATGAACCCCGACAGGGCTAGTGACCGACCAATGGGGACGAATCCCTACAGGGTCAGCAAATGGCCAATAGGAACAAATCTCAACAGGGTTAGAGAACTTCCAGTGAGAACAGGCCCCGTCGCGCGGTTAAGTGGAATACAGGTGGAAAAAAGGGAAACTCGACACGGTAGTCAACATGACAGGAGTGGGGGCCCCACTTCACATGCCACACTATTCCGGACCGCCCCCCCCATTAAAGACAGAATGACAAGGGGGGTCCAGAATCCACTTGAGCGTCGTTGATCATGATGAGTTAATCTTGACCGTTCGAGAGTTGCGTGTCCAATTCTGGACCCCCCCCAATTGCTAAAGGTAGAATAGTAAGGGGGCTTTGGAATGGAACCTCAGTCGTAGATCTGGACGGGTGGACTCTGGCCGTCTAGATCTTCTCGCCGCTTATCCTAAAGCATATTAACGTCCTAGCTTAATTTCACGTCTCATCTCCAAATCTAACGGTCGTTACAGACCCTAAGATCCTCCGAAAGAATCTCGTCCGTTCATCGGGGTTTATCATCACGAGAATCCAGACTCTTGATCACAGGACCCCCGAATCCTCGATCCCCGGTTTCCCGATGCGATTAATCTCTCGACACGTGGCCTTCGTCAATCGGACGACTCAGATATACTCCGGGGTTTCCTCCATGGGAAATCCCAAACTCTTGTCAATAGGAATCCCGATTTCGCGATTCCTGATGAGCCAATTCACCGATATGGTCCCTTACGTGTTAGCCCTCGTAGATAAAATCCTGGCCCACGTGACCACTATCTCACAAGACCGCATCCTTATCTCCTGTCAGGTTTTTGGAATTTCCAATGCCGAAATGTACTCGTCCTCAGGATTCACGATCCACCGAATCCTGATATGCTGATATAATGACAGCTGGCCCTACAATGGACGCTTTTCACTTTGTCGGGATTCCGGAATTTGAAATTTCGAAGTGTATGGACTTCTTGTCCATGGGATTCCCGATTTCCCAATGGATGAATTTCCTTTCGAGACTTTTCCCGAATGCTCCGATTGCCAACACATGTCCTCCTATGATGGATGGCTCATATTGATTCTAGGATTTTCACTATGAAAATTCCCGACCTCATGTCATCGTGACTCCTGATTTCATGAATGCCGATATCCCGATGGCCACGCCTCTCGTCGGGACTTTCAACCTCCTGTTCACGAGGGATTAACCCCCATGCATCTCTTAACAAATCCAATGGATGTCGGGTTTTTTCTGGCTAAGATCTAACGGCTCAGATCTGTCCCACCTTGTGCACTCTTCCACTACTTCATGGATGTGGAAAAATCAGCGGTCCAGATGTTCTCATGGACCATGGGGATCTACAGTCCTAAACTCTTCACTACCCACGAAGACACAGGAAAACCAAGTGGTAAGGCCTTTAATGCCCTACTTTCTCCTACTAATCTAACGGTCATGGGGGACTACAAATTTCCCGACGAAATCTCATCCGTCGATCACCACTTATCAAGGTTAAGGCCCTTAACATTTCTTCCTCTCCTTTCGATCTGACGGTCGTGAGTGACCACAGATATCCCAATGGAGTCTCATCCGTCGATTCGATATTCCATCCTTAATTTTCCATATCAGGTTTTTAAGAGGATCGTTTCCCCTCATACAGAGTTACTAAGGCTTTACGCCTTCACATTTACCTTCCGGGTTCTTGAGGGGTTATTTAAGGAGAGTAGCTCTATGGGGAGACCTACTCAGGGTACTTTCTGAGGCTAAAAGGGTATCATCCAACCGAGGTCCAGACATGAAGTCCGAAATAGACCAGTATGCATGTAAATAATAATTTATGAGGACATACGCCACATATAGTCTCTTCCATACAAATATACAACTACTAGTACTGATCAAAACATCCTACAGACATTCTTACAATGAATTCATTCACAGTTTCATAGCTTATGGGCATAATCATCAGAAAAAACATATATACATATATATTTTAAGATGCCAGAGGAAAAACACTTATCAGAAAATAACACCAGGGGTTATGCAACTGCTGAGAGGGGTGCTCGTTTCCACCCAACCGTAGGCTTAGCGACTCCCAGCGGATTTATCACTAGCCACCCCCGAGCTGAGACCACGATGCTGTGAGACTGTGTCTTTGTTTTCCAGTGACCAGGAGCGAAGGTTGCAATCCTTCCTCTCTGCTATCACTCACTCTGCATAATGCTAGAGTTCTCCCCTCACGTCTGCCCCCCAATCGCTTCTACCCCACGCCTTATCCTCTTGCAAGGTTGCATGTGGCATGATTACCCTCGTGTTGATCAGGCCTGACGACTCTACGGATGGGTGGTTCACCTCCCATCCCTCATTAAAATATCTACCTACCAGCCTGCGAGACATTTAATTCAGGGCCAGCAAGTCGATTTTGGTTCTCCGGGCCAGTGGAGTCCAAATACGGTATTAATTCTCGGTGGAAGTTAACACCACCTTTTCAGGTGCCTTCCACCGCCATCGTGGTCTCTTTTTCTGCACATCCCCTCTCATCAGTCCTGCAATAAATTCAAAATGTTATTCACATTCATTGATCACATATTCACATTTATGAGTTTTCCATAGTTCTTGGCCAGTCCAGTTATTTTTACAAACTGGGGGAAACAGGGTGTTACAATTCCCTCCCCCTTAAAAGGAACATTGTCCTCGATGTTCTTATCTACTAACATGAATTGCATGTACAGAAGTAAACAAAATCGGATATGCCTGTCTCATGGCATCCTCCATTTCCCATGTAGCCTCATTTGGGCCAAAATGTTTCCACTGCACCTTGACCTATGCAATGGTTCTGTTCCGGAGTGGGGTTTCCTTTCTGTCCAGTATACATTGGGGTTCTAGTAGAAATTCTCCCTCCGGTTCCACCTGGATCACAGACCAGTCAATTATATGATTAGCATAATGTACATATTTCTTCAATAATGAAACATGGAAAACATTATGTGCTTTTACTGTGGGAGGAAGTGCTAGGAAATAGGCTATAGGTCCCACTCTATCTAGAACCTCAAAGGGTCCACAATACCAGGGTGCCAACTTGGCACAAGCTCCCATTTTGAGGGAACTCCTTCTAGTCTTAATTCAGAGATATACATGGTCTCCCATTTTGAACTCTTTTGGATTTCTCTTTTGATCAGCATAACTTTTCTGTCGGTCCTGAGCGACCTTCATATTTTGTTTTATCTGAGTCACTTTCTGTTCCATTTCTTTCAACATGTTGGGTCCAAAAGAAATCCTATTCACTGGATTACTCCAGCTGACTGGAGTATTACACTGTCTACCATAGAGGACCTCGAAGGGACTCATCTTTAAGGATGCTTGGTAGCCGTTGTTGTAGGCAAATTCTACCAACGACAGGTAGTCTTCCCATTTCCTGGGTTGATGCATTACATGCATCCTTAACATATCCTCTAATATCTGATTCACTCGTTCTGTCTGTCCATCGGTTTGAGGGTGATAGGCGGTGCTGAACAACAATTTGGTCTCCAAACCAGCCATCAGTGATTTCCAAAAATTGGAAGTAAATTTTGTGTCTCTGTCAGATATTATCTCTCTTGGCATACCGTGCAATCGAAATATCTCTTTCATGAATATCTGGGTGATATCTATTGCCTTGCAGGTTGATTTGACAGGGATGAAATGAGCGGACTTGCTCAGTTTATCCACCATCACCATAATGGCATCATTTTGTTTGGTTGAAGTTGGCAATCCAGTGATAAAATCCATGGAGATGGTTTCCCATTTCCATTCTGGGATGGGTAAAGGGTGTAATAGTCCTTCTGGGTGTCGATGTTCTGATTTAACCTGTTGGAACTCTATGCATTGGGACAAATATTTGGCTATGTCCTTCTTCAATCCAGGCCAATAAAATTGTTTCCGGGTGGCAGTGATAATTTTCTGGTATCCCGGGTGACCAGTGTATGGTCTTTTATGTAGTTCATTCATAATGAACCTCTTCAAGTCATCACCATTTGGAATGTACAGTCTATCTCTGTAAGTGAGAAGACATCCTTCGGTTATCTGGTAGCCTTCATACTTTACTTTAGAGGTTTCTTGTTGTAGGTACAGGGTCACAGTTTGAACGAAGGGATCTGTCTCTTTTGCATTTCTGACTCTGTTCTTGACATCTGTTTCGCAGGTACTCACCGCTGCCAGGTGAATTGTTTTCATGCTTCTTCTATGGGCATCAGCCACCCTATTTTCCTTCCCTTTGATGTGTTTGATTTCAAAATCAAATTCGCTAAGGAGGGCCATCCATCTAGCTTGTCTAGCATTAAGCTTTGGTTGGTCGAACAAATACCGTAATCCACAGTGATCTGTCATAAGTACAATTTTTCTTCCCAAGAGGTAATGCCTCCACATTTTTAATGCATGTACTATGGCGACCAGTTCTAGATCATGAGTCACATAGTTGACCTCATGTTCATTCAATTTTCGGGATTCGTAGCAGATCACCTTTCCTTCCTGCATAAGGACTCCTCTGAGCCCTTCCTTACAGGCATCCGTGCACACAAGGAAGTAAGCTTCTGGGTCAACGATTTTCAACATGGGTGCATGGGTTAGTATATGTTTCAAGGTTTGAAATCTTTCTTCACATCGCTGTGTCCACAGGAATTTTGTCCCCTTCTTATGGAGGGCAGTGATTGGACAACCAATCTTGGAGAATCCTTTTATAAATCTCCTATAGTATCCCGCCAATCCCATAAAGGATCTGATGTCTGAGACATCCTTTGGGGTAGGCCATTCCATGATAGACCTGATCTTGTCAGGATATACTGCTACCCCTTCCTCAGACAGAACATGTCCAAAGTAATGTATTTGCTTCTGAAAGAAGTCACATTTTCTGAATTTACCATAGAGTTGATTCTCTCTTAGCACTTGTAGCACAAGTCTGAGATGCTCTTCATGTTCTTCTCTATTCTTAGAGTAGATTAATATGTCATCAATGAAGACTAGTACAAATTTATCTAAAAATTTACTGAGTACATTGTTCATTAAGCACATGAAAGTGGCAGGGGCATTGGTTAACCCAAATGGCACTACCACAAACTCATAGTGACCATACTGTGTTAGGAAAGCGGTTTTATGGATGTCTTCACCCTTGATTTAGACTTGATGGTATCCTGATCTCAAGTCAATCTTTGAGAAAATAGATGCACCTCCCAACTGATTGAATAGAATATCATCGATCCTGGGCAAGGGGTACTTGTTCTTTATGGTTACTTTATTAAGTTGTCTATAATCTATACACAGTCTAAGGGTACCATCCTTCTTTTTCACAAACAGGACTGGTGCTCCCCATGGGGACACGCTGGGTCGAATGTAACCCTTATCCATCATTTCTTTCAATTGTAATTTGAGTTCCACTAACTCAGGTGTTCTCATTCGGTAGGGTGTCCTAGACACCGGCACCGCTCCTGGTGTGAGCTCTATCGAGAAGTCAATGTCTCTTCTCGGAGGTAAACCCGATACCTCTTCCAGAAACACATCTCTGTATTCTCTCAGGATAGGGTGATCATCAGGGCTTGGTTTAGCACCTTCGATTGTTTTTAACACCTGTATTGAATATAGGGGACATCCCTTTCGGCAATACTTTCTCATTTGCAGGCTGATATTTGCCTAACCGAGACCGGTTTTCAGATCCCTTGAAGGGTTATCCTTTTTCCTTCTTTGCTCACGTATTCTAAGGTTTTATGGTAACAGTCCAGTTTGTCCTTATGGGCGGCCAGCCAGTCCATACCAATCAATAGATCGTATGATCCCAGGGGTAATACATTAAGGGTTGCTTGGGTGGGGAATTCACCCAACCTTAGTTGGCAGGCTGGTATGACCTCTACTACCTTTCTTTTGGTGCCAGTGGGTAACTGTACCAACCATGGCTTAGTTTGCTTTCATGGTTGTAGCTTACATTTATCCATAGCTTTAGGGGCTATATAACTCAAATTTGAACCAGGGTCAATCAAAACAGACACCAGATGATTGAAAATCATACCTTCTATTTCCACCACTGAAGCCTGGTGGTCAGCTTGGTTATTATCCAAGGTTGCATAAATCTGCGACACACTCCTTGCCACATCATTGACTGTGGTAGCTTCCTGCATGTTATAAACTTTCTGACTATTCTGTTGTCGGTGTGGACAGTCTCTCATGAGATGCTCTTCTCCACAACCCCAACATTTCAAAGGTTCTTTCTTTGGGTTATTAGTCTTTACTGGTATAGGTCCAGAAGTTTTATTTCCGTCTAATGATGGAAAGTTCTGCTGGAGTACACTCCGGGTTGGAAAGTTCATTATGGGGTTCTTCTTGTAGTTTTTAAATCCTGAGGATTTGATCCCCTTTTTCTGAAATTTTGAACCACTCTTCTGTCTCCAGTCTCCACGAGACTCTGCCCGATGTCCATATTGTTCATGAAAATATGTTGCCTTTCGTATAGTGTCTTCTAAGGTCTTTGTCTTGTCAAATTCAATTCGGTTCCGATATTCCTTGGGTAGCCCACTGATGAAGCGTTGCGCCTTCGCCTTCTCTGCTTTGATGTAGGGTACATATCTCAATAAGTCAAGGAATTTGTTGACATATTCCTCTATGGTAAATTGTCCCAGTTTGAGTTCATAAAACTCTTTAGCCTTCTCATCGAAATATATTTTCGACAAATACTTCTTCCGGAAGTACTTCTCGAACCGTTTCCAAGACAAGTCCTCCTCGCGGACCCCTTTCATATTCTTAAGATCTTCCCACCAGATGGAAGCCTTTCCGTTCATATTGAAGGTGGCCACTTGGGCCTTTAAATTCTCTGAAAAATCATGGACTTTGAAATATATCTTCAGTCCAAGTAGCCAGGCCTTGACTTCCTCTCCCTTCTTTATCTCACTATCGAAGGAGGGAGGTTTGGCCTTTCTGAATTCCTCAAATTTACGACTCTTGGAAGTCTTTTGCTTCTTCTGTTTTCTTCGAGAATAGGAACTAGTCCTGTTGCTGGAAGAGCCTTCTGAATCGCTAGCTTCCTTCTCATTGGAATCATCCGCCACGGGTCCTTTACCTCTGGGGTGGACCTTTCTTGAGGTGCTTCTCTCAGTATGGCCACTGACATGATCATGGTTCTGCACTTCGGGTTCATGCTGCATTTGTCACTGTAGGTCGGATAAGCTCTGTAGTAACACTGCATTAATTTCGATTTTCTTTTCTTGTTCTTTCATCATCCTTTCATTGTCGGCCTTGCAGCTTTGCAACTCAACCATGAGACTCCTCACAGTCTCGGCTAGGTTTGGAGGGGTTCCTATTGCTCTTCTTTCGTCAGACTCTTCATCTCTATTGTGGGAACCTTCTCCCATCTCTTGGTGAGTCACCATACTCTGCGTCTGTCAATTCCTGCGGCTGATCGTCCGCTTGAGTGAAAAGACAAACACTGGCTATTAGTCAAGGGGTTAAATACATTTTCATAATTTGCGCATAATTTATATCCCTTTCACATGCATACACAGTTGGTTTCTCGTTTCCAAGTTTTTAATCTTGGACAAGAGAGTTAAGTTATTGGGTTACTCCTCATAGGAGTGCTTCGAATGGAGCTTATGCGCAACTCGTACACGAGCCCAATCAGGCCGAGTGTTGTAACCATGCTCTGATACCACTTTGTCACATACCCACTACCTAAATTAGATTTTTCTGGTCTTCTGCCGGACCAGAACCCCTAATTATCCATGGAGTCCCAGCGTAAGCTAGCTCTTTCTCTCTCCTTCTCCGTTCCCATGTGATCACGGGTCATGTTCACGGTTCAATTTGAACGCAGTGCCTATTTGTATTTCTCACCTCGGTGCTGCAGTAATGTCTAAACGTTCGACTCTGCAACCGTGAACCCCGACAGGGCTAGTGATCGACCAATGGGGATGAATCCCTACAGGGTCAGCAAATGGCCAATAGGAACAAATCTCAATAGGGGTAGAGAACCGCCAGTGAGAACAGGCCCCATTGCGCGGTTAAGTGGAATATAGGTGGAAAAAAGGGAAACTCGACACGGTAGTCAACATGACAGGAGGGTGGGCCCCACTTCACACACCACACTATTCCGACCCCCCCCCCCGCCATTAAAGACATAATGGCAAGGGGAGTCTAGAATCCACTTAAGCATCGTTGATCATGATGAGTTAATCTCGACCGTTCGAGAGTTGCGTGTCCAATTCCGAACCCCCCCCCTACCGCTAAAGGCAGAACAGTAAGGGGGCTTCGGAATGGAACCTTAGCCGTAGATCTGGACGGGTGGACTCTGGCCATATAGATCTGCTCACCGCTTATCCTAAAGCATATTCATGTCCTGGCTTAAGTTGACGTATCATCTCCACATCTAACGGTCATTACAGACCCTGAGATCCTCCGAAAGAATCTCGTCCGTTCATCGGGGTTTATCATCCCGAGAATCCAGACTCTCGATCACGGGACCCTCGAATCCTCGATCCCCAGTTTCCCGATGCGGTTAATCTCTCGACACGTGGCCTCCGTCAATCGAACGACTCAGATCTACTCCGGGGTTTCCTCCATGGGAAATCCTGAACTCTTGTCAATGGGAATCCCGATTCCGCGATTCCCGATGAGACAATTCACCGATATGGTCCCTTACGTGTTAGCCCTCCTAGCTAAACTCCTGGCCCACGTGACCACTATCTCACAAGACCGCAGCCTTATCTCCTGTCGGGTTTTTGGACTTTCCAATGCCGAAATGTACTCGTCCTCAGGATTCACGATCCGCTGAATCCCGATATGCAGATATAAAGACAGCTGGCCCTACAATGGACGCTTTTCACTTTGTCGAGATTCCAAGTGGTAAGGCCTTTAACACCCTACTTTATCCTACTAATATAATGGTCGTGGGGGACCACATATTTCCCGATGAAATCTCATCCTTCGATCACCACTTATCAAGGTTAAGGCCCTTAACACTTCTTCCTCTCCTTCCAATCTGACGGTCGTGAGTGACCACAGATCTCCCGACGGAGTCTCATCCGTCGATTCGATATTCCATCCTTAAGCTGCCATCTTGGGTTTTTAAGAGGATCGTTTCCCCTCATACAGAGTTACTAAGGCTTTACGCCTTCACATTTACCTTCTGGGTTCTTGAGGGGTTATTTAAGGAGAGTAGCTCTATGGGGAGACCTACTCAGGGTACTTTCTGAGGCCAAAAGGGTATCGTCCAACCGAGGTCCAGACATGAAGTCCGAAATAGACCAGTACGCATGTAAATAATAATTCATGAGGACATATGTCATATATAGTCTCTTCCATAAAAATATACAACTACTAGTACTGATCAAAACATCCTACATACATTCTTACAATGAATTCATTCATAGTTTCACAGCTTATGGGCATAATCATCAGAACAAACATATATACATATATATTTTAAGATGCCAGAGGAAAAACACTTATCAGAAAATAACACTAGGGGTTATGCAACTGCTGAGAGGGTTGCTCGTTTCCACCCAACCGTAGGCTTAGCGACTCCCAGCGGATTTACCACTAGCCACCCCCGAGCTGAGACCACGATGCTGTGAGACTGCGTCTCTATTTTCCAGTGACCAGGAGCGAAGGTTGAAATCCTTCCTCTCTGCTATCACTCACTCTGCATAATGCCAGAGTTCTTCCCTCTCGTCTGCCCCCCAATCGCTTCTACCCCACGCCTTATCGTCTTGCGAGGTTGCGTGTGGCGCGATTACCCTCGCGCTGATCAGGCCCGAAGACTCTACGGATGGGAGGTTCACCTCCCATCCCTCATTAAACAATCTACCTACCAGCCTACGAGACATTTAATTCAGGGCCAGCAAGCCGATTTTGGTTCGCCGGACCAGTGGAGTCCAAATACGGTATTAATTCTCGGTGGAAGTTAACACCACCTTTTCAGGTGCCTTCCACCGCCATCGTGGTCTCTTTTTCTACACATCCCCTCTCAGTAGTCCTGCAATAAATTCAAAATGTTATTCACATTCATTGATCACATATTCACATTTATGAGTTTGCCATAGTTCTTGGCCAGTCCAGTTATTTTTACAAACTGGGGGAAACAGGGTGTTACAAAGGCCATTATGAATTTTTGGTCATGCCTTTTGGCCTTACAAATGCACCTTCCACATTCCAAGGGTTGATGAATTCCATTTTCAATCCCTTCCTTAAAAAAATTGTCTTAGTATTTTTTGATGATATACTAATCTATAGCAAGTTTTGGGAGGATCATGTGTGACATGTTGACAAGGTGCTACAACTACTAGAGGAGCAACAACTATATGCCAAACCATCCAAATGCTTCTTTGGAGTAAAGGAGGTAGAGTATTTGGGTCATATTGTATCTCATGAAGGTGTCAAGGTAGACCCTAACAAGATTAAGGCCATGATGGACTGGCCGATTCCCAAA
>ML784474.1:340157-403526 GCA_009831015.1 Picea engelmannii
CCAGGTCATTACCGCACACTTACCTAGGTGCACACAACACAAAAAATGTGCGCACCCTGTCTTTAAAACAATTCTCCACGCACTTGTTGAGATGTGCGCAATACCAAAATCCAGGTGTCAATGGCTCACCAACCTATATATACATTACATAAACCATTAGCATCAATGACTCACTAGCCTATATGTACAATTAAAAAGGGTCCTGGATTGTGGACTTTACACCACAAGAATCAATACTGCAAAGCTCCCACCGTAACGAGGTTTATCATAGAATCGAGTCAAACCCTTAGCCACAAAGGCGTCACCTTGAAGATAATAGCTGCTTTGATACCGAATGTAAGCTTTAAACCTTTTACAGTAATGGAATGCACACACAAATTCTTGAAAAACATAAAATAACACAATTGCAATCACACATATACACATAGATTTACCTTGGAAACCCAAACCGGGAAAACCAATGACCTGTTTAGAGCTGCACCTCTAATTCTTATTCATTATCTTACAACTTCATTGTTTACAATAAAATATATATAGAATCTCGTGGCATCCAATACCCCTAATACATTGACCCAGATTAGACTACAACCCTAATTCCATAACCAGAATTAGAAAACCATGGGCTAAGCCACAAATCCACCTATGCACCACAAAACCACCAAAAACGAAAACCGTGTGCTGAAAACCACTAAAAAATTGACGCAAAAACTACTAATTTTTTTTCGTGACCCCCCTGTTGTACCTAGCGCAACAAAGTGTGTGAGTTTGGTCGTGCAAAGAATATAAAACATACCCAACAACGAGTCTCTATAATCATAGTTAAAACATGCTTGTCCAAAAGTTTATTGCCTATCTTTTTCAACTCTTGAAGGCTCCCCTTCGTTGACAAATCCATTGAACTTCTTTCATCACTTAAATCGAGTTCTTAGATTCTTGGATAATAATCCTCTAAGTTAGAAGCTTTGAACAAGAGGGATGCATTATTGTCTACCATATTTGCACTCCATCCATCTTTGCACGTTCCTAGTATTGCTCAAATTTATTTATTCATCACCTTTCAATGCTTAGGTTAGCTTAAAACTCAATTGTTATATTCTAAAGTTTTAATTATTGTATTCTAAAGTTGGTGATGGCTAAAGATAATGCTAAAGATAATGCATAACAGTCTGATCAAAATGATAATAACTCTAATAGCTAATTCTACCAAGGATGCTCTTACATCAATTATCCATAAAATTCCCCACAAAATGTTTATACCCCATATGTATATATGGTATTTCCTTACCTCCACATTCCCATATTTCCCCCCCAAATCAAAATTATTTTAAAAAATATCCCATCTAAGACTACTTGTATCTATGTGCTCAAATAAGGTACAGTGAGCGGTATTTGCGGTGTTAGAGAACAACTGATGGAGCCGAATGGAATTGATGCTTGACGTGCCTCTTACACTTTATTTCACTCTAGCAGTGATTGGCACTTTCACTTTCGACATTAAAAGGTTGGAGGTGGGCGATTGGATTGGACATGTTCAAATATTCAATTACGGTAGGAGTGTAATTCAATCATTCTCCAGGTAGGGCATTACCTCCACTTTAGCTGTAATTGCCACTAGTTTCTTCAACCTTTCAACTGAAATCGACCAAAATTATTTTCAAACAAGAAATTAGTTTGACAGTGGAACATACTTTCATCCTCGATACATTGTACAAGTAAATAACAACTAAGTGACAATCTTTATTCTAAAGAACCAAAACTGGTTTGCCCAGGAGAACAAGTCTCTTCGGTCGGTCTTAAAATTCCAAAAAGAAAAAGTTCAACCTGAAGATAATAACTTGTTCCTCCATATCATCTATTCTCTTTTTCTACAACAATCAAACTGATATAAAAACGAACACTACACAGAGCTATATATTTTTCATGTGACAAATCCCAAGATCTCCTATATCATATATTTCTACCAGTATCTGTAGTGTCTATCTATTGCAATTGCTCATCAACTTTCGAAGGTTTTAGTATATCCATCTTCTTACAGCTTACCCAATTGGAGATAAAGAGTGTTGCTATATAATTGTTTGAGAATGGGATTCATGAGAAACGTTAGAATAGAATTTCCTCAAATCATGTCAAGGTTCTGGTCATGCTTTATATCTCTGTGCAGCAAAAGGTCAAGGCTAACAGGCCAATCCCCGGATGCCAGAGAAGCAGTCCTGCTAAACTATGTTCTGAAAAATTCAGAGAAGGGAAATGCAGAGTCTGTGCTGAGTGCCATTGAGAGTTATGCTCAGCACACTTGGCTGATGAATATAGGCAAGGAGAAGAGCTCTGTGCTGGATGGTGTAGTGCAGAGATTTGATCCCAAAGTGGTCTTGGAGCTTGGAACTTACTGTGGCTATTCTGCCATAAGAATTGCCTCCAAGATGACAAAGCCAGACAGCAAGCTGGTCTCTATAGAAAATAATCCACAGAACTGTAGTGTTGCCAGAGCAATTATTGAGCATGCAGGTGAGAGTTTAACTTTTTGTTATCATTTTTGTTTTTAGTCATGGTTATGGTTATGTTTATGTTTATGTTGGGGACCATTCAAGCCACGCTGAGTGTGCCAAGATCTGAGAATGTCTATGTAATTGGAATTAGAACTCATATACTTTGTTATGTCAAAGGCTTAGACACGGGTCTAGAGATAGTATACATGGAATTTATGGATTACACGTAGACAACGAGAACCCTAATGGAAAATTATAAAGGTTTGAGATAATCTGTAAGTATAATTACTGCTTATGGCAGTCTTTTATGGAAAATTATAAAGGTTTGAGATTATCTGTCAATATAATTAGTGATTATAGCAGTCTTTTACAATCCTTATAGCAGCTAGTCTGTCAAGCTGCTGTCTTCACTCAGCTTGTGTTTGGTTCCAATATGTTAGTGTCTAAAGGACTGTGCTGGTTTGTTGGTTTATCTCAATGAATACATAATAGAACTTTCATGTGAAGTATAATTAGAGCATACCTATATTGTTATATATTAGCCTTACAGGTAAGTTGTTCAAATGAGTTATTTATTTGGTTTAGTTTGGGTGGTTGAGAGGAATGATTGTTTTTCTTTCATCCAGATTCATTTCCAAGTGACATGTTGAACTTATAATGAAAATATTGTTTTAATGGCTTTGATCCCTATTACCCTGAGTATCATCCAAAAATTTTTAAGGTTTTCTCGAACTTTGTAACCTGAAAACAAAGATATCCAAATAAAAATCTTACAAAAGTCTTACAATGACTAAATTACATACAAAACCCAAAAACAGCCCAGCAGATGCAGGCAGAACCCAAAAGCAGCCCAGCAGAGGCAGGCAAGAATCAATATCCTATAGTGTATGGAGTCGTAATTATAATTACAGCATATGGCCATATTTGGCCGATAAAGTCCTAAAAGGTCGAAGCTTATCAATAAGTTCCTCGTATTACAAAATAAATAGAAAGATTGGTTCATAAATGGCCCTCATTCAAATAGGTCTTACAGTTTGATTCATCCAAGGACCATTTTGCACTGTTTTTATGAAAAAAACAAAATTGATATTGGTTTATTTTCATTTAGTTCATAGATCTGTTTGTTAAGGAATCATATTAATGTAATAATCAAATAACTAAATTGTTGAAACTTAATCTTTAGGAGTGCATTCAGGGAAAGTTTTAACAAGGGATTTAGCATAATTTGGATTTGTCCTTATTCCTCTTCCGCTTACTTTACTGTATTATAATTTAGCAATTCCTCATAATTTGGAATTTAGCATAATTTGGCTTTGGATTTATTCCTCTTGCTTTATTATATTGCTTTATTATATTAAATCTAGTAATTTTCATAGTATATTATGTTATTGTAAATGCATAATTTAACTCTTATTAAATAGTCAAAGGTTATCTAAAATATATAAGCTGTAGAAATAACAATTTTCATAATATTTTATGTCATTGTAAATGCATAATTTAACTCTTATTAAAGAGAGGTTATCTAAAATATATAAGTTGTCTCTACGCAATTTCAACCTAGATCTCAACAATGAGAGTCCATGGCTTTTACCATTTTCCCTCAATAAATAATTTAATGTGAAATCTATGTCACGTTAACTAAATCCGTATTTAAATAAACTAAAACAACATAATTTTATTAACATGACTTACAGCCACTACAATAAATTATAGTACACTGCCTGTAAAATTTAGTAAAAGTTATTGGATCAGGTAACAGAATTCTTTGTGAAATTTGAAACAATCCATTCAAACCATATCTGCTCTATGGACAGATTTTTTATTGGCCAATAAGCTAACACTGATTAAATATTAGCCAACATAAAACAAATTAAAATAACTTTTGCATGTGTTAAATAAGTTCTGACTGTGTTTTCAGAGTAATAAACCTTTGAACATAACCCAGGGTTTGTTACACACTCACATTTTTTCCATGACATGGGAGGCTTGCACTTATTAATTACAGTCTATAAAAACCATAGAACACTGCAAGTTTTAAGGTTTAGTCAAACTTATTTGATTCAAACTCAAAACAAAATCATTCATGTAATGCTTTGTGAAATCAAAATAAATCAATCCAAAACCTTTTTTAGACCATGCTTCCCATAGCAACATAGAAGTGATTATGCAATACAATAGATGCTAAATTTGTATTTCTTTTTAATTTGGTGTCAGGGCTATCATCAAAGGTGAAGGTGATGGAAGGAACACTGGCTAGCAATTTGGAGGAACTGGATGAATTTCTGGAGGAAGAGAGAATTCCATACTTTGAATGTATATTCATGGATCACTCCAAGCAGTGTTATTTGTCAGACTTTCTGCTTATGAGGGAGAGAGGAATGCTGGGAAAAGGGACTGGCATTGTGGCTAACAGTAGTACAATGGGATTTACTGGAGCTTCTGATTTCTTCACTTATCTGAGAAGCCACCCAGAGGAATTGGAGACTGAAGATCATAAGTGTAGTCTGGATCCACTGTCACTACCATCCACTGTCACAGTCTCCATTTACAAGGCTGATCTGCCTGTATTCATTCATTAGAACATAGTTTCATGCATGTTTTGCATATAATTCTTTAAGCACATTAGATGCATAAACAGTCTTATAAGAAAGAACAGAGAGCAACTCATTGTGGGTGTGTGCATCTGCAAGTGTATCCACAGTTAGGAATTCCAATTTTTTATTGATGTACTGGTGTAACTCATTTTCGTGCTTGAGAACAATAATTTTTCCAACTTAGCCACATCTAAACAAGTCTGGTGTGGGAACCTCATTTGTTTATTCATCAACCAATTGATCATGGTGCTGGCGCAGTGGTTGCCACTTCATAATTTGATCTTTTTGATACTTCAATGGATAGACTTAGTTGGGAAAAGTCTTAAAAATGTAAAAAAATAATGATTCAAATAAGCTTTAGTATAATTTGTTTTGGCAAAATGAAATTACTTGACACCCTAATCCAGAATTCCTTCAAAATCCTCTCTGCAAATAGTCATGGTGTACAAATTGCACATATACAACCTATGCTAGTCTTTATGGTAAATTAGATCACGTGACAAAGTCCATGGTTTTTATATGAAGTGTGCACGATTACATGATTACACGGTCTACCATGATTGAGTGGAATCTTTAGGTTCATAATTTTTATGAATCGATGGATAAAAGGTGAGATATGATTGAATTTAGTATCTTCTCCTTTCACAGGTTACTTCACTCACAAAGAGGGGTTATGCTTTATATGAGAAAGTATTAATATAAATTTGAAGTTATTAAAGAATTGATATCTTTCAAATTCATATAGATATAATAATGGAAATAAACATAAATAAACATACTAAAAATTATCCATTTTCATATTCATTTTATTCATAAACAAAGAATAAACTTATTTGCATAATTATAGACAAAGTTTAAGGTAGAGATGGAGTACTTGTCTTTTAATTAATTAAGATTGTTAAAGAAACTCATTGCATGAACAATTTTCCACCCAACTTTACGTATGTAGTGTAAGTGCCACCTCAAGCCCAACAATGAGGCCACCATGGTGAAGGAAATTAGCTATACACTCACATGTTGTAATACTCACTACTACTAAACTCAACAATTTATAATTTTTTTTTCCTCATACCATTAAATTAAAAATATGCAAGAGGCTAAAAATGTCCATGCATCTAACAACAATTCCAATAAACATGAATGCAACTAATTAAACATACACATAGCAACATATAATTTCTCAAAAACACAGAGTTTACACCCAACAATATAAACCCATAAATAAAACATTGAGCAGAGATAAAAGCACTCATCTTTTATAAATAAAATTCAATCTGTTTCAGAGTACAAATGTTCTTCCCAACCATAGACTTGTTGTTCCAGTTCTCAACATCAAGTCACCCCCGACTTGGGGCTATGAATTCACAAGAGACAATGGTCTCTAAGGATGGCTATTGCCCCCCTCTTAACAATCAATTCCCACAGCTAGTTCCAATCCATTAGCTCTCTTCCCCTCAACCTGCACAACCCAAGGAATGCGATCCCCTTGTCTGCCACACAGTCCCTTAGGCTATCCCACTTCCCTCTAGGGATTCAACACAGGTTTTACAAGAAATCTCTTTGTTGGAGACTCCAGGAATTTAGAGTTGCAACTAGAATTCTCACTGCAACAAAATACTTGCTTCTCTTGACAATTTCTTGAACAAATTTTTACTCACAGGCCTACAACATCGCTTCCCATGAAATTACAACTCCAATCAACTATTATACATGCCCACTATAGATTATTTCAATCTTTTGCACTCAGAACTCTCTTACTGTCCAAAACTCTGCTTCTCCAAACTGCTACCACTTGCCCATATAAATTTCCTCACTGCCAATAATCTGTCTCTTTTCCCCATACAAATTTCCTTCATTTTCCCATGCTTGCTTGACTCACACTCTTCCCAAGGGTGATTGTACTCAGGCCTATGCTCTTAATAACTATGTGAGGTGACTTCACTCACCCACCCTCTCACATGTATTCAATGATTGGACTCTAGAACACTCAACATAAAGTAGAAGGTGCATAATAAGGATAATTTAGAAAGATGATTTGAGTTTAGTAAACAGAGGTAACTCTCCCCCTTGGACCCCTTTCCCCTCTTGTGGATATTAAGACCCCAAGTCTCTGTCTGTGTCCATCGACAACTGGCGATACATTCTTATTTATTTTATTCATCATTTACATATTATGTCACTTGACTCACGACCATACATCATATTTACAATACATATTGTTAATTTGGGGATTAAAAATGGGGATGTTACATTCCCCTCCCCCTACCAACTGCATTGTCCTTAGTGCACATCACCATACAATTTACACATTGACATATTTAAAATGTTACATCATAATACTTTAATAATTCTGTAACTTAATGAGTCACGCAACAATTCTCTTTTCCCTTCAACCTGCACATCCTAAGGAATGAGATATAGCATTGGTAGGACAATAAGTCTTGGAGTTGTGGCTCTAGGAACTCCAACTTCCAAAATTGATTCTTCATTTTCTTATGTACAAATGTACATTTGTTTTTCTTCAAAATTTGTAAACAATTGCAGTTATGCTTCCTACATGGTCTCCTCATGCTCCCACATAGCGTATTTAGAATCGTAGCAATTCCATTGAACCTTTACCAAGTTGATGGATTTGTTCCTGAGCACTTTGACTTTCCAGTCTAAGATGTGCACTGACTCCACCCAAAAGTCCCCTTCGGGTTCCACATGGATAACAATCCAATCAATCACATGGTTAGGATTAGGTACATACTTTTTTAATAAAGATACATGGAACACATTATAAATTCTCGTGGATGCTGGTAATGCCAACATGTATGCCATTGAGCCTATCCTTTTTAGGACTTCAAACGTACCATAGTATCTTGCTGCTAATTTTGGGAAACATTCCAACTTCAACAGACTCCTCTTGGATTTAACCTTTAATAACTCACGTTCTCCCACTTTGAATTCTCTATGTGTTCTTATTTTATTGGCATAGATCTTCTACATGTCATGTGAAACTTTCAAATTATATCTGATCTTTACCATCCTCTCTTCCATTTCCATTAATATTTCTGGCCAATCACGACTCTATCTGCCGAGTTATCTCAACTCACTAGCGTGTTGCATTTTTTTGCATACAAAGCTTCAAACAAACTCATCTTCAATGATTCCTAATACCCATTATTGTAAGCAAATTCAGCAAAATGGATATAGTCCTCCCACCTAGAAGGATTTCCCATTACATGCATTCTCAACATGTTTTCATTTATTTGATTAATCCTCTCTAATCACCCATACGACTCTGGGTGATATGCTATACTGAAATTCAAATTGGTCCCAAATCCTTTAAAAAATCCCTTCCAAAAATTGGAAGTGAACTTGGGATTTTGGTCCGACACTATTGCCTCAGGAACATCATGTAGCCTAGCAATTTCCTTCATATAAGTTTTTACAATATTGGCTGCCATATGAGTTATTTTCATCGGAATGAAATGTGTAGCCTTTATAAGCTTTTCCACCACTACTATGATGGAATCATGTTGCTTTGTTGTCCTGGGAAATTCGGTAATGAAATCAATAGTAGGAACCTCCCATTTCCATTTAGGAATGGGCAATGGTTGCAACAATCCCGCTGGATGCATGTGCTCAGCCTTTACCTTCTGACATTGCATGTATCTAGTTAAATAATCAGTCACATATCTTTTCATACCAGGCCAAAATTTTTGGCATCTTACATATGTAATAGTTTTCTAGTATTTTGGATTTTGGTTCGATACTATTGCCTTAGGAACACCATGTAGCCTAACAATTTCCTTCTTATAAGTTTCTGCAATATTGGCTGCCATATGAGTTATTTTCATTGGAATGAAATGTGTAGCCTTTGTACTCTTTTCCACCAATACTATGATGGAATCATCTTGCTTTGTTGTCCTGGGAAATTTGGTAATGAAATCAATAGTAACAACCTCCCATTTTCATTTAGGAATGGGAAATGGTTGCAACAATCCCGTTGGATGTATGTGCTCAGCCTTTACCTTCTAACGTTCCATGCATCTGGCCAAATAATCGGTCACATCTCTTTTCATACCAGGCCAAAAGTTCTGGCATATTACAACTGTAATAGTTTTCTAGTATTCTGGATGTCCAGCATATGTCACATTGTGCATCTCATTAAAAATTAAATTTCTCAATTCCCGAGAATTGGGAACATAAACTATGTTTCTGAACATGAGGATTCCATCCTCTTCTAGGTTGTAATCTTTATATTTCTGTTGTGCATTATTCTGTTGTAAACTTTCTTTAACTTGCACATAATGTTGGTTTGTCGTTACAACTTCTAAAATTCCGTCTTTTAAATCTTTCCTATACATACTAATGGCTGTAGAATGTATTTCATGCACTCTTCTACTGAGTGCATTAACCACTTTATTCTCTTTTCCCTTTTTGTGCTTAATCTCAAAGTCATATTCACTGAGAAATTCGAGCCATCTAGTTTGTCTGACATTTAATGTTGACTGTCTAAACAAGTATTTCAGACCACTATGGTCTGTCATCAATTCAAATTTTCATCCCATAAGGTAATGCCTCCACATTTTTAAAACATGTACTATGGTCGTGAACTCTAAGTCATGTGTAGCATAATTTATTTCATGCTCCTTTAATTTTCTAGACTCATAACAAATTACATTATCATTTTGGGTAAGGACTGCACCAAGCCCTTCCTTGCATGAATCCATGCATACAAAAAAATGCTCATTTGAATATGCAACTTTTAAAATAGGTTAACATGTTAATAAATTCTTTAAGCAGTGGAAATTTTCTTCACACTTGATACTCCATTCAAATTTTACTCCTTTGTTTTGCAAATATGTTATTGGGTGTGCAATCTTGGAGAATCCTGAAATGAATCTCCTGTAGTAACCATCTAGACCCATAAGTGATCTAACCTATGAAATATTCGTTGGCATTGGCCGAATTTTGATTGCTTCAATCTTTTTTGAAATCACTACTAGGCCAGCTTATGAAACAATGTGACCAAAATAATGGATCTACTTTTGGTAAAAAGTGCACTTACTTAACTTGGCATACAATCGGTTCTCTCTCAATACTTGTAGCAACATTTTCAAATGTTTCTCATGCTCCTCCTATGTCTTGGAATAGATAAGAATATCATCCAAGAATGCAATAACAAACTTGTCCAATAAATCTTTGAACACCCCATTCATTAGACACATAAATGTAGTGGGTGCATTTGTCAACCCAAAAGGCACCACCACAAATTCATAGTGTCCATACCTGGTTCAAAAGGCTATCTTTCTAGTATCTTCTTGTTTTAGTATCACTTGATGATAGCCTGATATCAAGTCAATCTTGGAAAACATATTTGCTCCCTTTAACTGATAAAAAAGATCATCAATTCTCGGCAAATGATATTTTTTCTTGACTATAACCTTGTTCAACTGTTTGAAGTCAATACACAACCTCAAAGTTCCATTCTTTTTCTTCACAAAAAGAACTGGGGCACCAAAAGGAGAAACACTTGGGCGTATGTACTCCTTCTTCAACAACTCTTCTAGTTGCATTTACAATTCTTTCAGTAATAGTGTGGTCATTATGTAGGGAGTTTTGAACACTGGGGAAAATCCAGTCATTAAATCAATAGAAATCAATGTCACTCTTTGGTGGAAATCCTGGAAACTCCTCAAACACATTTTCATACTCCTTCAATACTGGATAATCTTCAAGACTTGGCTCCTTATCCTTCATTGGCTCTTCTATATGGGCTACATATATTTGACACCCTTTTCTAAAACTTCTTTTCAGCTGCAATGTTGAAATCTCTCGAATAGATATAGGCCTCGGAATAGATTGAACTGACCTTGAATTCCCTTCCTTATCAATACATGTGAAAGTCTTGTTATAACAATCTAAGACAACACAATTCTTTTCTAGCCAGTCCATACCAATCGAGCAGTCATAAGACCCAAGCGATATGTTGTTCAAATATTCCTTAGTGTTGATTCCATTCATTTTTACTAGGAAATATTTAACAAGATCATTGATTATTCTCTTGGTTCCAGTAGCTAGCTAAACTAACCAAGACTTTTCATGCTTACATTTCTTCAATTTAAATCTTTCAACTAGGTTTGGATCTATATAGCTATGACTAGCTCCAAAATCAATCAAAATAACTATGGAATGATGATCGATCTTATCTTGTACCTCAATCATGTGAGATTGATAGTCTGCTTGTATATTTTCCAAGGTTGTATAAATCCTTGGCATGCTTTTTCCCATGTCCTCTATTGGCTCCTCCTCCTTGATGTTATGCAAAATACTCATGTTATCTCCCCGGTGAGGACAATGTTTATACATGTGGTCTCCCCCGCATCGCCAACACTTTATGGGCTACATTATTGGCCTCTTCCCCAAGGAATCTGTCATTTGTTGATCACCTTGAGAAGGCTTCCCTTGCTGATATGCTTGTGAGTTATTCTTGATGAAGGGTGACTTGAATAATTTCTTCCTCTCATCCATGTTTCCTTTCTTCTTATCATCCCAAGCCTTTTGGAAATCCGACCTTCCTTTGTTCTACTCATACAAATATTTATCCTTTCTTATGGATTCTTCCAAATTATCGGGCTCATCAAATCAAATTTGGTCCTTGTAGAAGGATGCCAGTCCACTTAGGAACCTCTGAATTTTGACCTTCTCACCCTTGATGAAGTCCACATACCTTAGATTTTCCAAGAATTTCCTCTCATATTCATCCATGGACATGTTCACAAGTTTGAGTTCAAATAACTCTTGCATCTTCCCATCATAATATTTCTCTGACAAATACTGCTACTAGAAATATTTCTTGAACTGCTTCTAAGAAATTCTCTTCTCATCAAGGTGCTTAACCTGATCCCACCACATAGATTCCTTTTCTTGAAGATGGTAGGTTGCAATTTTGGATTCTACATTTGATGAGTAATCATGCAACGAGAAATAATTCCTCATTCCCAACAACCATGCCTTTGCATCTTCTCCCTTCCTATTCTCTCCATCAAATGATGGTGGCTTGATCTTTTTGAGCTCCCTTTGCAATATATCTAATCCTCATTCTCAACCAGCTTTACAGGCTCAACTCTACCCCTACATCTATTGAATTCGGTCTCTAATTTTCCCAAGCTCATAGGTAGACCTATGACCTCTTCTCCATGATTGTAATATACTTGGACATCCTCCACATCTCTATTTCTCATGTAGGAAACCAGATATGATTTATTGTATCTCTAATTCTGAAAAAAAATGTGCAAGCAACAATTTTTGTTAGAATTAAACATATTGCAAAATATTTTATTAATTAGGCTACAAGCCATTCTTCATCTCAATTTATGAATACAAAATGCATTAATTCAAATTATAATTCTAGACACATTCCTCTTTGAATAATGTTTCAAATGACTGCTCATTTTCCCAATCCGAGCTCTATGATGATAGTTATGGTATGAAAAAGTTTAGACTATTTTCTCATTTTTCCCTTTGAGCTACCAATGTCTTCTCTTCCATCATGTACAATTTTAGGTACCCATATTCCAATTATGGTTCCATGACTACCTTCTAAGGTCCATGATATTTCCACAAATTGCTCATGTGCACCAAACTCACTTCTAAGCAAGGAGTTATGCCCTCTGGAAGTAAACTGGTACCTAATTTATACCTTATATTATTTCATTTGTAACTTCCTCATACAAGCTCTTCTTTGCGCTTAGAATGACTTGCTAGAAATCTCTTACCTCCGAAAAATGCCATTTATGGCCTCAAATTTCCTCTACAAGTTTATGACCTCCAAAATCCTAAAAATATTAGTAAAAATTAACTAGTTTACTACTACAACAGTCCTTAAAACAATTTGAATTTGTCTTCAAACTATTTGACACTACTATAGCACAATGTTAATATGACATGCACATGTCATAAGGTTTTCTGAAACCTACAAGCCAAAAGTCTATCAAAATTTTTCCTTCATGGACCTTTCCATCGGAATGTCAAGTTGCATGTTATAGGGTTTTCCCGAAACCCACAAGCCACAAGCTTATCATACTTTTTCCTTCATGCAATTTTCTATCAGAATGTCAAGTTGCATGTTATAGGGTTTTCTCGAAACCCACAAGCCTATCAAACGTTTTCCTTTGTGGAATTTTCCATTGGAATAATAAACTTGCATGTTATAGGGTTTTCCCGAAACTTGCAAGCCACAAGCGTATCAGACCTTTTCCTTCGCGGACTTTTCCATTGGAATGATCAACTTACATGTTATAGAGTTTTCCCAAAATCCGCAAGTTGAAAGCCTATAAATTTATGTAGGAGAAAAACTACCCCACGTCAAAATTGAAATTTCGAGACCTTCCAGAAGACAACATGGTCATGAGGACGATATTTCCTCAGATTTGATTGAGTTTGTTAACCGCTTGTTAATGATATTCCAATTTCTATGGATCGTGAGTGATGTTAGGGATTTGATCAGATCCTTTCAGTGATCAGATCCATATTGTATTGTGTCATTTAAATTTTAATCCTGTGTGCTTAGAAAGGGGGGTCTACACAATGTAAAATTGAGGCCAGGCTCAGAGAGGTTGCATGTGTAATGAAATTGAGATCGATATTAATAGAAACTATGTATTTTATGTATATCTGTTTGTATATTGTGATATGTAATTAATTATGGTTTAATCCGGTGTGGTTGAATCCATGTTTGAATGAGTGTGTGAGAGTGGACTACACATATTTGTATCACAAGTCCAAGACGAGTAGGGGTATGACAACAAGGCACTAGTTGTTGGTTATTCACAAAGAGAGCAGAGGGGCTATCACAAACATTAGAGCGACCACATATTTCATTGACCTATTGAGATAATATCTGATCATTGATCATTGTGGATCAATGATCATACATCATTATTGATGAATCCTTTTGCATGCAGACCAGACAAGAAGAGAAAAATGATGACAAATGAATTCACATAGTTCTATAGCCATTGGTCTTATCCAATGATTGTGCGATGCAAATGAATTGTGCACAATGTTGTAACCATTGGTCCTAGCTAATCATCGCACAACGACAAATGATTTTTCCTGGTGGAATGTCGGATTGCCAAAGGTTCTACGATGGAAAGTGAGTCTTGGAATTAGGAACTTCAAGGAGATGGAAGAGGCAAGCAACAAAAGTCGTGAACAGTATAAGAGGATTGAGGGATGATTATAATGAAGTTCCTATGAACTTCATTTGGACGATTGAGATACCAAGGGCTCCATTTTATTCATGGTGTATTGGTGGATATGTCAAGTTTTATTGCTGCATGGACTCAATTGTGGTCTATTTCGTGGGCCATAACCCACAATTCCTAGGATCGAATCTCATAAAAACATTGATTTGATGGACCCCCATAATTGGTCTTCATCAAGTGGTATCAGAGTAGGGAAATATGTCTCTGCGGGAAGTGGGTAGGTGTAGAATTCTAGAGAAAAGAAGTGCTCAGGTGGTTCCAGAGGAGAGAACCCATAATGTCAAAAGGCTAAAGACCAGGAGGAAGCTTGGTGAGGTATAGGGTAGAAAGTTTGGAGGCTTGCTAAAAAGGCTTGGTTACAACTCACTGACTGAGCATGTGAAGAAGCTCAGTGATGCATGAGAAAAAAAGGAAGACTAGAGAGAGAGTGAATATGGAAGTAACAACAAAATCACGTGATCATGAGATCATGAAAGTTTTTAACCCTAGGAGTCTGATGTAGGAGAAAAAATACCCCAAGTCAAAATTAAAATTTCAAGACCTTCCAGAATACAATGTGGTCATGAGGACAAGATTTCATTGAATTCAATCAAGTTTGTTAACCGTTTGTTAGTGATATTCAAATTTCTATGGATCGTGAGTGATCTTAGGGATTTGATCGGATCCTTGCAGTGATTCGATCCATATTGTATTGTGTCATTTAAATTCTAACCCTGTGTGCTTAGAAAGGGGGGTCTACACAATGTAAAATCAAGGCCAGGACCAGAGAGGCCGTATGTGTAATAAAATCGAGCTCGATATTAATAGATACTATGTATTTTATGTATCCCTATTTGTATATTGTGATATCTTATTAATTATGGTTTAATCCTATGTGGTTGAATCCATATTTGAATGCTTGTGTGAGAATGGACTGAGTAGATCTATATCACAGGTCCAAGATGAGCAAGGGTATGACATTAAGGAACAATTTGTCATTTCTTCCCAAAAAGAGTTGAGGGGATGTCACAAACATTTGGGAAACCATAGATTCATTGAACTATTGAGATAAGATCTAATCATTGATCAAACATAGTTATTGATCAACCCTTTTGCGCGCAAACCAGACACAGAGAGAACATTGATGACAGGTGAATTTCATGCAGTGTTGTATCCATTGGTATTAGCCAATGATTGTACGATGGAAATGAATTACACACAGTGTTGTAACCATTGGTCCTAACCAATGGTTTTGTGAGGAAAATATGATTTGCGCCCAGCGGAATTACGTATTGTTGAAGGTTCTACGATGCAAAGTGAGTGCTAGAATTAGGAATGTCAATGTGTTCGAAGAGGCAAGTGATAGAATATGAAAATTGTATAAGAGGATCAAAGAACAATTGTAATGAAGTTCTTATTAAAGTCATTTGGACGATTGAGATACAAGGACACCATTTTATTCAGGGTGTATTGGTGGAGATGTCAAGTTTTATTATTGCCTAGACTCTATTGCGGTCTATTTCGTGGGACATAAAAAATAGGTCCAAGGATCAAGATCATAAAAAAAATCAATTTGACGGACCCCCATATATAATTGGTCTTCATCAAGTGGTATCAGAGTAGGGAAATATGTCTTTGCGTGAAGTGGGTAGGTGAAGAAGCCTAGATAAAATGAGTGCTTAGATGATTCAAGAGGAGAGAACCAGTACTGCAAAAAGGCCAAAGCTTAGGAGGAATCTTGGTGAGGTATTGGATAACAAGTGTCTAGGCTTGCTACAAAGGCTTGGTTACAACTCATTGTCTGAGCATGTGAAGAAGCTCAGTGATGCATGGGAAAAAAAGGAAGACTAGAGAGAGAATGAATATGTAAGTAGCAACAGAAGCGTGTGATCAAGAGATCATGCAAGTTTTTAACCTTGGGAGTCTAATGTAGGATAAAAACTACCCCAAGTCAAAATTGAAATTTCAATACCTTCCAGAAGACAACGTGGCAACAAGGACAAGATTTACTCGTATTTGATCGAGTTTGTTAACTGTTTGTTAGTGATATTCCAATTTTTATGGATCATAAGTGATCTTAGGGATTTGATCAGATCCTTATCTGATCCATATTGTATTGTGTCATTTAAATTGTGATATTCTGTTCTTAGAAAGGGGGGTCTACACAATGTAAAATCGAGGCCAGGCCCAGAGAGTTCGTATGTGTAATAAAATCGAGCTTGATATTAATATATACTATGTATTTTATGTATCCCTATTTGTATATTTTGATATCTTATTAATTATGGTTTAGTCCTATGTGGTTGGATCCATGTTTGAATGCATGTGTGAGAGTGGACTGCGCAGATCTGTATCACAAGTCCAAGATGAGCAAGGGTATGACAACAAGACACAATTTGTTGGTTCTTCACAAAAAGAGTTTAGGGGATGTCACAAACATTTGGGAAACCATATATTCATCAACCTATTGAGAGAATATCTGATAATTGATCATCATGGATCAATGATCAAACATAGTTATTGATGAACCCTTTTGTGCACAGACCAGACACAGGGAGAACATTGATGACAAATGAATTTCATGCAATGTTGTGTCCGTTGGTCTTAGCCAATGATTGTACGATGCAAATGAATTACACATAGTGATGTAACCATTGGTCCTATCTGATGGTTGTGTGACGAAAAATGATTTGCGCTGAGTGGAATGTCGGATTGCCAAAGGTTCTACGATGGACAATGAGTGTTGGAATTAGGAACACCAAGGTGTTGGAAGAGGCAAGTGATAGAAGCTGTGAACTGTAGAAGAGGATCGAGGAGTGATTGTAATGAAGTTCCTATGAACTTCATTTGAATGATTGAGATAAAAGGACTCCAATTTATTCAGGGTGTATTGGTGGAGATGTCAAGTTTTATTGCTGCCCGGACTCAGTTGCAGTCTATTTCATGGGCCATAACCCACAGGTCCAAGGATCGAAGCTCATAAAAAAAATTGATTTGACAACCCCCATAATTGGTCTTCATCAATTTTTTTTTCCTTCGCATACTTTTCCATTGGAATGTCATGTTGCATGTTATAGGGTTTTCCCAAAACCCGCAAGCCACAAGCCCATATGACTTTTTTCCTTCGTGGACTTTTCCATCGGAATGTCAAGTTGCATGTTATAGGGTTTTCCTAAAACCCATAAGCCATGGGCCTATCGGAAATTTTCCTTAATAGACTTTTCCATTGGAATGTCAAGTTGCATATTATAGGGTTTTCCCAAAATCTGCAAGCCTTCTCTCAAAAGGATTTTCCTGAAAGAACTTGTTTGAAAAACTTTTTCCCAAAATCCATTTTTCCTGAAAAATCATATTCTCGAATGCATTATCTCGAAAACATTCTTCTGAAAACTAATCTTCCTAAAAGAATTATCCACGTTGGATCTGGACCGTCAATATTCAAACTTCGCCAGGCCTCTCCAAACCCACAAATGAATCTTGACTATTGATTCTTAAAAATCAAGTGATCTTAGTCGTTGATCCATGAAATCTATCCCACAACCCTTACCTTTTGCCACTATGGACCTTGTTAGTCCACATCATGGTATGGTTCATGTCATAATTTATACGAAATTTTCCAAAAATCCTAAAAATTACAATCTTTTTTGAAAACTTAATAATTTTACTAAAACGTTATTTTTCAACCAAAATGTTCCTTCATTTTTTGAGCACCATGGAAGATATTAAATTAGATTCCCATGGCTGAATCATGACCCTGTGACTGTTAATTTTGCATCCCTTGTCAAATTACATGCATTATCCACCCAAAAATTTGGGAATTTCACAATTTTCCCCAAATCCATCACATATCCGAAATCCGTAACAATGAATTTTCCAAATTCATGCTGGTCCCTGGCCCATACGGTCTGGTGTTGAACCACAAGATTTGATACCAATCTATAATTCTCCCCACTGCAAAACCCAACAATTTTAAAATTTTCTTATCCTAAGACCATTAAATTAAAAACATGCAACAAGATAAAAATGTCCATGCATTTAACAACAATTCCAATAAACATGAATGCATCTAATTAAACATACACATAGAAACATATCATTTCTCAAAAACATAGAGTTTACACACAAAAATATAAACCCATAAATAAAAAATTGAACAGAGATTAACCCAATAAATAAATAAAAAAAAACCTCGTCTTTTATAAATCAAATGCAACCTGCTACATAGGATGAATGTTCATCCCAACCATAGAATTTTTTTTTCCAATTTTCAACAACAAGTCACCCTCGAGTTGGGGCTATGAATCCACAAGAGATGATGGTCCCTAAGGTTGGTTGTTGTCCCCCTCTCAAAAATCAATTCCCACAACTAATTCCAGTCCACCATCTCTCTTCCCCTCAACTCGCACAACCAAAGGAATGGGATCCCCTTCTCTACCACAAAGTCCCTTAGGATATCCCACTTCCCTCTAGGGCTCTAACACAAGTTTTAAAGGAAATATCTTTGTTGGGACTATAGGAATCCAAAACTACAATCAAAATTCTCATCGCAGAAAAATACTTGCTTCTCTTGACAATTTCTTGAACAAAATATTACACACAGGCCTATAGCCTCTCTTCCCATGAAATTTCAGCTCCAATCAACTGCTATACATGTCCACTATGTCTTTCTTCAATCTTCTGCACTCAAAACTCTCTTATTGTCCAAAAATATGCTTCTCCAAACCACTCCCACTTTCCCATAAAAATTTCCTCACTGTCAATAATCTGCCCCTTTTCCCCACACATATTTCCTTCTTTTTCCCATGCTTTCTTGACTAACGCTCTTCCCAAGAGTGATTTTACTCAGGCCCATGATCTCAATAACTATGTGAGGTGACTTCACTCACCCACCCTTTCACATGTATTCAATGATTGAGTTGTAGAACACTCAATAGAAAGTAGAAGGTTCATAGTAAGGATAATTTAGAAATATGGTTTGGGTTTAATAGACATGGGTAACTCTCCCCCTTGGACCCCTTTCCTCTCTTGTGGAGACTAAGCCCCCAAGTCTACATTCATGTCTATCTGGAGTTGGTGATACATTCTTATTTCTTTTATTCAATATACATCGTTTACATATTACATCGCTTGGCCCACGACCATGCATCATATTTACAATACACATTGCTAATTTGAGGATTAAAAATGGGGATGTTACACATGCCACTCAATCCAATCTGATAACTTTTATGTTCAACCAACATTCTCACAATTGAGCATTCCAAAAATTAATCTAGCCATCAAATGTCATGGAATTCTCATCCACTTCCCACACAACACAAGAAAGATACTTTGTTTCTCTACTCAACAATGCTTCAAGAGTCTTCTTCCCTTACAATGCTCTTCTAATGTAGGTAGGAAGAACCCATCCCGCTATCTATCTTCTAGGAATAACTCGACAGAGTAATACCTTGTCTTTAAGGAACCCAACGAGCATAAATTACCAGGGGAAAGGTAGGTTTCCTAAACAACCTAGACTCTATTCTCCTCTATAGTGATCCATCTCTCTTTCGAGATCCGCAAATTACTCTCCCATAGCTAATTTTGGTCTTTTTCAAGTTTTTCTATTAGTCTAAAACATAAACATTACAACATTTAAAACATCAATGATACTTGAACAAGAGAATGGTGAGAATGACAAATGTTTCCCATTAAAATGGAGGAGAGAACGAATTTCCAGGAGGGTGAAAGAATGTATTTCCATGATGATGGAGGACTCATACACTTCCCCAAGACAATTATACCCTGCCCCATGCCTCCACAACTATGGGAAGTAAACTTCATCATCAACCACCAAATACATTTAATGATTGTCTCCGAAGTCAATGGTTGTGGATAATATTTAAATAAGGCATAGATGAAAACATATGAGTTCCTAGGAAATATGAAAACATGAGATTATTTCCCCTTACCCCCATTCGTCTTCTCCTCTAGTAGACTCATAACTTCTCTCGTGGTCTTCGCAACAATCTTGGACCTTTATATCAAAGTCACCAAAAAGGTTGAATGAAATGTTAATCTCACTAACAAGCACTGAACATGTGTCTATAATTCATAAACATGTTTCTATAACCATTACTTATTATATGATAAACAACTAATATATTACACAACAAAATAAATGTACAATAACAACATGTTCAATATGCTAATAAAAACTAAATATTTTTCATCTATATCATTTTAAAACTTTATATTTCTATTCATTTTAAAGATCAGATGATTATAAAGACAATCATTTTAAGACATTTAATTTAACAAGTAAAAATCAAACTCAAAATTTACCTTAGATGCGCAAGCTTTATGTTTATTTTGGAAATAAATCAAATACTATCAAAATACTATCAAAAGGGGGATAAATATTATCATTATAATAAAAACATTTTATTAGTGATCTTGTTTATAAAAGATGTTCAATTTAACCAATCAAATAACAAATTATACTATCAAAAGTTGTTTATGAAAGATGTTCAATTTAACAAATCAAATAACAAATTATACTATCAAAAGAGGATAAAGATTATCATTATGATAAAAACATTTTATTAGTGGTATTGTTTATGAAAAGTATTCAATTTAACAATCAAGGTTTATATTCAAAACTTACTCTTTTTATCTTTATACGTTGTTTTACTAAAAAAAATTAATAATTATTAATTGTTAAATATTTGAATAAAAAATTGAATTAAGTTTTTAAATAATTATTAATTGTTAAATATTTGAAGGGGTTATTTTAATTAGTTGTTATTAGTTTTGTTGTATATTTGGTTAGATTTATTTTAATAAGTATCTAGTTTGAATTTCTCATAAAATGTATTAGTTTAAATTTATGGGTTTACTAAGGATGTCATCCATAAATATGAGGAACCATCCTTTAAATTTTTTCTCAAAAACAAACATCTAATTAATTAATTGTTGTGGCCTAGTGATAACTTAGAGCAATTCTTGTGACCAAAACCCAAATTCAAATCTTGTTTTATAGAACTTTCTAAATTTAAACATTAATATAATCTTTGAAAATATTACTCTAATATTATTGATAAAATACCAAAAACATCATTTTAAAATTAAATACTATTTTTTTTTAATTATTATCATTCACATTTAATACAGGAGATCTTACTATAATTTTTTATTTATTTATTTTTTTATTATATTTATCAATTAACATATTTGTTTCTTTGCACTCTCCTTTACACACATAGACAATTCTATCTCCAAACCTTATGAAGTCCTAAAGCATGAATTCACCCAACAATATGAATATTATTATAAGCTTGTTGGTAAAGTACCAAGAATTCCATTCTTAACTTAAATACTATTTAAAAAATAATAAATATTATCATTCGAATCTAATGGTTAAAAACCTAATATTATCATTTTATAATTATCTATGTTTATACGTTTACACTCTCCTTAAAAATGGACAATGCTATCTCCAAACCTTATCTATGTTTATACGTTTACACTCTCCTTAAAAATGTACAATGCTATCTCCAAACCTTATGAAGTCTTAGAGCATGCATTTACCCAACAATAAGAATAATCAATATGTTTATACCTTTACACTGTCCTTAAAAATGGACAATGCTATCTCCAAACCTTATGAAGTCTTAGAGCATGTATTCGACCAACAATAAGAATAATCCTTAGGAGGTTTTCTCCCTTACCTCTTTATAAGACTTTAGGTAAGTGAGAAATATATCATTTGTTATTGTATATCATCAAAAAATGGTTGTATGGTGAAATTTTTAAGTGACACTTCCTTTTGTAATCATTGAATAATCAATAGTGAATCTCCAAAAAATTGTAACTATATAACACCATATTTTTGAGTGAACTATAGGGTTAATTTGAGAGCCATCTGTTCACTATAATTGTTATTTTTCACTGTAATTGTTATTTTTCTACCCTATCTCAATTTTGAAGGATATAATGTGATTTGAGGAGGGATACAAGATTCTTCCCATGCCTCCTTTTGGGGGATGCCCTTGAAAGACACCATCAAAGTATGCCCAATGAATGTCCTTATTTATGAATTCTTCTTTTGTCCATTTTATTTTTTCTTTTTTTCTCAACTTGTGGGTATGAATTTAGTATATTTGGAGATTCGATTGCACATTTGAGGGGAAGAGTCTCATGTGCTTCAAATAGTTTTAGGTTTCTACATAGCCATATTCCCCAAGCTATATTAAGTGGAAGAGCTATGATCTTCTTTGTATCCTTATTTGTATACAAAGACTTGAAGGCTTCTTCAATACTTCCTCCTTCACATACATTCCTTAAATCCCTATTGATTCCAACTTCTTTCCATACCTCTTTGGAAAAGGAACAAGTCAGAAGTAAGTGATTTATTGTTTCCTCTTCTTGTTGGCATAGACTNNNTTTTTTTTTTTTTCTGTACAACCTACTAGGTAAGAGCCTTGTTATTTAAGGCCAACCACATGAAAATTTTATTTTTTGAGGGAAACTTTAGATTCCATATGATTTTCCACCAATAAACCAGTTGTCCCTCCAAGCCTTCCTCGATGAGGGATCTATATCTTAGTGTGGGAACATATGTCCCAGAAGGATTGAGAGACCATAACAATTTGTCATATCCATCCCCTATCCTGACATTTATATATTTCAAAGAATCTATGTATGAATTCTAAGATTCCACGAGATCTTCTCCCAATCCAACCTCCTCCCAGGTGAGCCATTTTTTTTTCCCAATTTGTAGACCTCTCCCAGTTCACAATTTGTCTCAGTGAAAATATCCCTTTGTTTTGAAGCTCCTATGTCATCTAAGGGGGTAATTTGTGGATACCTTTTATATATATCCAAGGATGGAGCCCAATTTGGACTTTATTCCCTCTACCCACATTCTAGATCAACTAGTACTAAGCAATTGGAAAGTTGAGGTCACAACTTTCTAGATAATTGATGCATTATGCACTTGTTTCATCAGGTTCCTAATCCATTCCTCTATTGTGGATGGGTAAAATTACTTGGCTTTGAGTAGCTGGACCCATAGGCCTTTTCCTTGTACTAGCCTCCATACATTTTTTGTAGCTAGAGCCTTGGAGAGGAGGAACAGGTTTTTTATGCCCCATCCGCCATTTTCTTTTGGAACAGCCAATTTTTTCTAGGATGTTAGCACACAACCTTTCTTTTTGTTATATCTTGACCAAACGAATTTGTGACACAATTTCCTAATTTTCTCCAATACACCTTTCAAGACCTAAGGCAATTAAATCCAATATATTGATATGGCTTACAATACTACTTTAATGACTATTAATCCTCTCCCTCTTAAAAGCCACTGATTGCACCATTCATTTATATTATTTTCTACTTTGGAAACTAACCATTGTCAGTCACCTTTTTTGTACATATTTGGTTTCAAGTGGAATCCCAAATAATTTATTCCTTGACCCATATCAATCACCTGGTAAGGAAATAACTAGGAAAATATCCCTTCTCATGCTCTGGAATATCCCATATGGACAAAACAAATTTGTCGAGATTTATTATCATACTAGTATCTTTACATAATACATCTAGTACATTTTTAAACTTCTTGACTATCCTTCTAAAACATTAACATAAAATAAGAATATCATCCACAAACAAGAGATGTGTGATATTTCATGTAGGACCAATGCAAATCCCTTTAAAGATGCCATTTTTCTATGCCTCTTTTAATAATCTACCCAAACCTTCCATTATTAGTAGAAATAGGAGAGGAGAGAGGGGGCATCCCTATCTAAGAGCCATGCCTAGTTTGAATAAATGGGATGTTTCCCCATTGATTGAGACAACACAGGTAATGCAACTCATCACCCATACCATAAAGTTATGAAAAAAACCTAAGTGAATGAGGATCAATCATAGGTAAATCCAACTTACCCTATCATAGGCCTTGGAGAGGTACACTTTAAGTACCATTGATATTTGATTTCTGGTCTTGATCAAGTGAAGGATTTCCTATTCTATCACAAATACCTCATGGATTTGTTATCCTTCCCAAAACCTAAACTTCTCACCCGATATTTGTTTTGATAAAAAAAAATTTAGTATTTTTCCTATGTCCTTAGAAATGATTTTGTAGATAAATTGCATAAGTATATTGGCTAAAATTTTTCAAAATATGTTGGATTATCCTCTTTTGGAATCAAAGCAATGAAGGTAGTATTACAAGCCCTGATTATTTTTCCTATGTTTCTAGTGGTCTCCACCACCCTTCTTAAATATTCTTCAATGAAGTCATATCGTCCTAGGAAGAATTCCACAAGCATTCCATCTAGATCTGTGATTTGATCCCTATAGAAACTTTGTAAGTATTGGGGAAATTCATCTTTCCCAACTTCTTGCACTAGCTCCAAATTGTCTTGATTGCTTACAAAACCGGGGAAAGAGTTGGATAGCCTTATTACATCATCAATTGTGGCTCGAGAGCCCTCTTTGAATAGATTGGAGAAATAGTTAATTCCTTCATATTCTATGTTTTTAAAACTTGCAGTCAACTTGTTATTCCCTTTGTCAATCTTCTAGACAAAGAATGCATTTTTTTCTTCTATTTTGCATATTGATGGAATAATTTGGAATTTGCATCACCTTCTTGTAGCCAAACGACCCTTTTCTTGAGCCTCCATTCCTTCTCTTTTACCATTAAGAAATTCCTCTTTTTTCTTCTAGTTTCTTTTCTTCCAAATTATGAGTCCCAGTCAAGTATCCAAATCCCTCATTTTTATAAAGGGTCTCTAGATCTGCTTCCAATTCTTTTAGAAGCCTTACATATTTTTTGTTTTTTGTCCTTATCCCATTGGGCCACTATATTATTTGTTTCTTTCAGATTTTGTTGAAATTGATGTGAGGCATATTCTCTTAGATGATCATCACAGGGCTTCCAAACATTCGTAATATTTTTAACAAATTCTTCCTTCAACCATTCTAGATTCATATTGAATGGGTTGGGTGTCTTTTCATGAGCATGGACCACTTCTAACACAATATGATTATAGTTTGAGTCCCCCCCAAGGCTACCCACTATCTCACATGAATAAATTCATCTAGAAATCCCTTATCTATTATAAATTGGTCAAGCCTCTTGGATATTATGTCTCCCTCTATCCTCTTATTTCTTGAGGTAGGAGTTATTTTTTTTGGTTCAATGTCTAACAAGTCCATAGCTTCAAACTTTCTTATAAAATAACTAGAGATGCAATCCATGTTAGTAGTTGTTCACTATATTTTTGAATCTCCTAATGTAAAGCTTAGGTTTCCCCCTATCACCACAATTCTACTACGAATCCACTTCATATTGAAAATTTTATCCCAATATTCCACTCTATCTGAGTAAGTGCCATATAAATTTAAGATAGTGATTTCTTTCCCCATATCCAATGAAAATAACACTACCCCTAGACCTATAGGAAATACTCATGAGTTATATATAATAAATGATCACTTATTCCATCCTATTATATTACCACCATATCTTCCAATAACATCAATATGATTAAAATCCCACCCAATCATAATTTTGGATATACTATGAACGACATTTTCCCCATCTATCATTATCTGTTAAAGGAGGATAATAGATGGTTTTAAAGTATTTATAAGTCTCATGATGCCCAATTTATTTAAGGGATTGGCCAACCCTGAGTAGTTGATTGCTAAGAAGATAATTAAAGCCCCTCATAAGGGGTATATTCTCTAAGAGCTCCAATTAGGGATAATTGTTTCCTACATTTAACCTATGATGATGCTTATTTATATTCCATTGACATATAAAAATTTCTCCCTCTTTGGTTTAGCCTTTGGTTTATCTCATCAAGGAACCCTGAACAACCTACCACTTTCCTTGGGAATTCATGGATTCCTTCACTTATGGATCAAATTTTACATTTAGAGGATTTTAGATGAGAAGAGACCCTAGAGTGCCCCCTTGGCATCAAATTCCAATTTTGGGTTTTCAGAAGTCCCCACTCGATCTTCTTCTTATAATAGATCCTTATAAATCATTGGTAGAGGGGTTAGGGTTATGGACACATGATATTTAATGTCTGAAATAATAGGTATAAGTTCATTGATGGACTCCAAGCCTTTTATTTCTACCTCTAAACCCCAAGTTCTGGAAATCAAATTTTCTAAATATTTCCTTTTATGGGGGGAAGGTTACTGAGAGGAATTACCCAGGAGAGGTCTATAGTCCTTGTTGTCACTAAAAACATCTAGGATCTATTCCTTGTGGTGACCCAAGGTCAAAGGATGCCCTATTGGTGCCACTAGCTTGTCTAGTGTACCTTCTATTTGCCTCTTTTAATTTTTAACTTCTGTCATTCTATTTGTTAGAGGATATTTCAACAATTCCACTCCCAATATTTATAGATGATTTCTCTGAGCCCACACCTTCCTTTGGTTAGGGTAATTATATTCCACTACTAGGTGCCCATAGATATAACATCATCCACATATGAATGGTATGCCTTCATAATTAATATTTAGTTTAAAATGATCTTCACCTTTCTTGATAACCAATTCCTCTACCAATCCTTTACTAGTTTCAATACCCACCAGTATTCTTTCCATCCCGAAGTACTTGGTGTCTCAGAAAGATAAACCATCTTCATCAAACATATAAAGATAGTTTCTCGTTTCTTCAAATAAATACTCTGACCATAATACAATTGGTATCCTTAGAATTTAGACCCATTCTATAAGAATGTCCACTCGATCCATTCTAGAATAGAATTCTACATGTCATTTCTTCATAAAATGAATTTTGGATCCCCATTTCCATCTGCTCAATATGACCTTGTTTACCTCTCTTGCCAAATTAAAATCTCGTACTAGCCACCCCTTAGCTAGGGTCATCGCGAGGTGTGTATCCCACTAGTGGTTCAAAGTTTAACCACATCCAATCTTTTACACATTCACATGACATATTTTTTCCAGGAAATTGTCCTACAAATACCTTCTCTTCTAGTTCTATCACATTATTTAATATAATTTTTTAACCTAAATTTAGACTTATTGGCCCTGACATTTTTTTTGATGCATTTCCTTCTTTCTTATTTTCTTTTTCATTCCAACGAGGATTTCCCATGTCTCCCTACTTCCACCATGGATGCACCACTCATTAATTTAAATTCCATATGCTTGTCAATAAACTTTATCTCGTGTTGATCAATTGAATGCCTAAAAAATTTGTAGAGTTGAATTTCGATATCCCCACAATATGCATGTAGATGAATAAACGTTCTCTCAGTGTCATAACTGCACTTAATGGATCCATATATATCAAGAATAGAGAAGGTATGTCTAAATTCATCTAGGTTCTCCCATTCATACTTCACCAGTAGGATATTAGATACACCATTAAATCCCTCAGAATCTCACCCTTCACCTTCACCATCAGTTGCAAATATCTTTGAGTGTCACTGGTGGCTAAGCCTTGAACCAAATCACATATGTTTAACAACATATCCTCCTCCAATGGGAGGAACCCTTTTAATAATCTCCACTGTGAATTAGCTAGAATGCTAAGATGGACAAGTCTTGTGGTTTCCCAGATTGACTATTTCTTTGTCAGGTTGACCAAGTAATCCACTACTTCATATTCTATCATCACTAAAATATCCGCACCAACTCAACCCCTATCTTTTCACTCTGATCCAAGACTTCACTACCATAGAGCTGTGAAAACCCTATCTAGTACCTAGAGAATTTTCCTTCCCATGGCTTGGAACGAAGTTATTTTCTTAATCCCCTGCTACAATAATATTGAAATAAATGATTTTCCTACGAGAGAACACATTTACTTGTATTGTTTCCTTAAATAGGATGACTGAGAGCAAACTACTTTGGTGATGGTCATTTCCATTTTAAAAAATACCTGTAGAAACCCTATCTAGTACCTGCAAAATCTTCCTTCAAACCATTTGAGAATATACCTACGAAATCCACATTTCCATGATTGGATTGTTTCATAGAATGGGATGAATAAGAGCACATCACTTCCATGATGGTTGTCTCCATCTGAGTAATTTTGGAAACCCCAGATACCTATGGAATCTACCTTCTATATACCACACTTGTCCATTGTCTTCAATCACATTCTACGATTACTTGAGCCATGTATCTGGATTGTATTGTTAATCTAGATGTAATTTATGACATGTATTACTCAAATTGTTTCCTAAAATAGGATGACTGAGAGTGCTCTACATAATTGATCATCGTCTCCATCTAAGCATCCACGAAAACCCTAGATACATATGTAATTCACCTTTTGTATAACTCCTACTACCCATTAATGTCATGTGATTACTATTGTAACATACCTAGTTTTAATCCCTATAATTTATAATGTAATTGAGTAAATGGGATTTAGGTTGGTAAGCTGATATGTTCTGGTCCAGATAGCCCGTACTGATTGATATTTTTGAGAGATGAGATATGCATTTTTCACATCGAAAAATAATTGATAAAAACAATAACTCTATGATACGAGAGGGACAATAATGATGGGGGGTTATGATTCCATAAGAGAGGGGGATAAAGGAGGGTCGAAGGGGTTACCCATGCCTATTAATTCAATACTTTTAATATTAATGTTGATCCTGTTTGATTTATCAAAAGAGATATTAAATTGATGTAAGAGTGGTAGGTTGGAAAACTCAACTCACTAATTTATGACATCATGGGCTTAGTACACCTATGTTTTGGGATATGTGAAAGTCAAGCTTGCATGAGAAGAAAATGAGTTCCTTTTTGGGGAGAGTTTTACATGTTAATTTTGGGCAGCATGATCCAGATCTCAGGGGATGAGATTTGGATGGCTTGAATGTCGAGAGAGGAGGAGCTTAGATGTGCCAATATTGCATAAACAAAAGCATGGATAAAAACATGTAAATGAAGTACTCGAGAGGCGAGGCTCAAATAGGAGCCTCACCTCTAAAACTAATTTCTAGTAAATCACTCAGAGCTAATTAATCTCACAATGAACAATAGCAAATTTGAGAGGAGCCAAAATGAGTAACCTGATATTATGAGAAGGTTTGCTAGGCATTTATATAGCATTACAAAATAGTCCATTGGAAAAAGTAAAAAAGAGCTCATTAAATGAGTCTCTATTATTAGTATAATAGATCTAACTACCCAACTAACTAAGTAGTGGAAAATAAAACCCGATACAATAATGGAAATAGCTCATTAAATGAGTCTCTATTATTATAATAATATATCTAACTACCTAGCTAACTAAGTAGTGGAAAATAAAACCCAATACAATAATGAAGAGGTGGTATTCTCTTTGACCCATATGGGCAACCTGTTAGCCCAATTAATTAATGAGGAGGTGGGCATCTCCTTGATCCACAAGGACAATCTATAAAATTTATAGCTTTATGAATTTTGCATCCAAATTTAGACCATATACCCCCTAAAATTCGGATCATGCCCCCCCCCCCCCTTAGAAAATGACGGTCCTCATCATTTCACCATGGATTATTTTAGGGGCTAAATTTCGCTCATGGGATAATTTTCCATGGTTTTTCCAAAAACGAGATTCGCTATTTTAAAAATGATTCGTCCAAATTCTATAGGATACAATTATTTTACCTTAAAAATCACCAAAAGTTTATAAAAACTATATAAAATCCTTAGAAATTTGAATATTTTTACTAAAATATCGCCAAACATTTATAGTTGGCATATGAAGGATTAGTAAGATTCGCCAAGGCTTCTACATTTTAAAATAAATTTCCATCCTTAAAATCATCCCTACATTTCACCGAAGCTAAAAAGAGAAACCCCATTATCGTACCATTATGATTACAATGTGAAAATACCCAATGAAGAGAAGGGTTTTGGGTTTTGTGTTGTTGACCCATAACCTAGTTGATAATGGCATTATACATGGGTAGAAAAATAAAGAAATTTTAATAAAATCCCAAAATTTAAAAAAATAATATGGAAAAATCGTGACTTTGGGGGCCGTGAACATCCTTCTGCAAATCTATTCATAACTTCTACTACAAGTGATGAAATAAAATTTCTTGGAAGACTCATTTGAGCTACTGAAGATGTATTTCCATCGGTATATGGAACTTGTTCTGAGGTGGCCCATGGAGTGAGAAAAACCAGGCTGATATTGAAGGGCGCGCGACCACGCTGGTTACAACCATGTGCTACTTCAAACAAAGATATATCATAAACCAGAAAATGAAATGAAATTGCGTGAAATACCATTTTGATATATTGAAGAGATATTTTCATCCATATGTGGAACTCCTTATGTAGTTTTCTGAGTAGGGAAAAAAATCCCATTGAAGATGATGGTGCGCACGAGCTCCTTGGGTCAAATACATGATGATATTCAATCGATTATATCTCTCAAAAAAGGAAACCAAATGAGACTCCGTGAAATACCCATTTGAGATATTGAAGAGATATTTCCATTCATATGTGGAACTCCTTCTCTAGTTCACTGAGCAGGGAGAAAAATCCCATTGAATATGGTGGTACGTGCGGCCTCCTTGGGTCAAATACATGCTAAGATTCAATCATTGATATATCTCAAACCATAAAGCCAAATGAGATTCGATGAAATACCCATTTGCGATATTGAAGATATATTTCCAATGAGTTATGGTAGAACCTACGAAATGTTGTGTAGAGGTGTCAAAACCTCTTTGAATTTGGTTGAGTATAGAGGGCCACAAAGGATGCCAAGGGTTTGTAGAGCAACATGGGCTGTTGTATAGGTTATGGAAACTCCGTGGGAAACATGGAGACACTGCAAATTTGTTGAAAATTTTGTAGACCAATGGATGTAGTGTATCCATGTATAGATGTAGTGAATCCATGTATGGTTCTCCTTATAATGGTGAATGAATATCTGAGGGTAAAAAGAAAAATCCCTGTAGTGCCTGTGGACCAACTGTGATGCTTATAGTGTATGGCTCGACAAATAGATTCTGATAGAACCAAAAAGAGGCTGGTGATTGTTGCAAATGTTTGAACCTGCAACATGATTCAAACCCTTGTTCCCATGGAGAGCATACCCGCTTTGATACCATTGATCCAGATCTTGGGGGCTGAGATATGGATGGCTTGAATGCCAAGAAAGAAGGATCTTAGATGTGCCAATATTGCATAAAAATAAGCATTGACAAAAACATGTAAATGAAGTACTCGGGAGGTGAGGCTCAAAGATGAGCCTCACCTCTAAAACTAAATTCTAGTAAATCACTCAGAGCTAATTAATATGACAATGAACAATAGAAAATTTGAGAGAAGTCAAAATGAATAACTTGATATTATGAGAAGGTTTGCTAGGACTTTATATAGCATTACAAAATGGTCCATTGGACAAAGTAAAAAAGATCTCATTAAATGAGTCTCTATTATCAGTATAATAGATCTAACTACCCAACTAACTAAATAGTGGAAAATAAAACCCGATACAATAATGGAAAGAGCTCATTAAATGAGTCTCTATTATTATAATGATATATCTAACTACCCAACTAACTAAGTAGTGGAAAATAAAACCCAATACAATAATGGAGAGGTGGGATTCTCTTTGACCCATATGGGCAACCTGTTAGCCCAATTAATTATTGAAGAGGTGGGCCTTGATCCACATGAAAAATCTATTAGCTTTATAGATTTATGAATTTTGCATCCAAATTTAGACCATATACCCCCTAAAATTCGGATCATTCCTCCCCCCCTTAGAAAATGATTCAGCATAATTTCACCCATTCTAAAAAGATAAACCCCATTATCGTACCATTATGATTACAATGTGAAAATACCTAATGAAGAGAAGGGTTTTGGGTTTTGTGTTGTTGACCCATAATCGTGGGTTTGTGGTTGACCCATAACCTAGTTGAAAATGGCATTGTACATGGGTAGAAAAATAAAGAAATTTTAATAAAATCCCAAAATTAAAAAAAATAATATGGAAAAATCATGACTTTGGGGGATGTGAACATCCTTATGCAAATCTATTCATAACTTTTGCTACAGGTGATGAAATACAATTCCGTGGAAGACCCATTTGAGATACTGAAGATATATTTCCATCAGTATATGGAATTTGTTTTGAGCTATCCCATGGAGTGAGAAAAACCAGGTTGAATTTGAAGGGCACATGACCATGCTGGTTACATACATGTGCTGCTTCAAACAAAGATATATCATAAACCAAACAACGAAATAAGATTCCACGAAATACCCATTTGAGATATTGAAGATGTATTTTCATACATATGTGGAATTTCTTTTGTAGTTTCTTGAGCAGGGAGAAAAATTCCATTGAATATGGTGGTATGCATGGCTCCTTGGGTCAAATACATGTTAATATTCAATCGATGATATATCTCAAACCAGAAAGCCAAATGTGATTTCGTGAAATACCCATTTGGTATATTGAAGAGATATTTCCATCCATATGTGGAACGCCTTATGTAGTTTCATGAGCAGGGAGAAACATCACGTTGAATATGGTGGTATGCGCGACCTCCTTGGGTCAAATAAATGCTAAGATTCAATCAATGATATCTCTCAAACCATAAATCCAAATGAGATTAAGTGAAATACCCATCTGATATCTTGAATGATTTATGGTAGAGCCTCTGAAATGTTGTGTAGAGGTTGCAACACATTTTTGAAGTTGGTTGAGTGTATAGGGACACAAAAGATGCCAAGGTTTTGTAGAGAAGCATGGGTTGTTGTAGAGGTTGTGGAACCTCCGCGGGAAACATGGACACCCTGAAAATTTGAAAATGTTGCAGACCAATGGATGTAGTGAATCCATTGTTGGCATGTTTACAAGAAGAGCGTGCTTGTCATTGATGGAAAGAACAACATCAACGATGGCATGTCTACAGGAAAGAACAACAACAATGATATCATGCTTACAATTATTGATGGAAAGAACAACAACGACGAAGGTATGGTTACAGGAAAGAATAGTAGCGACATTGGCAGATTTACAGTTGGGAGACAATAATGGAAAATAGGTAGGCAGAAGGCAGAGTATTTGTTTGTCATTGATGGAAAGCTCAGCCTGATGATGACGAACAAGAGAAAGTGGCAAGACCAATAGTGTAATGATGATCGATTGGCAAGATCAGAAGCGTAAACTCCATTTCGGAGTTTCAAATACCGGGAGTTGGAGGAGTCAAGGAAGCAACTCATGGCAGAAAATCACGAAATGTGAAACCACGACTTAATCTCCATTTCGGAGTTTTAGATACCGGGAGTTGGAGGTGTCAAGGAAACTCATGACAAGAATTATGAAATCACGAAATGAGAAACCACGACGTTTCAGAGTTTCGAATACTGGGAGTTGGAGGAGTCAAGATTCGAGACTCTTCATCACAGGAGTCCCAAAGTTGCGAAATGTGAAATGCTGAAATCCAAAAACAGGCACATCAACAAAGACTCCATTTTGAAGTTTCACAGACTGGGAAATCAAAGATAAAAGGAACTTTAACCTTTGAAGTAGAAAACCCCAAAATCCCGAAACAAACACGACGAAGGCCTGTGAAGTTTCGAAATCACAATAATATCTGGACTGTTGGGTCCATAGGACACGTGGCGAAAGATCGTCATTTTGTTGACTGGAAAGTCAAAGGAACGAGGTTCCCTAACCTCTTGAACTCGCGATATGTGAAATTGATAAATAATCCTAGTCGTTGGATCAAGGAAAAATCTTCACCATCAGACCCAGGAGGTGAATGTGGCAGGCCATGTTAGCAAGGACAGGTGGTAGCCTACGTCAGAAAGGACACATGGTGCAATCATATAAGGACAAGTGTCAAGTTGATTTGGCATTTCAGGAACCTGGAAATCACAATTCTGAGTGACACATGGAATACACATGGACCACGACATGTCATCGAGTGACACCATTCCAGGAATTTAGTTTCAGTAGTTTTAGCATCAACTCTCCCCCAAAGTCTCGAAAGCTAAAGTTCCGGGGTGGAGGATAGCCGTCTAATCACCGTGGATCGTGGATTGTTGATCTGAAGAGAGAAGCGCTCAAATGATTAGTGAGTGGTCATAGGTTGTGGTCACATCGTCAAGAGTTGGAGGAAGGCACTAACAAATAAATTCCATTTCGGAGATTGCGACTTGGAGAGTCGAGATGCCTCGCAACAGGAATTCGCGACATGCGAAATTGCGAAATGCCGAAATGCGAAAAACACCTTTTGGTGTAGGTTGTGGTGACTGTCAGTGGTCATGTGAGAGGGAGGCTCTAACACCAATATAAGCTCCTTTTCGGAAATCGTAACATGAAGAGTCGAGACTCTTCACCACAGGAATGCTGAAATGTCGAAATGCTGAAATGTGAAATGGCGAAATCAACGCGAGACCCTATGCTTGTAATCCAACGGTGTTGGATATTTGGAAATCTGATCAAAGGGCTATTGTTTATCTTCATGATTAATTGTTCAGTTAGGATTCAGTTAGCAAAACCAAATCATGGTTCTTGGATGGTTGGCATTTCAGTTGCTGAAGCGTTGTTCTAGGGATTTGAGGGGTAACCGAAGGGGTTGTATAATATAAATAGAAACACACAGTGAATGTGTGGGGTTGGTCGTTCTGAATGAAAAAATGAGTTGAACTGTAAGAAAGGGAAAATTATAGTATGCGCAGTGTGAGACCGACAGTATGCGCAGCGTGAGATAAAACTCAGAGATGAGTAACAAATGAGGAATAGACAGAAGTAAGAGCAGAATTGCAGAACAACTTGAAGTAGAGAAAAATTTTAGAACAGACAGAGGAAGAGAAGAATGGAAAAACAGTTAGAATCAAACCAGATTTACAGAACAGAGAAGAAGTGGTAAGAATCGATTTATTTTTGTTGTTGGTTATTCAATCATTTATTTATAATCTGGGAGGTAGGGTGGCACTAGGGAGGACTATTGTCCTCAGAGGTTCAAGTGTGTGCTTGAATAGAGTGAGTTGTAGCTTCCATCTGGTTGCAGCCAGAGAAACCAGGGTAGCAGGGTGGTGCAAGGGAGAAACGATGTTCTCTATTTTACAGGTTGGTGCTTGTGTGACTGGAAGTTGGTGCTTCCATCCAGTTGGTGCTGTAACAATTAGGGAGTTGTTTCTTCCTTCTAGTGGGTGCTAGAGAAAACAGGGAGTTGGTGCTTCCTTCTAGTGGGTGCTAGAGAAACCACGGAGTTGGTTCTTCCTTATATTAGGTGCTAGGGAAACCAGGGATTCGATGCTTCCTTCTAGTGGGTGCTAGAGAATCCAGAGAGTTGGTTCTCTCAGCAAGTAGCAGCTTTCAAAACAGAGGTTGTAGCCTCATTATGAGTTGGTGCTCATAAGTATGATAATGTACAGAATGTAAAGATTAATTATCATATAAAGAAGAAGAGGTTTTTACCCTTTATGGGTTTCCTTAGGAAATATCTGTCTTTGTGTATCTCATATGTGTTAATGATGTTGAATGTTCTATTGCTTACTTCCCTTCATTATTGTGATCATCATTAAGTGCTCTGCAAAGAATTTAAAATGAGCATAATTGTTTAAGCTCGGTAACAACTGATTCAGCCCCCCCTCTCAGTTGTCGAACAATTGGTATCAGAGACGACCCCTTTTATCTAAGGGTAGATCCTAGAGCTTAAACATTTCAATCCATGAAGGAAATTAAACCAATAAGGCCCCTTTGTTCAATGGAACAAAATTTTCCTTCTGGAAAGTTATAATGAGAACCTACATAATGGATTTAGGTGCAGATGTCTGGGATGTGGTAGATACTGGTTATGCAAAGCTAGTTGTACTAGCTAATAAGGATGACCAACTAGAATTCATCTTCAACACTAAGGCTATGAATGCTATCTTGAGTGGGCTTGCAGAAGTAGAATTTGTAAAAGTTATGCATTTAGAAACTACCAAAGAAATGTGGGACAAACTCATTAGCAGTTATGAAGGTAATGAGAAGGTAAACGATGCCAAGCTTCAAACCTACATATTACAGTTTGAAAAGATATAGATGAAAGAATATGAAACCATTGGGAAGTATTTTTTGAGAATTGAAGAACTAGTAAATGCAATGAAAGCACTTGGTGAAAAAATTGAGGAACCCTCTTTAGTTCAGAAAATTTTGAGATCTCTGCCAGATAGATTCAACCCAAAGGTCTTAGCCATAGAAGAACTTAATTATATAAAGGATTTGGATTTTTATCAACTTCTAGGAACGTTGACTGCATATGAAATGAGGATAGTTACAGATAAACCCACCTCTAGAGAAGCATTATTTAAAGAATATAAGAATGAAGATTCCGAGCCTGATGAAATTGAAGCAAAATTAGTGAGAAGACTAAAGAAAGGATCAAACAAGTACCAAGGTAAGATGCCCTTCAAATGTTTCAACTATGGTAAGATAGGTCATTTTGCAAATAAATGTCCACACAAGAAACATGATTAGAACTCTGAAGTTGAAAAGAAGTTCAAACCTAAGAGATTTGGCAGAAAGAAAAGTTTATGTGTAAACGATGTTAACTCTTCAAAAGACACAGATAGTGATTCCTCGCGTGAAGATAAGGAAAATGACTTCATGCTTATGGCCCAAGATGATTATGATAATAAAATCACAGGAAGTGAGGTTAATGAAGAAGAAGTTGTGGTTGATATGGAAGGAAAACTGATCAGTGCACTGGAAGAGATTAACAGACTCAGAATTAAGAACAGAAAGAAAAAACAATTGCTGATACAGTTCGAGAAAGATAGTAAACAAACTGATGAAGACTTTTCCCTTCTAAAAGTGGAATTAGAAGAGGCAAAGAAAATCGAGGACATTTTGAAACAACAGTTATCAGAAAATAAGGCAAGATGTAAAGCTCTGGAAGAAGTAGTGAAAACTAGGAAAGAGTTGGAGAAGTTTCAAGCCTTGTATCATTAGAATTTGTCAAGTATCAAAGCCTCAAAAGGATTAGCCACCATTTTGAATCAGCAAAGGAATCCAAAGTTGAAAACAGGTTTGGGTTATGAAGAGGGATCAATTAGTGGTCATCCAAGCAACAAAGACTTCATCAAGTTTGTCAAATCTACAACCAATGACGACAACAAACTTGTAGAAACAAAAGAAGATAATCAACCGCCCAGGAGGAGTAAAGAAAAAGGTGCCAGAACTGAATCTGTAGAACAAGGAAATAATACACTCCCTGCTCAAGGAAATCATCAACATGGAAGAAATCGATTTGCTCAAAGATGACAACCATTTTCCAGGTACAAAGAATTTTTCTATGGATATTGATTCTACTGTTCTAACTTTGGTCACAAAGCTGTACATTGTTCCTTAAGACTTAGACATGAGCAATTAAGATTTCCAGGGAATAAATATCTGCCACAACAAAGAATGATACAACCAAGTAACAAAACATCACAGATTGCAAATTGCCAAATTAAGTCTAGAGACATGCAACTGAGGAGGTCAAGAAATAATAAACAGTCAATGAGTAGACAACGCTGCAACAATAAATTTGACCTATTGAACAATGAGATTGAATGCTATAACTGTCACAAATTTGGCCACAAAGCTACAAACTGCCATCTGAAGAATTACAAAGCAGATACAAGGATAAAGTTCTTAGATAGAAAGGCCAACACATGGAAAAGGAAAGATAGTGAAACATTTGGTCTAGCACTTTCAACTCAAAAACAAAAGGCCTCCGGGAATATAGACAGTGGATGTTCCAAACACATGACTGGAGACAAGGATAAACTTTTGTCCATAAGTAAAAGAAAAACAGGAAATGTGATCCTTGAAAATGATGAACCAAGTAAAATCAAGGATAGAGGAATGGTGAGTTTTAGTAATGACAAAGGAGATGCCCAGTACGTTCTGCTTATGGATGGTCTGAAACGTAATTTTCTCAGTACAAGTCAAAAGTGTGACAGAGGCAATGAAGAGGTGTTCATGTCCAAAGAGTGTAAGGTAAATGTACACTCAGGAAAAGTGGTGAATAAAGGCATAAGGAAAATTAATGATGTTGATATTAAATCCTCCCCTGCAAGTAAAGAAGAAGACACAGATACAATAAAAGAATGTTCAGTTAGCATCTATCCCATGGAAGAAGTAGAAGAAGAATCATGTCATAAGATGGAAGTTGAAGTTTTGAAGGTTGAGAATTCAAACACCCAAAGCAAGTTCTTAAACAACTCCATGACCCTGGATAAGCTCTTGGATAGTCAGAGATCACCAAATGAAAAATCTGGTATTGGATACAACAAGGAAGAAATTAGTACTCCTAAGAAACCTGATACAGGTCCTTCATCTGTGAAAAAGAAAAGCAGGTATGAGAGTGGTTGTAGCGGTTTTTTCTTGTGATTGAATATGGTCATAAAATCCTTGGATTTTATGCATCATGGAAGAAAAATGAAATTGCAGTAATAGAGATCGATGAGAATCAATGGGGAGATCCAAGGGTTGTTTGAAAAGTATGAGCTACAATTACGTAGTGTGTCAGTAGGACAACATCATCTTCAACAACAATTTTTTTTTTTATAAAATGATATACATGACATCCTGTAGAGATAACAAGAGGAAAGAGATTGTCAAGGAAAGCTAACCTTTTAGGAACAAAGGGGGAAAATAGTCAGAAGCAGATAGATAACAGTGACAGGGGGAGTCATCCAGTTATGACAAGAAAAGGTTGATGAAGGAGTCCTAGTAAGAGAGGTGAGGAATATTGAGTATTCTATAGAGGATACAATGGAAGCTAAAGATGAACAGGTCCAAGAATCAGAAGGAGAAGACTCTGGTTTAGATACAAATATTCTGCAGGACTCAAATAAGAAAATCCATCATGTCAGGGGGAGTTTGTGTTGGTTGAATATCTGATACTTCTTAAACATACTGCAACAGCTTAGGGGGAGCATGTTTTCTTTGACATTGATGTCAACGGGGGAGAAAATGAGTGGTATGGACCAGATGCTACAGTTGGAGGTCCAAACAGATTAGCGCAACCGTTCAAGGTTGCCATCAATGCCAAAGGGGGAGATTGTTGGCATGTTTACAAGAAGAGCGTGCTTGTCATTGATGGCAAGAACAACAACAATGATGGCATGTCTAGAGGAAAGAACAATAGCAACGATAGCATGCTTACAGTTATTGATTGCAAGAACAACAACGACGAAGGTATGGTTACAAGAAAGAATAGTAGCGACGTTGGTAGGTTTACAGTTGGGAGACAACAATGGAAAAAAGGCAGACATAAGGCAGAGTATTTGTTTGTCATTGATGGCAAGCTCATCCCGATGATGATGAATAAGAGAAAGTGGCAAGACCAGCAGTGCAATGATGATCGCATGGCTATATCAAAAGCGTAAAATCCATTTTAGAGATTCGGATACCGAGAGTTGGAGGAGTCAAGGAAGCAACTCACAGCAGAAAATCACAAAATGCGAAACCACGACTTAATCTCCATTTCAGAGTTTCGGATACCGGGAGTTGGAGGTGTCAAGGAAACTCACGACAAGAATGATGAAATCGCGAAATGTGAAACCACGACGTTTCAGAGTTTCGGATACCGGGAGTTGGAGGAGTCAAGAGTCGAGCCTCTTCATCATAGGAGTCGCGAAGTTGTGAAATGCGAAAAGCCGAAATCTCGAAACAAGCACATCAACAAAGACTCCATTTCAGAGTTTTGTAGACCGGGAAATCAAAGATCAAAGGAACTTTAACCTTTGAGATAGCGAACCACAAAATACTGAAATAGACACAACGAAGGCCCGTGAAGTTTTGAAATCACGATAAGATCTAGACCATTGGGTCCATAGGACACGTGGCAAAAGATCGTCATTTCGCTGATTGGAAAGTCAAAGGAATGGGATTCCCTAACCTCTCGAACTCGCGATATGCGAAATCGTGAAATAATCCTAGTTGTTGGATCAAGGACAAATCTGCGCCATCAAAACCAGTAGGTGAATGTGGTAGACCATGTCATCAAGAACAGGTGGCAGCCTATGTCAGAAAGGACACATCGCGCAATCATATAAGAAAAAGTGTTAAGTTGATTTGGCATTTCAAGAACCTGGAAATCACAATTATGAGTGACACATGGCAAACAAATGGATCACGACACTTCATCGAGTGATGTCGTTCTAGGAATTTAGTTTCAGAATTTTTAGCATCAACTCTGCCCCAAAGTCTCGAAAGCTGAAGTTTTGGGGCGGAGGATAGCCGTTCGATCACCACGGATCGTGGACCATTGATCTGAAGAGCGAAGCGCTCAAATGATTAGCGAGTGGTCATAGGCTTTGGTCAAATCGTCGAGAGTTGGAGGAAGGAAATAACAACTAAACTCCATTTCGGAGATCGCGACTTGGAGAGTCGAGATGCCTCACAACACAAATTCATGACATGCGAAATCATGAAATGTCGAAATGCGAAAAACACCTTTTGGTGTAGGCCGTGGTCACCGTCAGTGGTCATGTGAGAGGGAGGAGCTAACACCAAGCTAAGATCCTTTTCGACGATCGTAACATGAAGAGTCGAGACTCTTCACCATAGGAATGTCGAAATGCCGAAATGCCGAAATGCGAAATGCCGAAATCAATGTGAGACCCTGTGCTTGTAATCCAATGGTGTTGGATATTTGGAAATCTGATCGAAGGGCTACTGTTGCTCTTCATGATTAATTGTTTAGTTACGATTCAATTAGCAGAACCGAATCATGGTTCTTGGATGGTTGGCGTTTTAGTTGTTGAAGCATTGTTCTAGAGATTTGAGGGGTAACCGAAGGGGTTGTAGAATATAAAAAGAAACATGCAGTGACTGTGTGGGGTTGGTCGTTCTGAATGAAAAAATGAGTTGAACTGTAAGAAAGGGAAAATTACAGTATGCGCAGTGTGAGACCGACAGTATGCGCAGTGTGAGATAAAACTCAGAGATGAGTAACAGATGAGGAATAGACAGAAGAAAGAGCAGAATTGCAGAATAGATTGAAACAATGAAGAATTGCAGAACAGATAGAGGAAGAGAAAAATTGCAGAACAATTAGAAGAAGACTAGATTTATAGAACAGAGAAGAAGTGGTAAGAATCGATTTATCTGTGTTGTTGGTTATTCAATCATTTAATTATAATTTGGGAGGTAGGGTGGTTCTAGGGAGGACTGTTGTCCTCAGAGGTTCAAGTGGGTGCTTGAACACAGGGAGTTGTAGCTTCCATCTGGTTGCAACCAGAGAAACCAGGGTGGCAGGGTGGTGCAAGGGAGAACTGTTGTTCTCTGTTTTACAAGTTGGTGCCCGTGTGACTGGAAGTTGGTGCTTCCATCCAGTTGATGCTGGAACACTTAGGGAGTTTTTGGTTCCAGGGATGATTTTAGGGGCTAAATTTTTCTCATGGGCTAATTTTCCATTGTTTTTCCAAAAATGAGATTCGCTATTTTAAAAATGATTCGCCAAAATTCTATAGGATAAAATTATTTTACCTTACAAATAGCCAAAACTTTATAAAAACTATATAAAATACTTATAAATTTGAATATTTAAAAAAAAATATCGCCAAACATTTATGGTTGACATATGAAGGATTAGTAATATTCACCAAGGTTTCTACATTTTAAAATAAATTTCCATCCTTAAAATCATCCATGGTTGTTTCCTTCTAGTGGGTGCTAGAGAAACTAGGGAGTTGGTGCTTTCTTCTAGTGGGTGCTAGAGAAAGCAGGGAGTTGGTGCTTCCTTCTAGTGGGTGCTGGAGAAACCAGGGAGTCGATGCTTCCTTCTAGTGGGTGCTAGAGAATCCAGAGAGTTGGTGCTCTCAGCAAGTAGCAACTTGCAAAACAGAGGTTGTAGCCTCATTATGAGTTGGTGCTCATAAGTATGATAATGTACAGAATGTAAAGATTACTTATCATATAAAGAAGAAGAGGTTTTTACCCTTTATGGGTTTCCTTAGGAAATATCTGTCTCTGTGTATCTCATATGTGTGAATGATGTTGAATCTTCTATTGCTTACTTCCCTACGTTATTGTGATCATCATTAAGTGCTTTGCAAAGAGTTTAAAATGAGCATAATTGTTTAAGCTCAGTAACAACTGATTCACCCACCCCTTTTAGTTGTCCAACATCCATGTATAGATTTAGTGAATCCATGTATGGTTCTCCTTGTAATGGTGAATGGAGATCCGAGGGTAAAAAAGAAAAATCCCTGTAGTGCCTGTGGACCAACTATGATGCTTACAATGTATGGCTCGACAAATGGATTCCAATAGTACCAAAAGGAGGTTGGTGATTGTTGCAAATGTTTGAACCCACAACATGCTTCAAACCCTTTTTCCGATGGAGAGTGTACCTTCTCTAATACCATTGATCCTGGTCTCAGGGGTTGAGATCTCGATGGCTTGAATGTCGAGATATGAGGCTCTTAGACGTGCTAATGTTGCATGAAAAGAAGAATGGAAAAAAACATGTAAATGAAGTATTTGGGAGGTGAGGCTCAAAGATGAGCCTCACCTCTAAAACTAATTTCTAGTAAATCACTCAGAGCTAATTAATCTCACAATGAACAATAGAAAATTTGAGAGAAGCTAAAATGAATAACTTGATATTATGAGAAGGTTTGCTAGGCATTTATATAGCATTACAAAATGGTGCATTGGATAAATTAAAAAAAAAACTCATTAAATGAGTCTTTATTATTAGTATAATAGATCTAACTACCCAACTAACTAAGTAGTGGAAAATAAAGCCCAATACAATAATAGAAAGTGCTCATTAAATGAGTCCCTATTATTATAATAATAGATCTAACTACCCAGCTAACTAAGTAGTGGAAAATAAAACCCAATACAATAATGGAGAGGTGGGACTCTCTTTGACCTATATGGGAAACTTGTTAGCCTGATTAATTAATGAGGAGGTGGGCATCTCCTTGATCCACATGGACAATCTATTAGATTTATAGCTTTATGACTTTTGCATCTGAATTAAAACCATAAACCCCTTAAAATTTGGATCACAACAAGAGGGTGATTGGTGTTGGGAAATATCACCAACCAGGCTAACCATAGACAAACTACTTATTGGGCTATGTTTGATTATGAAAATGAGGTTGGATGCCTATAACAACTTGGTGGAGATGTGAGCTTAAGCTGAGAATGAGGTTGTGGATCTATTATTTGTTGGGTATGTGTTATATTCTTTGCAAGATTGGTCCCATGTAGTGTACATTGATATGGGAGCCTTGGGGGGTAGGGGGGGAGCCCTGGGGGGTTTGGGGGCAGTAGCCCCCAAAATTTGTTTTTTGGCAGCTTTTTGTGTCTGTTTTTAGTGTTATTTTGACACATGGTTTTCACTTATGGTTTTCTAATTTCAGTTAAGGAATTAGGGCTTTTGACTAATTCAGGTCAATGGATTAGGGGTTTGGATTCCACGAGATCCTATATGTATATTGTATTTTAAACAATTAATATACGATGTATAGAAGATTAGAGGTGCGACTCTAAACAAGTTGGTTTTTCCCATTTGGGTTTCTAGGGTAAAATCTGTGTGTGTGTGTGTGTGTGTGTGTGTGTGCCATTGTATCTTTTCCGTTTTTATTAAGAATCTATTTGCAGTAATTAATTATACAAGTTAAAAATATACATTTGATATCAAAGTAATTATTGGCTTAAGGGGGACACCTTTGTGGGTAAGATTTTGGCTCGGATCTGTGATAAGCCTTGTTACAGTGGGAGATTTGGAGTATTGATTCTTCAGGTGAAAAGAAATGGCGAACAATTTGAAAATGGAGATAGAGAAATTTAATGGGAAAATTTTTGGGTTGTGGAATCTCAAGATGGAAGATCTGTTGATGGAAAAAGATTAGTGGATCCAGGTACTGCACCTATAGAAATTCCAGTAGAAGAAAGGAAAAAGTTGGATCAGAAGGCAAGGAGCACAATTCAATTGTGTCTCTCAGATTCAATATTACTGAACGTGTCAGGGGAAGCTACAACCAAGGCATTATCGTATAATTTGGGGACTTTGTATCGGTCTAAGTCCCTAGTAAAAAACATGTTCTTGTGAAAGAATCTATATAATATGAGGATGAAAAATGGAGACTTGGTGATAGGGAATTTGAACTGCTTCAATATTATGGTAAGTCAAATATTATCTATTGATATTAATATTTTTTATGAAGACAAGTGTATTAGTTTATTTTTCTCTTTACCATACTTGTGGGATAATATGGTTGTGGCCATAGGTAGTAATACAAATACTTTAAGTTTCAATGATGTGGTCTCATCCTTGTTGTTGGAGGAGACGAGGAAAAATAACATAGAAGGACAGAGCACATATGCATTATTTGCAAGAGGATGCTCCCATGAAAGAAATATATCTAAGTCCTCAAGTGGGATATCTAAATGTAAGGGTAGATCTAAATCTCCTAGAAAGTTCGTAAATGTACGCTGGATATGTGGAAAAAAAGAGCACTACAAGAAGCAACGTAGATCCAAAATTATTGAGAGAGGGAAGGGATCTGAAGATGCTCCTTCTACAGAAGAAAAAACCTCCTTGGAAGAAGAAGGGGATGTGTAATTTTCTTCTTCAAGAACACACGCAGATCATGAGGCATGGATGTTTGAATCAAGTGCATCCTTTCATATGATTCCCCACAGGGAGTGGTTTTGTGAATATGAAAGGTATGATGCAGGTGATGTTTTCCTAGGTGATGAATTGAAAACCAAAATCATAGGATGAGGAAAATTCAAGTTGAAGATCATGGATGGAAGGATTAGAAAACTCCCTGGTGTTCTACACATCCTAGGATTGGCCAACAATTAATTTCTATAAGCAAAATGGACGATGTAGGGGTGAAAAAACCATTTGAGATAGAAACATGAAGGATGGTTTGAGGAGCAATGGTGTTGTTGAAGGGAGTTTGGATTGGAACTCTGTATAATATGGAAGGAATAACTATTAGTGATGGGTGTAATAGTTCCATTTTTCATGAGATTGTATCTGAAGAAGAAAAAATCCTACGGTCTCTGGAGAAAAGGCTATGTTGTGGCATCAAAGGCTGGGGCATATCGGAGATAAGGGATTTAGACTACTACATGGTAAAGGTATGGTTGAAGGTATGTATAAATACTCTTTGGATTTTGACTTCTGTGAACATTGTGTATATGGGAAGAAAAATCGAGTAAGATTCCCCTCTAGTGCAACAAGGGTAGAAGGAAGTTTACAATTGGTGCACAATGATGTGTTTGGACTTGTGTCAGTTCCATCACTGGGAAAATATGTGTACTATGTCTCACTTATAGATGGATTATCGAGTAATGCATGGATATATTTCCTGAGGAAGAAATTTGAAGTCTTTGACTAGTTTAAAGAGTTTAAGGCTCTTGTGGAGAATCAAATAGAGAAAATAATTAAGGTGTTGAGGACGAATAATGGTGGAGAGTTTTGCGGAAATAAATTTGAAGAATTATGTAAGAAGTGTGGAATAGCAAGGAAGAATACTAATCCATATACACCTCAACAGAATGAAGTTGCAGAAATGATGAACATGACATTGATGAAAAAATAAAGGTGCATGTTCAGTGGTGTCGGGTTAGGACATGAATTCTAGGAAGAGACAGTGGATACTGCATGTTACCTGGTCAATCAATCATCCTCATCAACACTGGATGATAAGACTCCACATGAAGTATGGAGCAGTAAGAAACCCTCTCTCAAATATATCAGGGTATTTGGTTGTGATGATTATGTTCACATTCTAAGGGAAAACATGAGTAAGATAGATAAAAAAGCTGAAAAGTGTATCTTTATTGGGTATAAAAATGGTCTGAAAGGATATAAGCTTTGTAACCCAGAAAATAAACATCTAGTGTATAGACGAGATGTGGTATTCAGAGAAATAAAATATGTTGTCAAATAGGAAGTCCTACCACGGAAGGAAGAACCAGAGAAAACAAAGTTTGATTTGAAGGATGATGAACCAGACTCAACAAAAGAACAAGAATAAGAAGAAGAAGATCCTCATACTCCAATATTGAGGAGATCGGTTCGAGAAATTAAGAAACTAGAAAGGTATACTCCACCTAATTTATATTCAATTTTTTCTTTTCCTATTACCGATGATGATCCTAGAACTGTTAGGGAGGTAGTGGATTCAAAGGATGGAAAACTCTTGAAAAAGAACATGGTTGAAGAAATGGAAACCTTAGAAAAGAATGAGGCTTGGGATTTAGTGGAGTTGTTGACTAGAAGAAAACCCATTAGCAAAAAACGGGTGTTTAAGAAGAATCTTAATGCAGAAGGAAAAGTGGAGAAATAAAAAAGCTCGGTTAGTAGCAAAAGGTTATTCCTAGGTAGAGGGAATTGACTTTGGTGAGACATTTTCTCCTGTTTCCAAGTTAACTTCTATTAGATTTATTTTATCTATTTCTGATGTGTTTGATTTTGAAGTAGAACATATGGATGTGAAGAGTACATTCCTACATGGGGATCTGGAAGAATAAATCTAGGTGAAGAAACCAGAAGGATTTGTTGTGAAGGGAAAGAAGGAGTTGGTGTGCAAGATTAAAAAGTTCATGTATGGGTTAAATCAATCACCAAGGATGTGGTATAAAAAAATTGATACTTATATGTTGGGATTTGGATTCACAAGGAGAAAAGTGGATCACTGTGTGTATTTCAAATTAATTGGTGATCATCTTATTTAGTTGGTCTTGTATGTGGATGATATGTTGCTGATAGGAAACAACAAGGGGATTATCCAGGATGTGAAAACTCAATTGTCCTTTAAATTCGAAATGAAAGATATTGGTGCTAAAAATATCATTTTGTGCATGGAAATTAAAAGAGATTAGGAAAACATGAAACTCTAGTTAAATCACAGGAAATATGTTGAGACAATATTGCAGAGGTTTAATATGGAAGAATATAAACCGATCAAGGTTCCTATTCCTATAGGTGTAAATTTATGTGTGGATCATTTTCCCAAGACATAGGAAGAGGAAGAGGACATGTCCCATGTTCCATATGCAAATGTGGTTGGCATTTTGAAGTATGCAATGGTATGTACTAGACCATACATTACACATGTTGTGGGAATTTTGAGCAATTATATGTCAAAACTAGGGAAGGAGGATTGGACAACAGTAAAGAGGGTTTTCAGGTATATTTGTGGCACTACCAACTATGGATTGTGCTACTAAGGAAGACCATGATTGGATCGAGTGTTGGACATACATGTCTTTGTGGATGGATACTGGGCTAGAGATCTGGATCATAGAAAATCTATAAGAGGGTATGTGTTTAACCTATTTGGAGGAGCAATCAGTTGGATGCGAAAAAGATAGTCTGTAGTGGCACTCTCAATTACAAAAGTTGAATACATGGCATCCACTCATGCAAGAAAGGAATTAGTATGGTTACACATATTGTGTTCAGGTATTGGGTTGGTACAACAAGATGTAAGGATATATTGTGATAGTTAGAGTGCAATCTTCTCGACGAAGAACTTGACTTATCATTCAAAGACAAAGCAGATTCATGTTTAGTATCCCTTTTTGAGAGACATAGTTGAAGAAAAGAAGGTGTTGTTGATGAAGGTGGACACTTTGTATAATGTGGCAGATTCATTAAAAAAATATGTGAGCCCTAAGAAGTTCTTTTGGTGTAGAGGATCTATGGGCCTTTCTACCCTGGATTGTTCACTATGAAATCCTACAATCCCCTATATGCAAAGAAAAAAAAAAGTGGGATAATGTTGGGTATGTGTTATATTGTTTGTAATATTGGTCCCATGTATTGTACACTGATTTGGGAGCCTTGTGGGGTAAGGGGGTAAGGGGACGGTAGCCATTGAAAAACCATTTTTTGGTGGTTTTTTGCATTTATTTTTGGAACTATTTCGACACATGGTTTTTGTCGATGGTTTTCTAATTTTGGTTAAGGAATTAGGGTTATTGACTAATATGGGTCAATGGATTATGGGTTTGTATGTCATGGAATCTTATATGTATATTTTATTGTAAACAATGTGTTGTGGAAAAGTTTCCCTTGAGGATAGGTGAAACCCCCCTTGGATAAAGACTCCTTTGATCCAAGACAAAAGGTAACAAATGGTGCCCTAATTTCCCCTTAAATCTATTCTATATGCCCACAGAAAAAATGAGAAGAGAAGATGAAAGAATGGGATAGATATCGTACCTCCTTTCGGTCAGTTGTCCTTACTGCTCCAACCCTTGACTTTGATGCCTAATCTCCCGATGCAAGAGAAATCATGTAAGAGACAAAAAAATACTTCCTTCTTCTACAATATATTGTTAGGAAAAATAGGTCTATCTATATTGAACTAAGAAACAATAGACATGCATACAATAAGAAACATAAGCATGATAGGAATAGGCATGGTTATATTATAAGGAAATCAATAAATCACTTACAACTTCGGTGTTGATGTTGTAATAGCTCCTCCAAGCTCTTCTTTCCAACCCTTTGAGTGTCACAAGACCAACAATATGATACTATAAATTTATTCCTCCCTCTTTCACCCAAGAATTCCCTCCATTATATAGGAGATGATGCATAACAACCATAGGACAATTTGAGAAGAGGTTGGGTAAAATGAGGATTTGTCTTATCAAGTTGGTGATCAAGTTGGGATTTAGCTTTTCCTAGGATGGAGAGCATAGAGATGAATCAAATCCTTGACCAAACCAACTCAATATTCCAGGACCTTACCTCTAAAATAAGGTATGAGTGGTTGTAACCACTTAATCACTCCCCTAGAACTGATCACATGGCAATAATGTCTCTCCCATAAAAATAAGAAAGGAGCGATGACAAGGGTTCATCCTCCTATGCATATGGGCAAGGGAGCAATGATACTAAAAAAGGGCCAATAACTGAAGGTGAAAGATAATATTTCGACCTTCAGATGACAAATTTCTCCCCCAACATGTCTAGGGATTGTGACAAATATTCCCACATGGTGATGAAATTGCGACACTTAAGTGCGACAAATAGGTGTGTAACAGATGCCCCCTAAAGTGTGAGCTCAGAATGCTAGTTGATGGTAAAAAAACTTTAGAAAAACATGTATGTAAGGGTGATGGAACATGAGATCCAGGAAAAAGATACAAACAAACATCAAATAGTATATACGTATCATCCCTGAGGTAGTGACACATACCCCCCTACCTCGGCAGGGTCTGCTGACCTCCTGGTCACTGGATCATTCTAGTTCTCTGAGCTGAAGTAGATCTTTTGGATCCCTGCTGGGACCTCTACTAACCAAATCAATAGGTCCTTTTATGAAACCCACCATGTGTGACTAAACACCAAGCATGAGCCTCAACTTCACATGACCACGGGCTGTGGCCACACGCCTACACAAAAGGTGTTTCAGGGCTTTGCATGTCGGGACTTTTCATGTGATTCAAACCCGATCCCCACGATTCCCAAAATACCGATGGGGCTTAGCACTTACTAGCTCCTCCCTTAGCTCTCGTCCATTTGACCATTCACTCTGACCACAAACTAAACCAAAAGGTGCGTCGCGTTCTCTACTTCGAGACTTCTAAGTATGAGTCAACACTGAATCGTCAACTCTCGATACTTCGAAAAGGGCTTAACAAATGTTAGCTCCTTCTCTTATCCCCGTTCATGTGACCCTTTGCTATGACCCAGGGCCAACCTCCTCCCGGGAATCAACAACCCATGTTCTTCCTTCGGAATCAACGACCCCTAATCAATTTGGCCTTCGGTGCTTCAGAGCTCTCCGAAAATTCTTTTCCACAAAAATACCGGAGTGAGATCCTCCGAAGTCCACAATCTGGTGACACCTGTCCTCTTCCAAATCGATGAATCTCGACTCTTTGACACTTTAGGCTTTGGATGTTTCAATATTTTGTGTGCTTTCTCCCGGAGTGTCTTCACGCAAAACACATGATCTCTTGATGCATGTATCCCCTCTAATCTTACGGGTTCTATCCGCTTTAGGTCTTCGGGGTTCGGTGATTTCAGTTCTCAAACTGGAATCTTGCTTCAAAATTTACCCGGAGTTCGAGATCTGCTGCCACGTGTCCTCTTTCATATCTACGACTGTCGTCCACTTCGGGACTCCGGCCTTTGGCGATCTTAAATCTCAGCACCCTCAAATATACGGCATGCCATCCCTCGAAGTCCATGATTTGGTGACACTTGTCCTCCTCCATATTGACGGCTATCGCTCGCTTCGACTGTTTGGGCTTCAGTGATCTCAGATCTCAACCTCCTCCTTCACGATTCTCTCATAGTTCTTTCTCCCAGAGTTCATGATATTGTGCCACGCATCCTTTTCTGGATCCGAAGGTCCATATTTCCTCCGACGCTTTGGGCTTCAGGAGTTTCAACTCCTGTGCACTCGTTCCTCCCAGAGTGCTTTTACCTGAAATGTGTGGATTTCTGCCACGCGTCCTTCCCGACGATGAATGGCCCCAAATGACTTCGGGACTTTGACAAGCCCATTTTCTTGTGTACACATAGAGTTAACATTCATGCACTTTATCTTGATCCAATGATTGTTGGTCCACACTACTGTTGCTCTTCCTCTTGAGTGCTAGACTTCCTCCGTCTTAGAAGGGTTTGATTCTTTTTTTGAATGTTCCAAGTTCTTGGCCTTGGAACTTCTCATGTGAACCCGACTCCGTTGGGTCTCTCTTACGCTCTTGCAAGCGTTATCTCTTTTGATATTTCATACTTCGAATAAGTTCACTTCTTATGCACTCTTTATGCTATCTCTTCTGAGCTTGATCTTCTCGAATATTTCAAAATCTCGTGCACTCCTTGCGTCTTTGGGATTTTGAATAACTTAGTTTGAATTATTTATTTGAAAATAAATTCCTCTCTCCCTCCTGGCGTTCTCCCTACTCTATGCACCCTTTATAGAGGTTTATAGAGTCCTTCAAAAACTCTATCTCTCCGTGCTTTCTCTGCACAATTCCTCCTCCAAGGTATTCAACAACCTTGAGGTTCCCTTTTGAGTTTACGATCACTCTGGTGTGCCCTCCTGACACGTTCTTTTTGACCCCTCAGAGTTCAGATGCACACTCCTTGCGATGGCTACAGAACCTAAACTATTCTGTTGTGCACTCCTTTCACAGCCTAAAGAAACAGTACGATATCAAAACTCAAATAAATATAGGGAAATCTATCTTCCTACTGTAAATGAAATCTATCATACATCTACAACATTCATTCATGAAACATAAATACATGAACAACAATGTGCAGGAAAAAATGCTTTTCTATTATCTCTGTGTATCTATACAGATGATTACAAAGACTGGATTGTAACCAGTCTCAGTTCTCTCTCTCTTGAGACCTATCTACCCAGATATCTCTTGTCTCTCTTCCTATTCTCCTGTCCCCCTTTACAAAAATGAGGGCTTTGTGAGCTTAATCCTCTTCCCCGCCTTAGTGCTATTGCTATCCTGCTACTGCCCTGTACTCCTACGACTACCCTCTATAAATTTCTACTCAGACCTATCTACGTTCTAGGCTTGCTGTAGGAAACCATTTAAGGCAATCTCAACCACTACCTATACAAAGGCGTGGCCTGCTCTTACAACTTTACAACACGAAAAAATCTGTATCAGATCATATTTCAAAATTTAAAAATGGGAGGGTCGACACCTCTCCCTTTCTCTATTGCGCGTTTGTGTGTTGGCATGCTAGCGCATGTGTTGAGGTGGAGCGATGCTCCTACATCATACTCCCCTTCTTGGAAAAACATGAGCTCCTCTTCTCCAGTGTTAAAATCCTCCTGGATCCCAAATTATTTTATGGAGTTGTCCACTTGCTCCTCTCCATCTATGCTTGTGTTGATACTGTTGTTGCTGCTTTTGCATCTTCTTCTTCTTCTTCCCTACTACTATGGAAGTCTCTCCTCTGTTTAGCTCCTCTTTGTTGACTACTTCTTCTAACCTCAACATCAAATTCCTGATCTCCTCTATCACTCTGTCCAGCTGATCCAGTGGCTGGTTTTTCTTATGAAGTCTTCTCTGCTGCACTCCCTTCTCCTCAGTGCATAGGTCAACTCAATCCCCCTTATGATCTTCTCCATCTCTTGTGGCCTTAGCTTTCCACCCTGCTGCAAACTCTCGCTCTGCAGTCTCATCACTGAGTTGTTTCTTAGCTTCTTCCTCTGATAGATTGGCTTTTGTCATCTCTTGAGACTTTCCTTGTGTTGGTTCAATTCCAACTTCTTCCATATTTTCCCCAGGCTGATATGCTCCTCTACCTACCTCCAATTTTATTTGTCGGATGTGCAAGATTTGCACTATCACTCTCCTCTCTAGGGCTTCCAGTTATTCATGCAGATCAACAAAATCCATGCTGTCTGCTTCCTCTTCTGTTGTAGGCTCCAGTGCTGCAGTCATCTCCGTTTCATCTTCCTGGATAAAAATTTTGGGAAACTCTATTGAATGATAATCTCCTTCTGTCGGGGTAGACATCCATGTCTGCTCCATTTCTTCCTCTTCTCCTTGGGCAACTTCTGATATCTTCTTCTTCATCATGACATTCACCGCTGGCTGTCCTCCTTCCGCTGCTGCATCTGCAACACATGATCTAGCCTCAACTGAGATGTCTGGTAGGAATAATTGAGTTCTCCCAATGACCAGAATGTTCTTCTGATCCTCCTCTTGGATGGGGAGAGTATTTAACTTCTCATCATATTCATTCACATGGTCTGCAAACCCACATGAAATTTCACCTATCAACACTCCTTGCTGATATGAGTTCTCTTCTGAGCTCCTGAGACTTTTACACAGTCTCATTTCTTCCCCCCTGCCCACCTGGCAATATGGGGTTCCTCCTCTGCCCCCCTAGCTGTCTATGAGATCCAATGATCCCTCTTCATTGAACACCTAGAAACTTGAACTTTCAGCACTGCTCCTCTGGCAATATATGACACCTCCACCTGATCCCTTCCCATTGCCCACCTGGCAACGCAAAAGTCCATTTCTACCCACCTGGCATTTTATGAGATCCTCTGCTAATCTCATATCATTGCCCCCTGACAATATGAATTTTTGATGTTGTCCTCCTAACAGTCTATGAGATCCTCCAATGATATTATTTCATTGCCCACCTGGAAATTTGAAAATTCATCTCTACCCTCCTGAAAATTTGTGAGGTATTTATCCGATCTCTTCTCCTCCTCGTTGCCGAGATTTCTTCCAGTCTCTGGTTCACAAATGTGAATCAGTTCCTCTTCTGTGTCACTGAGTTCTTCAATGTTCCTTAGCCACTTCCTCAACTCTTGTTGTTGTTTCCTGGCCAACAAATTTTGAATAGGCCATTTGGCTTTCCTGTTTAGAGGCCATTTGTACCTCCAGCGTACCTTTGCCTCTTGTTTCATCTTCAATTTCAGTTGTTCCATTCTCATTCTTATTTCAACGAGCTCCTTGTCAATTTATGCCGTACTCTTCTTCTGGTGGTCTCCTCTTCAACCAAGCTCATGGACATCAGTAGCCATCTTTTCTGTCTTCATCCCTCCTGGCTATCTATCATTTGTTGCATGCCATGCAACAATATTTACAGAGCATCGATACTCTGTCTCCTTCTTCACTTTATGTCTACAAGTGAACTTCAGCTTTCTGATACCATTTGATGTCATAAGATTGTCTCTTTTCTCCTTCTCACCTTTGTCTACAATCTGTAGATAAAATAATGGTCTCCTCCTCTTTCTCTTTCTCCTTAAATATACAGGAGAAAATTCCACTCTGATACCACCTAACGCAGACCTGCTACCTTGGCAGGGTCCACTGACCTCGCGATCACTGGATCGTTCTAGTTCTCTGAGATGAAGTAGCTCTTTCAGGTCCCTGCTGGGACCTCTACTAACCAAATCCACAGGTCCTTTTATGAAACCCACCCTGCGCAACTAAACACCAAGCGCGAGCCTCAACTTCACATGACCACGAGTTGTGGCCGTATGCCTACACAAAAGGTGTTTCGAGACTTCGCATGTCGGGACTTTTCATGTGAGTCAAAACTAATCCCCACGATTCCCAAAATCCTGATGGGGCTTAGCAGTTACTATCTCCTCCCTTATCTCCCATCCATGTGACCATTCACTATGACCACATACTAAACCAAAAGGTGTGTCGCGTTTGTGACTTCGGGACTTCTACGTATGATTCAACCCTGACTCCCCGACTCTCGATACTCCAAAAAGGGCTTAACGGATGTTAGATCCTTCCCTTATATCCGTTCATGTGACCATTCAATATGACCTGAGGTCAACCTCCTTCGTGCGTCGGGACTTTGCATTTCATGAAGTTGAAGCTCAACCCAAGGCTTCCCTCGAAAGCCCGATCCCTGAACTTTTGAAATTATCCCACGTTAGATCAACGACCCTCACTATCTCGCGATCCAATGGTCCACGTCCCTCTTTCATGACTCTGGACTCTAGGATGGTTCCCTCCTTTGAACCTCCGACTCCTGATTTTTCGATGCTTCAGATCGACGGTCCACAGCCTGTATCGATCCAACGAGCCAGATCCTTTCGTAGTTTCGGGCCTCACGAGTTCTTGTAACTCCACCCTTTGACCTTCTCAAGTATTGATTCAGTGAAACACTTCTCTCTCACCACATCTCCCTTCACAGATAAATGACCCACGTTCTTCCTTTGGAATCAACAACCCCTAATTAATTTAGCCTTTGGCACTTCAGAGCTCTTCAAAACTTCTTTTCCACAAAAATCCCGTAGTGAGATCCTCCGAATTCCACAATTTGGTGACCCCTGTCCTCTTCTAGATCGACGGCTCTTGGCTCCTCGACACTTCGGGTTTCAGATGTTTCAATCTTCTTTGTTCTCGTTCCTTGAGCGTCTTCACACGAAACACATGATCTCCTGACGTGTGTCTTCACTCTGATATGACAGATTCTATCCGCTTTGGGTCTTCGGGGTTCAACGATTTCAGTTCTCAAACTGGAATCCCACTTCAACGTTTACTCGGAGTTTGATATCTATTTCCACGCGTCCTCTTTCATATCTACGGCTGTCTTCTGCTTCGAGACTCTAACATTCGACGATCTCAAATCTCAACACCCACACATCTCTGGCATGCCATCCCCTAAATTCCATGATCTGGTGACACCTTTCCTCCTCCATATCGACGACTGTCGCTCGCTTCGACTGTTCGGGCTTCAGTGATCTCAGATCTTAACCTCCTCCTTTCCAATTCTCCAAGAGTGATTTCTTCTAGAGTTCATGATCTCATGCCACACGTCCTTTTATGGATCCGACGGTCCAGATTTCCTCCGGTGCTTCGGGCTTTAGGAGTTTCAACTCCTGTGCACTTGTTCCTCATAGAGTGATTTTACCCAAAATGTGTGGATTTATGCCACGCGTCCTTCCTAACGATGAACGGACCCAAATGACTTCGGGACTTCGGGACTTTGAAAATCTCATTTTCTTGTGTACACAAAGGGTTAACGTTCGTGAACTTTACCTTGATCCAACAATTGTTGGTCCACGCTAATGTCGCTCCTCCTCCTGAGATTTAGAATTCCTCCGTTTTAAAAGGGTTTGTTTCTTTTGTTGAATGTTCCAAGTTCTTGGCCTTGGAAATTCTCCTATGAACCTGAATCCTTTGAGTCTCGCTTACGCTCTTACAAGTGTTATCTCTTCTGAGATTTCAGACTTCGAATAAGTCAGCTTCTTACACACTCTCTACACTATCTCTTCTGAGCTTGATCTTCTTGAATATTTCGAACTCCCATGCACTCCTTGCGTCTTTGGGATTTCAGATAACTCAGTTCGAAGTATTTCTTTGAAAATAAATTCCTCTCGCCCTCCTGGTGTTCTCCCTTCTCGATGCACCCTTTATAGAGCTTTATAGATTCCTTCAACAACTTTGTCTCTCCGTGCTTTCTCTGCATAGTTCCTCCTCCAAGGTATTCAACAACCTTGAGGTTCCCTTTTGAGTTTGTGATCACTCTAGTGTTCCCTCCCGACACGTTCTTTCTAACCCCTCGTTTCAGATGCGCACTCCTTGCGCTGGCTACAGAACCTCAACTATTCTATTGTGCACTCTTTGCACAGCCTAAAGAACCAGTACAATATCACAACTTAAACAAATATAGGGAAATCTATCTTCCTAATATAAATGAAATATATCATACATCTACAACATTCATTCATGAAACATAAATACATGAACAACAATGTGAAGGAAAAACTGCTTTTCTATTATCTTTTTGTATCTATATAGATGATTACAAAGATTGAAATGTAATTAGTCTCAATTCTCTCTATCTCTCAAGACCTCTCTACCCAGATATCTCTTGTCTCTCTTCCTATTCTCCTGTCCCCCTTTACAAAAATGGGGGCTCTGTGAGCTTAATCCTCTTCCCCGCCTTAGTGCTATCACTATCTTGCTACTTCCCTATACTCCTACGGCTACCTTCTATAAATGTCTACTCAGACCTATCTACGTTCTGGGCTTGCTGCAGGCAGCCATTTAAGGCAACCTCAACCACTACTTGTACAAATTCGTGGCCTACTCTTACAACTTTACAACATGAAAAAATCTGTATCAGATCATATTTCAAAATTTAAAAACAGGAGGGTCGACGCCTCTCCCTTTCTCTATTGTGTGTCTATGTGTTGGTGTGATATCACACGTGCTGAGGTGAAGAGACGATCCTGCATCAGGTAGGCATACCCATGCTCAAAATAAACTGACTCAAATCATGGTCGCCAACCAATACACCATGGATCCATGAAATCACTGACTAATGATATGTCCACCAAATATACATTGTGGATCCATACCTCCATGACGTGATCAGGGCATAGCCACGAAAGAATACACAATGGAGCTATGTTGTGAAAAAAACATAGCCACAAAGAAATATAAAGTGGATATATGTGATAGCATATATATTAGTGAGATTTCCATCCTGATGACCATATTGGAATCTACTAAGTACTCAAATAATCTCCATCACAACTTGGGGAAAGAACATAAGAGAGGTGAGTGCCTAAGGGGTTCCCAGGGTCTTCGTCTCGATCCTGAAATGGTACAATTATAATCATGTGAATAGATGTTCGGATGTCGAACATGGTAGAAACCATTTTATTAGTGGTCATTGATGTATATCTCTAACAAATGTGAGGGAACCCACCGATTATGAAGATGGATCCTAAGGTACCTAGTACAATATAGTGAGTGTGAATAGAGGATTTGGTGTCAAACACTCATAGAATCAATTGATCAAGATTCAATGATGTAAACCCACTATCGATCACGAGGAGGCCTGTCACTAATGACTACAATCTCCAAGGTACTAGTTAGTTTCTATATCCCTCTCCTAGATAATGTGCTAAAGTTGATAGGAAGATATCTTTCGAGGGAGGGCCTTGATGTATCCTCCATCAATCAACACAAAACATACACTGAGAGATGATGTGGAGAGAGAGTATCACTAAGTACAACTGACACAGGGATGGCCAACTCGAAAATTCAACAAAACAATAGATGATCAACTCAATATTAAAAGTCCCTTGAAAATATAGCATGACACAATGGTGACTTGGAAGGAAGACATAAGAGATGGATGAATATAGTGCAACAATGTAGGAGGTGTTGAAACACTCTTTGTGGTGACTGGAAGAATAACCAGTCAGAGGATTATCTCTGACTCATATTACTAGGATAGCTCCTAAGCAAGATAAAACCCAATTGTATGATGAGGAATCAAACAGGTTCCATGTTCAAGGGTAACAAGAAACAACTGCCATAATGCAAAACAATGACCCACTTCCCTCAAATTTACCGCCACCATGAACGATGACTACCTCTTTGTTTTTTAACAAGCTTGAAGAAGATAACATATGCTCAATACAATTACTCTTCGATGAGTCCCTCATCACATGTTCAACGAACCTGAAAAAGGAGGGGTTCGATACCATATGAGTCCTTCAATGTATAATTTTACGATCCCAGAGAAGGTAAACTCAACGATCTTTTCAAATTTAGAGATTTTGAAAAGAACTTAAAGGAGACTCCAAGGGTGTTCGTTTTCTTAAATTTAGTTCCCCGAGCCCCAAGAAGTATAAAACAATACAAGGGAGAATGTTTCTAGCCAAGGTGAACTAGAGTATTCCTCTTTCATAATTAGTCTGTCCAGTTCGAAAAAGGGTTAAAATTACACCTAATATACGCTCTTTCAAATCCTTATAATGAGTGTGAAAGGAAACAAACTTGCTCGACAATCTTTTCATGTTTAGAGAGTCTGAAAAGATCTTAAAGGAGACTCCAAAGAGTTCATTTCTTGTATAATTTTCACGAGCCTGAAAAAGTGATAAAAGTATACTCGATAACTTATTCTCATGTATTTACAAGCATGGGAAAGAACAAATGCTAAACTCATCTAGAGAGAATGAGTGGGATGCAACTAAATTCCAATGGGTGGAACGATTCCTAAGCAATGACTACGATAGGGCGTAACATGTAGGCATGGAAATCAAGGACCACTCACAACAACGTGTCTCTCTAGAGGTTAACTACAAAACATGAGAAACTTGATGTGAATTTCTAGCGTCAACATAATTGCACTGGCCATAAGCAAGCGATATGACAAATAACAATGAAGCAGTAGAAAGAGCAACCATTAAGTAGACAATAAGATGTATGCTTCATTTTTTAATGAGATTGAAATAAAGAATGAACTATGCTTGAAGTGTCTTCTTCATTTTTAATGAGCTTGAAAAAGAGAATGAAACTTTCCTCAGAATGTCTCCTTCATTTTTTAACGAGATTGAAACAAAAAATGAACTATTCTCATAATGATACCCATTGACGGGTTTCTTCCCATTGTAATGTTCATAGGTTGGTACTTTAAGTGATACTCATTGGTGGGTATGTTACCAACATGATGTTCAAAGGTTGGTACTTTCCACCCAACATGATCGAAAGAATCTAGTGATTTAACTCCATCATGATGTTTAGAGGATGGATACATGGCCCCCAAGATTTGTTTCATCCACCGAATCTTCTTTTGCACCCAATTAGACTCCTGCCTACTAATAGGAATGGGTTCACCAAAGAGGGAGGGAGAAAGATGATCAACTGACATAGCCAGAAGAAATGAAAGTTCAGATACTAGATCTAGTAGAAGATTCGGCTCAATCTGAGGGGGGTATGTTTCATTTTTTAACGAGCTTGACACAGACAATGAACTATGCTCATGGTTATCTATTTCATTTTTTAATGAGCTTGACACAAAAAAGTGAACTATGCTCATGAACCTTTACCATGGCTTCCAATAGGTCTTCATCAGATGGAAGAAAAATTCTCTAGAAAGAATCTAGGTCAAGAGACTCAATAGGGGTAATGGGGGAAAGATCAAGATCCAAAGCTCCCATTGAATATTTCACCATGTAAACTACCAGATGTGAGTCTAAAGAATTCAAGCATACAGTGAGAGGATCCTTCTTATTAGTGGTTGAAGGCATGGGACATGATAGCACATAATTAACCTATGGTGGGAGGGATATCACTTTCATATAAGGAAAATTTAGGGAAGTTAGATGGTTGACAGTCAAATCAGGACTAACGAACAAAAGTTGGTCAATGGTCACAATGGTTCTATTATGAGGGAAATTCATTACTCAAAAAAGTATGGAAACGACATATTTCGTAGCATAGACATATTCCCACCTAAGGAGTAAATTAAAGTCCAAGGGGCCTTGGACTACCGTAATGTTAGGAAATGAGAAACACTTCCACACTAAACCTAGTAGAAGAGAGGAAGAAATATTTAAAAAAGAAAGTAAATGACAAAGCAAACACATAGTACACATAGATTTTACCTGGGAAACCCAACCTAAAAAACCAACATTCCTTGAGCATTCTACTCTCTTGTTGTCTTATTCATTCAGAATAAAAGGTTACATGCCTAACCTTGGTCTACACCTAAGACACAATCGACATCATACCTTCTTGATTTACACAAGAACAACCTTGTAGCCAATTCGGCTTACATATGCATGACCAACAACCTCTATGATTATTGATTATCAATTAGCTTTTATAGCATTACAACACGCCTTCTTTATGGGATTCACAACATGAAACACCCTAAAGAAAAGGCACCTAAAGAGGGTTATAGTTCCACGTAGATCATTGGCTACAAATCTCGCGAATCTCGGGATTCTTCTACAGTTGACTACCAAGTCAGATTACCAGTCGAGTACCAGTCGGTCTTTAGTCAGTTGCCACACACACACTTGTCAACCTATTGTCAGTTGACTTCTTCGACTTGTTGTTGATGTCTTTGAATTCGAATTTACCCGGTCAAACCACCTCAACCTTCTAATTGTTGTTGATGGATTTGAATTTTACTTTACCTGGTCAAACGACCTCAACCTTCGACTTGCTGTCAATGTCTTTGACTTTGAATTTACCCGATTGAACCACCTCGACCTTAGACTTTCAGTTGAATCACCTCGACCAGAATTTCACCGCAAATAATAAAACAACCCAACACATAACATCAATACAGATATTTTTCCCTCCTAAGGTGATGGGCAACTAAGGAAGGATCCCTAAAGGTTCACTAGATATTCTATTAAAATCAAACAGATGATGGTTAACTGACACAAGCTGAGGGGAAACCATATCTTGCCAAGCGGTTGAGGATAAAATTCTGATAGAAGTTCCTTCATCTACAATAGTGAAATGTATTATCATATCACAAACCTGCATAATGATTTGGAAAGGTATGTTGGAAGGAAGGTGAGGCTCCGCTAGCCTATTCCAATCAAAGGAAATGACCTCAGTACTTGGAGGGGGTTCTATTGAAACAAGTGAAATTTTCCCTTGTAGGGAGGAATATGAAGTGACAAGAAAAACCTGAGTGGCATCCACTTCATGGGAAGTGGATTAAGTGGCATCCAAGAGAAGAGTGGGATCGATCGACTGTTACGAGGAAAATCTCTCTATGGCTTGGGGTAAACCACAACAGACAGAATGACACCCATAAATCAACTCTAATATCAAGTATGCTAGACAAATAGAAATGTTAACAAAAGGAAGGCTAGAATCCTACCTTGTCCAGATGTCCGAAGAAGACCATGGTTTAGCTCACGATCCAATGCTTGATACCTGCAACTTGTCCTCAACATCCAAGATACACAAGAATATAGAAATTATATGAAATGTTAGCATATAAACTAGCATAATCCATTAACATGTATAAAAAATATTCCCATGGAAATTAATACAAATATTTGCAACATATAATCTGATGAGAAAAGAGTATTTCTATTAATGTAATCAACAGAAGTACATAGGTGACAAACTTCTGTAATGACACATATCAGAACCGAGAAACTAATTCTCTCCACCTGGGCCTTCACCACTTCTATCCACCACAAAGGTAAGATCACAGGTAGTAGGAGTAATTGAGTTTCTCCTTCTCAAGATAGGAAGATCTTGGGGGATGAACACAAAAGGAGTTCAAAATTTCAAGGAGAAAGGGATGCAAACTCAATATGAAGTGAAATTTCTCCAGAGTGTCTTTGCTCTCTTTCTTGAATTAATTCAAAGCTTGTATATGGCTCAATTTATAGCCTCTAAATGGAATTAAAGAGGCAGGTCAGATTGTTTTCAGTATATGGAAGGTCAAGGATCGTAGATCTCATGACATGGCATGGAAACCCAACATATTTTTTTAATTTTTGAGAAAAAAACCCAATGTACGCGAGCTGTAATGGAGAAACCTATGTATACACGAGTTGTCTAACTATGGCCTGCATATATGTACAAAATTTTAAATTTTTGACAATGAAATGAGCGAAATGGGGGATTTGAGTCTGCAGAGGGAAAGGGAAGGCCATCAAAGCAAGGTGCATGGAGTGTGGAATTTGTTTTTTATAACACCAATAATTGAATCAGAACGACCACTTCATCAACCAATAGTTGGTTGGGAGAGGACTCATGGGAAGCAACTGGAGGTTGTTGTTGGGAAACAACAATGTATTCCAACAATTTCGAAGCTTCATCCATACGAGGGAAAAAGTGTGTGAGGTGAATTTCCTTGCATAACTGGCAAGGAATCCTAACCTTAACTTTTTTCCCCCAACCATATAATCACTAGTTGATAGGCTATCACCAACATGACTTGTAGTGACTGGGGGAACGGTTTGTTGAGAACTCGTGGACCACACTTCTAAGACCTTGGGAATACTAGGGAAATGGTTAAGAAGTTGGTCACCCTTACAAATCTTGCAAGGGAATTTGGGCTTTCGACCTATGTTGGTACGATTTTCAACATTATCAACACTCCCGACAGTGGATGGTTGATTAACCCCTTTCTTACTTTGCTTCTTGTTGTTCTTCCTTTTCTCCTTCTTTTTAGCCTCCTGGTTACTAGCATCAAGGTTTTCACGAAGAGAGGAAGAATAAAGGGAATAAGACGCAATGGGTAAAGAAGGAAAAGGGTCAACAGGAGGTTGATGTTATTGACATGGAGAGCTTGCTTGGGTAGCAACAGGGGAATTCAGGACCACGGGAGTGGAAAAAAAACTATTTTGGTAACTCCACAGTGAAATCGGATAGAGTTAATGTGGCGATGTAGGGAGGAAAAACATTTTCAAAATAGGGAAAAGCATAAGGTTCCCCTTGGTTGGTAGCCTCAAGAATTGTTTCCATGGATGAAAATTCAACCTAGGGTCTACTAAACATCAAAGAGCACAAACTACCAAAGTCCCTACAAGATAAGAGAAAGAAAACAACTCCCTTGTGACATGGAGAAAGCAAGTAGGGATATTTTGGAGACATGAGATGGGGTCGTCAATGAAGAAACGAGAAACAATTATGATAACCTTCACGCAACAATCCCCCAAGGTGCAAGTAAGAGCCCGTAGGAAAATACCCTCCCAAATCTATGAAGCGAAGATTGAATGTTTGTTGTAGGTACCACAAGGAACCTTCCTTTTAGAAGGAATTGCCTTGCAGTCACCTATGTGGAATCCTAGGAGAGGTTA
>ML784474.1:417930-436186 GCA_009831015.1 Picea engelmannii
ACCCCACTTAAATGTTCAAGTACCAGATGATTCAAAATGAAAATGTCTCCTTGGTATATATAGGAGACTAGGAGGTTTTAATGGCCTAAAGCCGACATAAATAAAATAACATTACTAATCTAAATCACAAATAATGGCCTAAAATCGACATAAATAAAATAACATTACTAATCTAATATGCCCCAATTAAGTGGTAATGAGCCAATATTAGGGCTTAACACCTTCCATACCTTGTGCACCAAGATGGGTATCAAAGACTCCGAGGAAAATTTGGTTCTGAAATACCGTGGGGCTCTACATAGATACATCCAGACTGAAATGGATTTTCTGGACATCTCATCACTCAGTGCTGCTTATCGATATACTGTTAAAATTGAGCAGAAATTTAAGCACCAGAAGAAACGGGAATTCAGGTCTGCAAATCCGCAACAACCAAAGTATGACAAAGACGACCCTAACAAAAAGTCTCCCGAAAACTAGTCCAAGACACAGGAAAAGAAGGGTCATGGGAAGACAAAGAAGGACACTGGAAAATGGTGTGATTTCCACAAAATCCCCTGGCACAACACCGATGAATGTCGCTCAAAATAGTCATTGGTGGCTGAGATCAAAGACAAGGAGCCGAACCCTGATTTTGAATCTGATTATGAAAATACAGGAAAAGGACAGATCATTGACGCAGACCCCACTGCTATTGTCGCGACCGCAACAATTCAACCAGAAGAACCAACAAATCCTGAAGAGGGGGAGCAAATTTTTCATTCACAGATGTGGGTGAAGGGGACCCCGCATCATTTTATTGTTGATAGCGGAAGCCAGAAAAACCTCATCTCAGTAGAGGTCGTCAAACAGTTGGGATTGTCGACAACACCACACCCGCAACCATACAACATCGGGTGGCTTCACCAAGGACGAGATCTTCGTGTCAGCCAGCAATGTCGATTGTCATATGGCATCCAACCCTTCAAGGATGAGGTATTATGTGATGTTTCCCCACTAGATGTCTGTGATGCTCTCTTGGGCCAACCATATATGTGGAAGCGCCACGTTGTTTATGAGTCTCGACCCTGTAGTGTCATTGTTTCTCTAGGGGGTCATCTCTACAGAATACCAGAGGTAGTTCCGACTACTTTTCCACCTAAAAAGTGCCGCAAGGTAGTATCTCATACTGCAAAATTCAGCTTCTTCACAATCTGTTCAAAAGGGGAACAGAAGGACGCTGCAACCACTACAGCTTCGCCCCAAGCACCTTCTATCCAGCAGAAGCAGGTTGACAAGGTTACAGAAAAGTGCAAAGATTCCTTCTGCACACCATCCTCTCATGTAGCCTAACTTGTTGAACAACCTCAGCCTCAACAGGTTCATGACAAACTTTCACAAACTGAGCAGCGCGACGTCTTCAACAATACAAGCAGCTCACCAAGATGCAGATTCAACAAACGCTTTTCCCTCTCCCCCAGGAACTCAACGCAATGGAGACAATTTCTTCCTAAGGAGGGAGGATTGATCCAGGTGGATATCAGTGACCACCCACCTTTTCCAAATGGCTCAAAACAGTTTTCTGGCAATTTTGGCAATTTACTATTTTTAGCAGGTTTTAACTTCCGGGGCCATTTTGAGGGTCCAAATGAAGGTTTTTTGAGATAGAGGTTCTCAATGATATCCAAAGGCATGATTGAGCCCCCAAAATGAATATCCTCAATGATACCTTTCCAACGAGCTATCACATGCCTAAAACGAAGATCGTATGCAAAAGTTACGACCCCGGGAAGTTGATGTACTCACTTACCCAAACGGGGCCCACATGAATTTTGGCGCTTCATCTCCTAGGGTTAAGTTTTTGGATGTCTAGGACTTTTGGCATTCCTGTTTATTGTAAAAAGGCCTTCAGAGCCTCATTGTAATCATCTTCTTGCGAATGCGAGTAGCCGTCACATCTCTTCTCAGAGATAAGCTGCCACCATTCTAGCAAGTCTTTCACTCTGTATTTTTACAGTCTCTATACATTTATTTCATTAATAGAAATCATGTATTACTGTATCTCTGTGTTTATGGTTGCATCTCTGATACATTTCTGTTATATTATTGAATATCTGCGATATCTCTGTGCATTTATTTATTATATCTCCGATCTCATTTCGTGCCGAAAATAATCCGGATCATATTCCCTCATGGAATTCTTTGATCAGTTCTTGGTCTTGATTTTCATTGACGCATCTCAACAGTATACCATCAAAATTTGTTCTGAACAATATGTTAGCAACCAACACGTATTGGTTCACCTTCATCTTCAATGTCCTTCACTCCTTGGGATTCATTGTGACAGGAAATTGCCCGGACCTTAAGTAGAATACAATATCTGCGTACCATTATGAATCAACTAATGGTTCTCCAAATGAGATTGAAATCATCCCATCGACTAAGTCCCCATTCACGATGAGTTTGCATAAAAAAATTCCCTTGATTTCCTTTAAAGGTTTGATCTCGATATCATATTCTTGTATTTTTTCAAACTAGTTAGCCCATTTTCCTTCTCTCAACTGTTGATTTAGAAGCATCTTCACTGGTGATGAGGGAACATAAGATATAACATGGGATTTTAATATATACGTCCAAAAGTGCGTGACTACTTTTACAAGAGCCAAGGCTTGTTTCTCGAGTTATGAATACCTCAACTCATAGTCGTGTAGGGTTTTTCTCATAAAAATTATCGAAAGTTCTTCTCTGTTGTTATTTTTTTGAGTGAGAACGGATGCAACAATTGCCTCTGTAGAAAATGAATAGAGGATGAAGTCTCTTTGGAAGTCTAGATTGATGAGGTCAAGAGAGGTGGAGATTGCTCCTTTGATATTGTTGAATGCTTCCTGGGTATCTGTTGTCCATTCAAATCTCTTCTCCTTTTTCAGCAACAGATTGATCAACTTTACGATGCTTGCATAGTCAAGAACAAATATTCACACAAAATTGTTTTTCCAAAGAATGACTAGAATCCCTTCCTATATGTTGGGGGGTTTAGCTTGTTTATTTCTTTAACTCTTTAAGGATCTATGTAAATCCCTTCCTTGAATGAAATATGGCCCAGCAACTTTCCTAGAGTCACAACGAACAAGCATCTCTTTGGATTCAGATAAATGTCGTATAATATACATCTTTCAAAAACCTTTCTTAAATGATGGATATGATCCTCCCTTTTGTTTGAATGCACCATCAAGTCATCTTGATAGTATTCCATAAACTTTCCTATCAACCCGCTGAACGCATGATCCATGTCCCTTTGGAATGTGGCTCCAACATTCTTCAAACCGAAAGGCATTCTAGCATACGCATATGTCTCCTGTGTTGTGATAAATGTTGTCTTTGCTCTATCTTCCTCAGCCACCAAAACTTGGTTATATACCTAGAAACCATCCAACATGGACATGCAAGCTGATCCACTAACTTGATGTAGAAGAAAATCCATGTTAGGCAAAGGGAAATTATATTTTATGCTTTCTTTGTTAAGATCTCTGAAGTCAACACAGATATGGATTTCCTCGGTATTTTTCCTTACAATCACTGGATTTGAAATCCAGTATGAATGTATGATGGGATAAATTATCCCTGCCTTCTTCAACTTCTCCAATTCGATTGTTACCAGAGGTTTTAGCTTGGGATTCATCATCCTTATTTTTTGTTTCACTGGTTTCTCTTCTTCCCTCAGAGGAATGATATGCTGGAATATAGTTTTATCATAGGCTTTAAAATCGTCATAGGTCCAATCGAACACATCAATATATTATTTTAATAAGGAAACATATTGATAAAAATCTTCAATGGCGCAATCAACTCCCAAGTTGACATATTTCAGGGACTTGTCCGTTCCAATATCGACTTTTCTCGTTTCTTGCACCTTTTGAACTGAAACTTCTTAAAGGATATTCTTGGCATGATCGCCTTTTGTAAACAAAGATTCAAATTTTATACAGTATTTTTGGATGACAGACGAGCTATTGTCTTCTTCATCATCATCGTTTAACAAAAAGTTTTCCAACTTTTCATCGTTCTCAAACACTTGTAAGTACTCAAAATTATCGGGCATGGATGGTCTAAAATATCTTTCTACCTGGAAAGATGTTTTTCTTTGGACATCATCTGGGTTTGCCAATGAGGCCGCCAAGGCTAGTGAATTGGCCTTGTGATTCTTGTCCCTTGTAATGAAAGAAATGTTGAAGGAGCTAGAAAATTCTATCAATTCATTAACTCTTTTGAAATAGAGCTCGAGTCTTTCCTTTTTGATTTTATACCTTTGGGTAACCTAATTGATGACCAACTCTAATTTTCCAGTCACAACGAGATGTTATATTTTCATTTCTTGTGCAAGGATCATCCCCTAGATCATAGCTTCATATTCTTCCTCTTTATTTGTGCATGAAAACTCCATCCTCACAGCGTGGGGATGCACAATCTTATTTGGACTCAAAATAACAATTCCAACTCCGTTCCCAGATTTAGAACAGGCTCCATCGAATCAAATCCTCGAGTAACCTTCAAACAAACATTCTTGGCCCCCCAAGCCTTGAACTCGCTCTAGGATTCCATTGTGCTCCATGTCTACGATAACATAGTTTCCAATCCTGACATCTATATAATCTTCCATTAATTCATTGTCCTTCTTCTTAAAGGAGAATGGTTTTCTGGGATCACGAAGTGTTTAATCATCGCTCCCTCCTTTCCTGGTAGCATCATACAACTTCCATCGTTCATTATATATCCATAGATCATGGATGTCCAGTTTCTTCCCAACACAACCCCATATGCTGGAGGAAGGTCTACCACAATAATATTGAAAATTGTAATGATATGGGGGGCTGCTGTAATCCAAGCATAAAAGTCCTTTATTTATCCATACACTGAAACTTTTCTAGAATCAATTGCATATATGCTCTCACTGGTTTGATAATACTTAGTGCAACTCATGCCCAATGCCTCCATGACCGCAAGTGACATTATATTATTTGTCTCGCCAATTTCAACTAAACAATTATGTAATGCAACATCATGATTTTCAATTGAAATGTAGAAGGGCAGAATTTTACCTCTCAGCTTGGAAGTTGACAGGATCTGGCTCTGTTTTAGACTGGTAATGACAGTTTCAGTTCTTTCCGATGGATCATCCAACAACTTCAAGATGTTCTGTCTCTACTGAGGAATATTTACCACTTCCATAAAAGGAAGATTTATCCTTAATTTACTTAGGTCCTCCACACCATTATACGCCATTTGAGTGGAGCTTGATGCCATGTGTTACCTTTTTCCATTTCCATCTGTCACTTTCTCATTCGACACTTTTTCATTTGTTTTTTATTTTTATTTTTCTTTTTGTTTTTCCTTATCAAAGTCGCCTTTATTATTTGGTCTATTTACAAACCCTCTTGTCTGGGTGATGTTTTCTTGCGAGTTAGGATCATTGTCCCCCTCTCCAAATATATACATGGACATCTCGCATCCATCCATATGCACAATTTCATATCTTTCATCAGGTAAGTAATAATTTTCTTTCTCAATTAATTGTTCGTCATAGACATCATCCAGAACAACCACGTTTTGAATAGGTTGTCGGGGAACCCTTGGTCTATGTGGGTTATCAGTATCCTCAAACCTCACTCTGTTTTTAGGGGGAGGGTTCCTCCTTTGCTCGAGAATTGGAATTCTTAGGTTTGACATGTAATTATCTCCCCTTCTTAGTCTGGTTATCTCGTTTTGCATCTGTTTGAAGGTTCTATTCATCTATGCAATTTCAATTCTTTTGTTTGTTTCCTATGCCGCCACAGGGTCAACCTTTACGTCAGGTATGGTTCCTTTAAAAAATCATCCTCCCGCCATTTGATTTTGAGCCACTCAAGGTTTTAATTATTCATTCTTTCTTGAGCTGGAAGCTCCTTGATTATCAATATTTAATCCCCCCATCTTACTTTGTAATCTTCCCAATATAATTTTTGGGTCAACACCCGTCTCAATCATAATTTCTTCCATCTCATTGGCCTTAGTAATTGCCTCCTCCAAATTATCCATTTGGGATGTTCTGATGGCATATTTTACATTTGGGGGCATTGCATTCTTATAAAAACTGAGAATGACCGGGTCATTTGGTCTTTTATCTTTTGTAATTCTACTCAAGGTATTATTGAACCCTAGGTTAAAATCTCATATCCGTTCGTTCTTCCTCAACCCAATATGGTTGAAGTCTGTGAGGAGGGTATGGTAAGCAATTGGAGGGGAAAACATGGTTAGGAACATAGCTTTGAGGTCGTTAAATTAGCGAATGAATCTACTGGGAAACATTGTATACCATTCATAATCTCTTTCTGATAAGGTTTGCAGAAACAATCTCACCATGACGTCATCATATTCAACTCGGTGAAAGTCACAAATGTCAAGAAATAAGTGCAGATGCCTGTTTGCATCAATTGTTCCGTCTCCAAAAAATTATTTTAAGGTTCCCTTAGGGAGAACATGGAACTCATGTTGTTCACCTATAATATCAAGAGGGGAATCTCTTACCCTCCTTATATTTCCAAACCTTGGGATTCCTTGATTTCTTGCAACATCTCTTCCATCTCCTTGTCTCTCCTCATGATGCTCGTCTCGGGGTTGTTTGTCTCTTGCTACCATGTCTGAGGAGACTTCATGGCTAGAGTCTTCACTTATAAGTACAAAGAGTTGCTTACTTTTACTTCTAGTAATGGGTCCCTTGTATTCGTCCAACTTCAATCTTGACCTTGTTCTTGTGATGCTCTAGCTAGCCTTTGATTTCTTTGATCTTGTCTTTCTTCTCTCCTTTGTCTCCGGAGGATTTATATTTCTTATTCTTGGAATAAGACATGCCAAGACCTTTCTAAATCTTCTTGAGTCTGGGTTGTTGTTATTACCAGATTATACAACTAGTGTAAAATGCTTCATTGATTATTCAATCCAATTTCTAAATGGGGCTAATTACCCTGGGGTAAAGTCATATATTCTTTCACAAAAGCTGGGCCAGGTTCTGAATTTTCAGTTCATGTCCCCACTATGGTTGCAAAAAATGTTGATGCTTGAATCCATTAGGACCGAAACGGCAACCTCACGAGGATACAAATCCCCCTGCATTTTTATAGAGGTGGTACCCCTCTGTTATGATTTTCATGGGACTCGAGGTCTTTAGAATATGGGACTTTTATAGAAGTTCATCTTGGTAATCAAAATAAAGTAAAAATATAAAAAAGGAAAATGTTTTATTTTATTTTAAAGCAAGTTCCTGAGAATGGACCAGGAACCACACACATTCACACATTTAAAGCAAATAAAAAAAAATTCCTCACATACATTATCGTAGAGCTAAAGATTTATGTTCACATAAAAAATAAAAGAAAATGATCTGCATGCATAAGAGAACTTTGATAGAGTGATACATGGGAAAATAAAATAAAGATAACGATAGATCAACCTAAAATACTTTATATTCAGAAAACTGGGTTACACATTACAGTCGAGACTATTCCCAAAATAGCTCTCTTAGAATTTCTAAAAAATATATAGTTCATTACATATTCTCTGAAATTTTAAATGCGTTTGTCATAAAGAATGGGATTGGGGCTCCCATGGACCATAAAGAAAATATATATAAGAATGAAGTTTGTAAAAGGAAGAAAGTGGGCGGCGGGAGACAACAAGACCTAGTAAGAAGAAAAAGGAAATTATCAATCTTTGGTTAAACCTTTATATTTAAAGAGGTGGAGTAACTGGATGAAGAAATTGATAAATAAAGAAGGATGTGATCTGTATGAAATTACTATGATGGTATCTCTCGTTTGTCACTTGCTTGCTGATGTCCTTTTATTTATTTCATCGGCGGTCACAAGAACCGTCTCAATTGCCTTTTTCCCTTCATCAGTCAGTTTGTCGATAGATTTTTTAAACCACTCTTCGATATAGCTTCTCATTGGTGCCACGTTGATTTCATGCCAGATTTTTACATTGCAAATATTTCCCTCCAAGGCCCTTAGATCAATGGAAATATTACGCAAATCTTCTTCAATATCTTGATATTTTATTGAATAATCCACTAGCCAATTCTCCACGTCATCTTCATTATATTCAAGAGTGCCATAGAACTTTTCAAATGACATCCCTTTAAAGATATCAACTTGTTCGTCAAAGTATTTCTTCGTTAAGAACAATGAGTTGAGAATCAATTTGGGGTCTTGGACCTCATTGGTGCTTCCGGCTAGGTCTATTTCAGTCAACCTTTTGAATAATTCTTCTCTCCTTGTTATGGCTTGGCTGCATGCTTGGACAATGATATTCATGTTTTTAACCTTTTCCTTCCAGCATGCCTTCAGTTGTTTTATCCAGTTTTGAGAAGGGAGATCCTCCTCCCTTCTTCTCAACTCTATCATATTGGTAACTTTAAAACCAAAGGGTACGACCACGTCAAGGTAAAAACCTTCTTCATTTTTTAAATATGCACGCAAATATTCATGGAAGGCGTGTGCCCTCGTTCCAAAAGAGACCATGTTATTTGACATCTCCCAAGCCTCTATAATTAATTCCATTCTTTTCTTAATGTTCTTATCCACATATCCCCTAGCTAATGTGAGAAGGCTTAATTATTCTTTTAGTTTTTCTACAGGTGTAGTAGGACCAACTATTGCTAAAGGACTAGCAAGTAATGGAAGAGACATCAAATATTATTCCAATTATTTGAGTCTTTCCTTTAACTTGGCCTTCTCTGCTTCAAGGCCTCCAATAGAATCGTCTAGAGAATCTCCAATTGCTTAGAGAATTTGGGATATTCGGGAAGGCCGCATGTTCATTAGGTTAACCTTTGAACAAGATTTTCCCTTTTTATTATTTACATCTCTTTTATCAATAATTAAATTTTTGGACTCGTTGTAAAAAGCAACGCTCTGAAATACAAAAGACTCTTCTTCATCGAAGGTAACACTCTCAATTATTTCCATTGGAGGATTATGGTGAGCCATGTCCTCTGGATGATCAACATTGGGGAACAATTTTTCGATGTCAATCTCGAGTTCCATATCCTCGAGGGAGAGGTCCCTCCTCTTCTTGCACAATGCTTTTTATTTTCTTCCTCAAGGGAAGTTTATGAGAACTTTCAATTTTTCCTGAAGGAGGGTTCTTATCTCCTCATCTGCCTGAAGAACTATGGATCACTTTGTTAATTTGGTGGGTCATTGGAGAACTACTCTGAGATGTTGTACTCTTTGGAGTGACATTTGGGGATTGGACACTCTTCTCACCGGGACCTTTTCCTTTATGTTTGTATGACTCATTGGTGCTGAGTATTGTTTCTAGGTCGCCAGTGTTAAGAGAAGGAGTGCCTGAGTCATTATCTCCATCTTCATTTAGAATATCATTAATAAAAGAATTGCTGAATCCAATTTCCAGTAGATATTCTACAAAAATTCTGCTAGGGTCGAACCCTTTTACCCTTTTAGCATATATTAGATTTAGGTTGTGGAAATGGCCTGCAAATTCATCAATCTTGTTCATATTTCTGAATATGCAGTCCCCAAATTTGCAAGGCATAGGTATGAATTTATTTTTTCTCTTTTCATGGAAAAAATGAAACCAATAGTTGTACTTCCTTGCTATTTTAGTAACAAACATTTTGTCAGATATGTGGCATGGAAGGAAGGAAGGATTTTCCTTGGAACCAAAAATCCTTATGACATTGTAATTCTCCCTTTGTTCCAGTGTCCCCTTCCTATCTAGGAACTTACTCTCTTGTTCAAACATCCAGGGAGTGTCTTTTCCAAACAGAAATCCTTTAAAAATTGAGACACAATCATTAAAAACTTCATAAAAATGTTGGGAGGATTTGTGCCTCGTAATGTTTGATACCAGAAGGTTATTGGGTCAAAGTCACAATTTTCCTTCTTATACATAGATAATCTCAGAAACTGACATCAATGTGTTATCGTGAAAACCAAATAAGATGACATAAAGAATTTCTTGTCCTTCTTGTATTATGAAAATTGGGAAGAGATTTCATTGGAAATCAACTTGCCCCAATCGAATATGGCATATTCCTTGACCGTAAAGTATAAAATGTAAAGAATCATGCAGGAAATGCTGGATGTAGTTTCTTGTCTTGTTATCCTCGTGAAAATCCAAGCAATTTCCCGAAAAATATTTTTGAATGAGCTAACCTACAATCTCATGATTTCCTCGGGGATGATCGTTGGGTTCTCCAGGAACTCAGGTAAGAGGTCCAACCCATTGTCATGCTTCTTTAATAATTATCTGCAATCTTCTCCCTTGAAGGTAAGCATTGGCTCGAGAAGTTTAAACATCTTACGAAATATTTAAGGCGACAGAGAGACAGGGGAATGATCTTGCAATTGAGTGATCCGTTGGCTTGGAATATGTCTCTTGGCACACCAGGCGACCAACTCCTTACAGTCAAATACTTTTGGACACAATCTGCGTGCACAATTCCAAACGTCCAGATTACTTCCTTCTGGGAAGAAGGGGATGAGTAGTAATAATATGCTATGGACCACTGAAAGATCTGGTCTTGACACTCGAAAATGTTCAATGCATATCCACAAAACTATTGTCGAGTTGCTTCTATAAGTTGATGAAAACGTTCCTTTGCTCTAGATAATGTTTAAAATGAATGCTTGAGAGGGATAATATAATCCTCCTTAATTCTTGGTTTAATGCATTTTAATAGGAGATATCCTCGAGCCCTTCTCTTATTAATGAAAATATTTACGAACCTGCATGATGAGTTGTTATCATTCAAAGCATACTAAATCCACATTGGGAAGAGCATGAGGGTGGCAGGGATAGAAGGGAGTGAAATAGGATTTGAGACTTTTGTGAACCCGGGAACCCAGGAACCCAGGAACCCACGACTGTAGAAGGTTCAAAATCAACTAAGTATAGCATAACACGGCGGTCAGATGAACGCATCGTAGGAGGAATGAGACTTGGAAGTTTAGGGAGTCTGGGGGTCAAAATGTTTGGATGAAAAATGTATATAATGGAACATGGGGTATGAGAATTCGACCCTGCCAATACAGGAACCCATGATTGGAAAATCGGCTAAGTATAGGATAGCGCGGAGGTCGGTCGAACTTGTGATGTGAGGGTATGGATGGAGATGAGGATTCACAAGTCTGCCAACCTGGGAACCCGCGATTCTAAAAAAAGACTAAGTATAGAACGAGAAAGGGAAAGTAGAAAGGAAAAAAAAGAAAGGGAAAAATGGGTAAATATAGAAGAGGGAAAAGAAAGGCAGAAAATAATTTGGGACAATAGAAAAGGGGAGGGAATTTTTGGAAGCGGGAAATGATATCAACAATTTTCCATGGTAAAATATCTATGTAATGCGTGTGTGTGCCATTACATATTTTCTATTTTTATTAAGAATTATTTGTAGTAATTAATTGTACAAGGTTAAAATCTACATTATTGGATTTCCTATTTAGGAAATGGATGAAAATTCTTGAGAAGGCTACTGTGAGCACTCCAAATTATAGTTGAGAGTTCTTGTAGTCCCTAGCTATGATATTTTTTATCCAACCATGTATTAGAGCCCCGAAGGAAAGTGGAAAGGCTCGAGGAACTACATGGCAGAGAAGGGGGATCCCATTCCTTTGGTTATGTAGGTTGAGGGGGAGAGAATTGGTGGATTGGAACTGCTATTGGAGTAGAACATGGGTTTTTAGGCTACTGAATGTGGAGAATGGAACAATAGAACCCGTGTCTAGGAGAAACATCCCTTGTATGCAACCAGTTGGTTCATCTATTTAAATATAAGTTTTATGTTATCTTTATCATGTTTATTTCATTATGTAAATGAATATATTGAATGCCATTGTGTTTCCTTGAATGGTTGTATTCATGTTTTTATAATTATTGTTAGATGCATGAATACATTAACATGCTACATGTTGTTAACTTTATTATGTCAAAGAAAAAAAATTAAATGGGTATAGGTGCTTGGAACTTTTACAAGTGGTATCATAGCTTTGGTTTCAACATTGGGATTGTAGCGGTCTACTACAACACAAATAGAGTTGCTACCTGTGTTTTAGTTGGGGAAAATTTGTAGAATCAAGAAAATCCCTAATTGTTGGGCATATTTTAGTCAGAAATCAAAATGGGTATGTCAATAATATGAACTCAACAAATGGGTTTGGTAATAGAGACCAAAATGGTCAAATACATGGTATTCACAAAAGGTGTTTGGGGTAGAATTTGCATTCGCCTAGTAGAAAGGATATGAGGTCAAAATTCCCCTAATTCTAATTTGTGTTGGGATTTCTTGATGTAGAGGTCAACTTGGTCGATTAAGTGTTCGAATGTATCTTGGAGGGGTCGTGTTTGGCCCAAGAAGCTGATTTTTTGGGTTATGAATTTGTCGTGATGGTTGCGTGCTCAAAAGCGCAGAAAAATGATCGAGTGTCAAAACATTTTTGGTGGTTGATATAGATAGTGTCGACAAAGGAAAGTTTTTGTGGCTGATATAGGGCATATCGACAAAGAAACAATTTTTTCTACATGACGTGTCGACGAGGAAAAGTATTTTGGACATCGAAATATCAACAAGGAAAAGAGATTCCAACATTGAAATGTCTACGAAGGAAAGACATTTGGGCATCAAAATGTTGACAAAGGTAAGATATTCTGGAACTGAAATGTCGATGAAGAAAAGACTTTCATTGCATGATGTATTAGCGATGAAAAATATTTTGGGCATTGAAACATTGATAAGGAAAATAGATTTTGGCATTGAAATGTCAGTGAAGGAAAGACATTTATGTGTTGAAATGTTAGTGAAGGAAAGAGTTTCCAGCACTTAAATTCTAGTGAAGGAAACACATCTGAGTGCCAAAAATTCAGCAAAGAAAACACATTCCGACACTAAAACTTCGGTGGGGGAAGGATATTTTGACATCGAAACATCAACAAAGAAAGATCTTTTGGTGCCAAAACGTCGACGAGGAAAAGACATTCAGTGTTGAAATATTGGCGAAGAAATATTTTTTGGTGTTGAAACATTGATGAAGAAAAGAGTTTTGGGTGTTGAAATGTTGACTAGGAGAAAAAAAAATTGATCGCCCATAAAGGGCATGTATCAATGAGAGAAAGATCTTGGATCACTGATAAAGGAGGATTGGTTGGTGAGGAAGAAAGATTCTGACTCACTGTTATAGGGAAGAGAAGAGATGAGAAAGAAAAAGAGAGAAGAGAAGAAGAGAAGGAGAGAAGAAAAAAGAGAAAAGGAAAGGAGAGGAAGAGAAAGAGGAAAAAGAGGAGGAAGGGGAAGGAGAAAATAGACAAGTTTAGAAAAAATGTATGGAACCAAAAACTTGTTTTGGCCATAACAAGAGAAAAAAAACTCATAATCAAGTGAAATTTAAAGGGTATGTTTTTAGTGATGAAGGATACAAATGTTCTAGTGAGGGCCCTTGGTTAGTTCTTCTTATATTTTCTAGAAAATACAAAATAGTAGTTTTTAAAGATCTAGGTTGTGCTGAGTAACCGAGTCTTAGATAAAGAAAAAAAATTTATAGGGAGTGCAAAAAGCATGTATGAATATACCTAGTTTGGAATCTGGCAAAATTCAAAAGGGTTTGGAGTGGAGATGTCGAAATAAAGAAAAATCGACTATTCCCGAGCACTTTAGGAACTTTTGAAATATTTAGAGGAAGAAAGGGGACCCCAGATCACCAATAAAGAAATTTTATTTAGTCAAAATTTTATATACGCATCAATCCAGACAACTTTGTCTTGAGAGATTTTTTTCCAATAAGTATGGAGGAAATGCAAAAAGACAGAGTTGTCAAATCTAGATTGATGCAGAAGTTGGATGGAGAATCATATCCTAAATATGAGATTTGTTGTGTATTCACAATAAACAATAATATCAAAACCCAATATAAATGTTTTCCTGGTTCTCACTAGATTTATTTATACAAGAAGAAGAAGTTATCATTTGAAGATTTATTGTACCATTGATGAAATAGTTGCAAAAAGGGTGAAATTGTTGATTTCAGAGAGCCATAACTTTCAGCTCAGAAATTAGAATAAGGTATAAGTATACCCATTGGAAATGTAATCCAAGGGAAAACATGATAGAAGGATTGATTTTCTTGAGGAAGCATCTAGTTTTTTTATAAATATGCAGGAAAAAGGGAAATTCGACTCTGTGAACCATGCAATTGCTCAAGGTGAAATTTTTAAAAATAATCTCAATTTTGGAAAAACATTTCCAAATGTTAGGGTTACATGAAAAAACTGAGTATTGGTTCAGAAAGAGTGATGATACTAATGATAGTTCCTACGAAGAGGTATAGAGGCACATTTGGAAATGCAAGACTCTGGTAATCGGAAAAGGGATTGAGATTTAATAAGAAGGTATTGTAGATGAGTAGGGGAACACTCAAGCATAGAGTGTTGTGCCAAGTATTAATAACAATAAGGTTAGATGCCATGAGTGAATATTGTGTGGTTTTTTTGCATATTATAGTTCTAGGGTCCAATGGATAGGGAAGTAGTGCAAAACTTGTAGAGTTGGTTGAGCAATAAAGAACTTGTAGAGGGAAGTGGAGAGCTACGTAGAAGGTAATGGAAAGTGGATAGAGGAATTAGGAAGAGCATAGCCAAATTAGTATTCAACTGCTACAGAGTCTAAATGAATTGCAAGTACAAGTTGACAATAATTCTTTCATAAAACATGAAGCCATTAGGTGAAGAATGTCATTAATGAGCACATGAAGGAAAGGTAAGCTTTGATATCCTTGAAGGAAAAAATGTAGTGATGGATGTAAATCTTGCTGCAATAGAGAACAAGGATCTCATGAGATAATGCGCGAGTCATAAGGATGGGTAAATCATCTCTTGGGACTAGTCTATGAGGACTTATAAGGATTGTTAGTTATGAATAAACAACAATGGCTAAAGTATGTTATCAGAGTGTGTAGTGGAAGAAGGGTACAAGAAAAAATAATTCAAGATAAATGTAGCATTCCATTAAGAACAAATTGGCATTGAGTGGAAAGAATAGGGATTCATAGGGAATTACTAAATTCAATGAAGATAAGTGTTTTAAAATTTATCAAAGTCATTGGACAACTAAAGATAATGACAAGGGGTGCCATAATGATAATGACCAAGATGATTCAAGGATATTGAAGTATCAAGATGATGGAATAATATGAACTATATCATTCCAAGGTTTTGGAAAGTTCCAGAAAGGTAAGGTTGGAACATGGTTTCCTAAGTGGAGGCAACTGCCAATAGGACATAATGGCTATAATTTCAAGACGACCAAGTGGGATTTAGATAGAAAATGTTTAGATCAAGGAACGATAGTGTTGGATTACTAAGAGGGGGGGGTGAATCAGTAATAAAGAAATTTAATCCTTTTTCACCATAAAATGCAAGTGTTATATCAATGTAGAATTATCATCCAATAGTTTCAGAGTAAATAAACAATGAACAAATGAACAATCACACACATAAACAGTACACCAGTGTTTTACGTGGAAACCCAAAGTGGGAGAAAACCACGAAATTATTTTTCTTATATGTCTTTAAGAATTACATTCATTGGAAGCACCAACTTCCTTTGTTTTCTAGTTGCAACTGGAAGGAGGCTCCAACCCCCTAGCTTCTCAAGCTACAACTTGAGGGAAGATCCAACTCCCAAATTCTCTAGATACAACCAAAAGGAGGCTACAACTATTTTCTCCGACTACAACCGAAAGGTGGCTACAACCACCTGTCCTTGCCTCATCCAATCGCCTTGACGTATAAGTGGAATAATGGAACCATCGTCACACTATCACTGTGAGATATACTATTGTAAACCTGTACCAATCAACTTGCACCAAACAACCTGTACCAATAAACTGAACCATGCATCAAACATGCATCAACCTGTACCTCAACCTATAATCAATCTGTACCATAAAAAAATTCATCAAACATGCACCAACCTGTACCAAACAACCTATAATCAACATGTACCATAAAAAAGTGCATCGATCATGTACCAACCTGTACCTCAACCTGTACCATGAACAAGTGCATCAACCATGCACCAAACCTGTATTAATAACCTCTCACAACAACCTATCCAAACAACCTATCACAACAACCTGTCTCATCAATCTTATCAACCAAATTAGATCTACTCACCAAGATCAATCACCAAGACAAATCTCAAATATGTGCATCAACCAAGCATAACACAACAACTCGTAATCATCACCAAGATCAATATGTGCTTCTAATAATATATCAATACAAGTATGCTACATCATCCATAAATCATGTGTCAAAAATACTACTAACAAGTGCCTCCAACCATGTACCAAGTATGTACCAATCATGTATCAACTACTCATCAACTATGACTCATCAATATGTACCAACATAATCAACTATACATCTCATGTATGTGCCAACTCATCAACTACTTGTCTCAACCATGTATCCAACATGTACCTCAACCAAAATCCCTAATCAATTTAATCATCCAAATATGATTTGTAACTCTGTAATATACGTGGTGTATATGATCACATACCTGCAAACCTTCCTTAACTTTAACAACAAGAGACTAGCATTTTCATCAAATTTTACTTTAGTCTCATATGACTAGTTTTGGATTAGTCAACAACTCTAACTTGAAATAATCATAATTATGTACATGTAATGAATAAAGATATGAAAATAGTACACAATGTTCTTCAACGTGTTTTATGAAATTCATCCAAGTGTCACTACTTGGAACCTCTCAAAAAAGTAGTTATAGAAAAAATGGCATACCTTGTTGAATTCTGGCTTATTCTAGAGAGCGAACTTGTAGAGCATGACCCGCACGAAATATTTGTTGTATGGATATGAAAATTGTAAAAATAATACTACAGACTGTACTCTAACCATCATATTTTGTCTTACTGAATTTGGATCTGTTTTGAAGAAGTTATACGTTTTTACCTGAAACACTTGTTTTATACTAGTTTCAGGACTAGCCACAAACCCTATTTTCCACAGAGTGTAACTCCAAAAATACAACGACCCACAAGAAGAAATTTGTACCAAAACTACTTGGATATGTTTCCTCAATGGAATATCAATTTCACGGCCTGAATCCTTCTATAAAAAAAATTATTGTGAAAATGGTGAGATGACCTGTAAATAACATACCTCAAAAAGCATCATCAAAAGAATTTATCCTCCCTTGAATTTTGACCTTCTTCCCTTCACCTTCCCTCTGAAATTCAGCTTAGATATCCTTTGGTTACCTCAGTCACCTATAGATATTCAATATGCTCAAGTGTGATTAAAATGAGAGAGCCTTGCCTCTTATTTATACTTTCATGTAGCTTCCTCAAGGGGTTACCGTTTAACCATCTTAACCCACTTTCCTTATTTTAGGGTTAACCCACTTCTAACCACTTGAACACTTAGTAATTTCTCCATTAAATTTATTATTTAAATAATTTATTTTGTTATTCACCTTGAATTATAGTACACTCATCACTTCACTTTATTATTTACCTTCTAAAATCTCTTAAACCACTTTGACCTTTTGGGGCTTCTAGATGACTCATGAGGGTTTCCCAACTTCACATGGTCATAACTCTCTAACCGTGAGGATTTATGTGACGTTCCACATACCACTGGAAATGGTGGAATGACATATAATATCCATATAGAATAGTCTTACCTGCAAATATATCAAAACTCATACCATTATCCATCAAACAAACTTGGGTCCATTACCCAAACCTGGGTTCTCCAACTTCACATGGCCATAACTCTCTAACCGTGAGGAGTTATGTGACGTTCCACATACCACCGGAAATAGAATGACATGTACTTATGTTATCGGAAAAATTGGTAGGTGCGGACACTAACAAATCTCCCTAGATCCACCTAGATCTAGAACAAAACAGGATAGAACATGACACGTTCCTTAAGTTTTAAATATTGAATTTACTAACTAAAGAGGGATAGGTGACATACCGTTTAAATGCCATTTCCTCTCGCCATCTCCATCCTAGCTCCATTCCAACACTCATACAATGATGATCCTGCAAAAGAATGCAACCAACCAAAGTGATAGTCATAGCATAAACTCAATATAAACCTATGTATGTGATCAAGGAATCATACAATAAAACACAACAAGCTTTATAGGAAAGAATCATATTATTGTATCATATTAAATGTGAAAGAGAGATTACAA
>ML784474.1:436236-455157 GCA_009831015.1 Picea engelmannii
ATAAAACACAACAAGCTTTATAGGAAAGAATCATATTATTGTATCATATTAAATGTGAAAGAGAGATTACAACCATGGCCTTGATGTCGTAAGGTCCCTTCCAACTGTCCTTCATTCCCCACACACTTTCACTCCAAGAATTCCGAGAGCACAAATCTGATAGTATTCACAATCTATCTTGATAAAGAAAATCTCAAAGCCAAGCTCAAAAACTCCAAAGCTAACAAAAGCTCCAGAAATAAATCCCAAGAACCCCTTCTCCATGAGAGCTCCTCTCCTTTTATAATTTGAAGAGGATAAGGTGAGGAGGTTAGGATGATCCCACTAAATCATGAAAGCGAGTAAGATCCAAACCATTCGGATGCCACCTCACCATAGAAGTTTCTCCTTCTAGAAGATTTGAGAAAACACTCATTTTTCCCATGTGTAAGCATTCTCGCACCCTGCCAATAGATCATCCTGCGAACATTTTTCACCCCAAGTGTGGACATCCTGCAAGAATCAATCATTCTCGCACCCTAATACATAGGAAGCCTGCGAACTTCCTTTTTTATAGGGTTTTTACATAGGAAAATGCAACTTCTTTTCTCAGGAAAAGTTCCTCTCCCTTCTTTCTTCAGGAACTCAGGCCACTGACCCCTCTGAAGGCAACATATAGGTTTACATCATTAACGGTCATAGGGATGATGAAAATAATGTGTAACAGAGAGCCCCCCAAAGTATGAAGTTAGAACAAAGTGATAGCTGAAATACTTTGTCGAGTGTGTGTAGGGAACAAGGAACAATCGGTCGGAACCCTACCAACAAACAAGGAAATACAGTACAATAATATATCATCACTGAGGTAGGAATTCCCATACTCAGAATACAAATGACTCAAAGCATAAATGCCAACATGCGAAGATCCGTGTCAATTAAGACAAGTCATGGCCACCAAACATACATTGTGGATCCATGCCAATATGACTCAAATCTGAACATAGAAACCAAAAATACACTGTGGATCTATGTGTTAAAGACTCAAATTTGAACATAGCCATGAGACATACAATGTGGATCTATGCAACAATACAAACTGAATATACTCCAATGCAACCTGAATCTGTCAGAAAAGATCCAGGGTCTTCATCTCCACCACTCTATAGTACGAATCTAACCATGCGAATACATGTGTCAAAGTCGAACATGGTAGAAACCACTTGATTACCGTTCATTAGTGTATACCGTTAACAAGCGTGAGGGAAATCACCATTAATGTCAATAACTCCCAAGGTACTCTGGTACAATTCAACGAATGTGAATCAATGAGCTGAGGTCGAACACTTGGAGGAATCTCCTGATCAGGGGTCAATAATGAAAACCCACTGTCGAAAGCGAGGAAACCTGCCATTGAGGCATGCAAGTTCCAAGGTACCAATTGGTTTCTAAGTCTAATTATTGGATATTGAGTTGAAGTCGATAGGAAACGACTCGTCACAAGAGGGCCTTAATGTATCCCACATCAATGACACGAAACAAGTAACAAGATTTGATGCAGATCAGAGTAACAAGTGATTCAGGATTGACTCAGGGATGGCCAATGTAATAGAAGGCTTAAAGAACTGTAGAAATGATTGACACAATAGAAGGATTTTTGGGTTGGACATCTTTTTGAACATATTGACGACACAACAACTGTCTTGGGAACACTGACTCAATAACAGGGATCACAGACCGATTTGTAATCTTATAAAGGAGTATGATCAGGAGACAAGTGGATTTTCCAACCTAGACACAAAGCGAGTGAAAGGGTGTCATGTTCAAAAGTGATTCTTCCATAGAATACAGGTTTAGATACATTTCTCTCCCAAATTTTCCCCCACCATTTCTGGCGAGTACCTCTTTATTTTTACGCAAGCTTGAGGAGGATAACATATGCTTGTCAATTTAAGCTCATCCTTTGGATGAGTCCCTCATAGTATGTTTAACGAACCCTAGGAAGGAGTGGTTCGGTCCCATCACGGGTCTTTCGATGTTTATTTAACGAGTCCAAAGAAAGAAAACTCATGGGTTTTTCATGTTTAGAGAGTCTGAAAAACACTTAAAGAAAACTCTCTTAGTTCCTTTTTCGTAAAGTAGTCTAATGAGATCGAAAAAGAGATAAAATATCGCTCAACATACGTTTTCTTCAAATACTTTAACGAGCGTGAAAAGAACAAGGTCGCTCGACAAACTTTTCATTTTTAGAGAGTATGAAAAGAGCTTAAAGGGAACTCCAGGGGGTTCATTTTTCATATAACCTTTGTGAGTCCGAAAAAGTGATAAAAGTATACTCGGTTACATTCTCATTGATTTACGAGCACGAGAAAGAACAAAGACTAATCTCAGTACTTATTCTCATGTATTTACGAGCATGAGAAAGAACAAAGACTAAGCTCGGGATTGTTTTCATTTTTACGCAAGCTTTAAAACAAAACAAAACTATGCTTGGGATAGATTTTATTTTTACACAAGCTTAAAAACTAAACAAAACTATGCTTGGACTTGGTTTCATTTTTACGCAAGCTTGAACCAGAGGAAACTATGCTTGAGGTAAGTGGTTTCATTTTTACACAAGCTTGAACCATAGAAACCTATGCTTGCGACTTCCCAATGCATAACACGGGGATGGTTGGTACTTAGCCCCTAGCTTAAGAAACTAGCGGCTCTACTTCAGCATGAAGTCGAGAGGCTGAAAGTATTGCCCCCCAAGATTTGTTTCATCCAACAACAAAGGTGGAGGAAATGAAGCTTCAAATACTAGACTAAGGACTTGACTCAAACAGAGAGGGGGAGAACTATTTCATTTTTTAACGAGCTTGACATAGAAACAAGAACTATGCTCATAACCTCTATTTCATTTTTGAACGGGGTTGCCACAGAGACGAAAAAACTATCCTCGTAAGTGGTTTCATTTTTTAACGAGATTGAAATCAAAAAACCATGCTCAAGTCTGGTTTCATTTTTTAACGAGCTTGAAATCATAAAATCATGCTCAAAGACCTTTGTTTCATTTTTTAACGAGGTTTCCTCAGAGACGCAAAAACTATCCTTGAAGTCTTCTTGATCATGGATTCCAAGAGGACAATGCTCTGGAAGAACACCATGTCAAGGGACAAAACTCGGTCATGGCTTCCAAGAGGTCTTCACTGGAAGGAAGAAATACACTCTGGATAGACACCATGTCAAGGGTCACTACAGGAGTAAAGAGATCGAGATCTAACAACCCTATCGAAGAGATCACCATGTCAACTACTGGATCTAAGTAATCAGAAGTTGAATTCATGGGCGACAACACCACATAATTGACCTGTGGCGGGGGCGATACTGTTCGCATATAAGAACCATTTAGGGAGGCAAGCCATTCAGGGTCAATGAATGAAAGTTGATCAACAGTCACAATACTTCCATCGTGACGGAAATATATCACATGAAAAAGAGTGGACAAAATAGCTTTCATGGGATAGACATAATCTCACCCAAGGAGTAAAGCAAAATCCAAGGGGTCTTGGACGACCATGACATCAATAAAGACAGTTTTCCCTTCCAAAGTTACAGGAAACTGAGGGAGGGTCCCTAAAGGTTTATTGGTTCTTCTGTTAAAAGATAACAGATTCTGCATAACCGGTGCAAGTGGAGGACAACCCAAAGCTTGACAAGAAATAGAGGAAAAAATACTAACTGACGAACCTTCATCTATCAACGTTTGGGGAACGTCCAGACCACAAACCTGTACTGTAATCTAGAAAGGAATGTAAGAGGGAAGACAAGGTCCAGTTAGCACACCCCAATCAAAATGGATGGCCTCATTACTTGGAGGGGGTCCTACAGGAGAAGGAGGAATACCCCTCGGCATGGGAGATTCTATATCAATGAGAAAAATGTGGGTAGTATCGGGTTTACTCTCTAGCGGGAGAGTAGGATCGACCGATCATGAGATCAGATCAACCACTTGAGTTTCATTCTCCAAGGAGAGAATGGGGTCGATAGATGGAAACGGATCGACCACTTGGGTGACACTCTCTAACGGGAGAGTGGGATCGACCGAGGATGGTATCGGATCAACCACTTTGTCAACTGGTTCAACCAAGGACGTGACCAGATTGACGACATGATCAACCGGATTGACCGGTGAAGGGACCAGAGTGATCATTCCATCAACTATTGGAGGGTTGAGAGAAAGCTTGTGATAAGCAACTGGAAGTTGAGGCTGTGAAACAGTCATGTCTTCCAGGAATTTAGAGGCTTCTTCCATATGAGGGAAAATATGAGTTAGATGACTCCCTTTGCATAACATACACGGGAACTTTGCTCTACTTTTCTTCTTCCCAACTATATCGTGACTAGTCAATGGGAGGTCATCAACATGTTGTTCAGAGGCTAATGACATGGGTTGGTGAGGATGTGTAGACCAGGCTTCTATAACCTTGGATAGACCAGGGCAATCCTTCAGAAGATGGTTACCCTTACAAAGCCTGCAAGGGTACTTGGGCTTATGGGTTGTTTGGGTGATCTTGACATCATCAACACTCCCAGCACGATTAACAGTAACTGGTTGTTGTCCAACATGTTTGACAGTGGTTGGAAGTTTGGATCCTTGTTTATCTTTCTTCTTCTTAATCTTTCTTTTATTCTTCTTATTATTCACCGGGTTACTAGCTTCAGAACTTTCACTTGACGAAGAAGATGAAACACAAGGTGACCTTGCAAGTGAAGAAGGCGAAGAACACCTTACTAGTGAAGAAGGTGAAGGATCAACATGAGGTTGATGCTCTTGGGGGGAAGTGCTTACGACTGAAGCACTTACTGCATTCGGGATTACCTGAGTGGAAAACAACCATATCGGTAATCCAATTGTGAGACCTGGAAGGCTCAACGTAGCAATGTGAGGAGGACCAATGTTTCCATAAAAAGGAAAAACAAAGGGTTCCCCTGGAGCAGGTGTTCCTTCATTGGTCATTCCGGGAATTGACGCCATTAAATAAATCCATCCTAGAGTCTGCTAGGGAAAACAAACAACACACGCTAAAAATCTAGGAAGCAAGCAAACAAACAAAACCTTCTTACAATGAGAACACTAGTTGGTGATGAAATCCAACATCGTGGGAACAAAGTAAGAAGGGGCTGAGATAGAGCGGGTGGAAAAGTTACATTGACGACCTGCTTAATGGACTTACACCCTGGTGCAAGCTCCCACACATAATCATGGGTATACCCTCCAAGGAGCCTGAGTGAGTTTGGCCAACGTCGATTCCAGGTACCGTGAAGACTTTCCCCTCCACAGTCACCTCATGTAAAGAACCTAGAGAGATAGGCCACTAAGGTTACCAATTACTATAGTGATGCCTGGGGAAACAATCGACAGTCCGATCCACACGTAAGGGTAGGGTATATAGCCCGAAATCAACTTGAAAGGCTTCCACTCATCATTGTGGGTATACCTCTCAAACGACCCCCATAATACACGTAATCTCTAAACCAAGACAAACAAAGCAGGATGAGTTCGTAGGCTAGTAGTGTATTACAGTGTGAGAATCAAGGATTCTCGTAGGCTGGACACAGGTTGACTATGAGGGGTTCGAAATGGACTAAACACCAGGGTGTGAACTCAGGTGATTCTCGCAGGCTACTAAAGGTTGCAGTGCGAGAAGGTCTGTAAACAAGAAAAATTTGGAAAAATGGCAGAAATTTTGAGTGAACTTTCAGATCCAGAGAGTCTGGATGGATCTCCCACAGACTCAGAGACCATAAATCAAGCAATCAAAGCAAGGGAAACTAGACTAACTAGGAAACAATCTGTTCCCTAGTGGATTCGCCAATTTTGTTATCGGACAAATCGGTAAGTGCGGACACTAACAGATCTCCCTAGATCCACCTGGATCTAGAACAAAACAGGACAGAACATGACGCTTTCATTAAGTTTTAAATATTGAATTTACTAACTAAAGAGGGATAGGTGACATACCATTTAAACGCCACTTCCTCTCGCTATCTCCATCCTAGATCCGTTCCAACGCTCATACAATGACGATCCTGCAAAAGAACGCAACCAACCAAAGTGATAGTCATATCATAAACTCAATATAAACCTATGTATGTGATCAAGGAATCATACAATAAAACACAACAAGCTTTATAGGAAAGAATCATATTACTATATCATATTAAATGTGAAAGAGAGATTACAACCATGGCCTTGATGTCATAAGGTCCCTTCCAACTGTCCTTCATTCTCCACACACTTTCACTCCAAGAATTTTGAGAGAACAGATCTGATAGTATTCACAATCTATCTTGACAAAGCAAATCTCAAAGCCAAGCTCAAAAACTCCAAAGCTAACAAAAGCTCCAGAACCAAAGCCCAAGAACCCCTTCTCCATGAGAGCTCCTCTCCTTCTATAAGTTGAAGAGGATAAGGTGAGGAGGTTAGGATGATCCCAACCATTCGGATGCCACCTCACCATAGAAGTTTCTCCTTCTATAAGATTCGAGAAAATGCTCATTTTTCCCACGTGTAAGCATTCTCGCACCCTGCCTATAGAGAAGCCTACAAATAGTTCGCACCCTAAGTGTGGACAGCCTGCGAGAATCAATCATTCTCGCACCCTAATACATAGGCAGCCTGCGAACTTCCTTTTTTATAGGGTTTTTACATAGGAAAATGCAACTTCTTTTCTCAGGAAAAGTTCCTCTCCCTTCGTTCTTGAGGAACTCAGGCCACTGACCCCTCTGAAGGCAACATATAGGTTTACATCATTAACGATCATAGGGATGACGAAAATAACGTGTAACAACTTCCCATCTAGAATAGTCTTACCTTCAAATATATTAAAACTCATAACATTATACATAAAACAAACTTGGGTCCATTACCTAAACCTTTGTGCTACCAAAATTCGCTACCGGACTTTCTCCCAAGGTTGAAATCAATCAATAAGGGTTGAAATCAATTTAAAATATCACTCTCCAATGGTTGAAATCAATCAATAAGGGTTGAAATGAATTTAAAATATCATTCTCCAATGGTTGAAATCAATGAAAACGAAAAATATGTTGGATTACTGAGAGGTGGGGTGAATCAGTAATACAAAAATTTAATCATTTTTCACCATAAAATGCAAGTGTTATATCAATGTAGCATTATCATCCAATAGTTGCAGAGTAAATAAACAATGAACAAATGAGCAATCATACACATACCAGTACACCATTTTTTTACGTGGAAACCCCAAGCGGGAGAAAACCATGGAATAATTTTTCTTATATTTCTTTAAGAATTACATTCATTGGAAGCACCAACTTCCTTTGTTTTCCAGCTACAATTGGAAGGAGTCTCCAACCCCCTAGTTTCTCAGGATACAACTTAAGGGAAGCTCCAACTCCCCAATTCTCTGGCTACAACCAGAAGGAGGCTACAACCCCCTTTGTTCTTCGGCTACAACCAGAAGGTGGATACAACCACCTATCCTTTCTCCATTCAACCGCCCTAACGTATAAGTAAAATGATGAAACCACTGTCACACTATCATTGTGAGATATACTGCTGTAAACCTGTACCAATCAACCTGCACCAAAAAACCTATACCAATAACCCTAACCATGAATCAACTTGTACCTCAACTTGTAATCAACCTGTACCATAAACAAGTGCATAAACCATGCACCAACCTGCACCAAACAACCTGTAATCAACATGTACCATAAACAAGTGCATCAACCATGCACCAACCTGTACCATGAACAAGTGCATCAACCATGTACCAAACCTATACGAATAACCTGCCACAACAACCTATCACAAAAACCTGTCTCATCAATCTTATCAACCAAATTAGATCTACTCACCAAGATCAATCACCAAGAAAACTCTCACATATGTGCATCAACCAAGCATAACACAACAACTCATAATCATCACCAAGATCAATATGTGCTTCTAATAATATACCAATACAAGTATGCTACATCATCCATAAACCATGTGCCAACAATACTACTAACAAGTGCCTCCAACCATGTACCAAGTATGTACCAATCATGTATCAACTACTCATCAACTATGACTCATCAATATGTACCAACATCATCAACTATACACCTCATGTATGCGCCAACTCATCAATTACTTGTCTCAACCATGTACCCAACATGTACCTCAACCAAAATCCCTCATCAATTTCATCATCCAAAACAGATTTGTAACTCTGTAATAGACCTGGTGTATATGATCACATACATGCAAACCTTCCTAAACTTTAACAACAAGAGACTAGCATTTTCATCAAACTTTACTTTAGTCTCACATGACTAGTTTTGGATTAGTCAACAACCCTAACTTGAAATAATCATAACTATGTACTTGTAATGAATAAAGATATGAAAATAGTACACAATGTTATTCAATGTGTTTTATGAAATTCCTCCAAGTTTCACTAATTGGAACCTCTCATAAAAGGAGTTAGAGAAAAAATGGAATATCTTGTTGAATTTTGGCTTATTCTAGAGAGCGAACTTGTAGAGCATGCCCTGCACGTAATATTTGTTGTATCGATTTGAAAATTCTACACGGAATACTACAGATTGCATTCTAACCAATTCATTTTGTCTTACTGAATTTGGATCTATTATGAAGAAGTTATGACATTTTTATTTGAAACACCTGTTTTAGACTAGTTTCAGGACTAGCAACAAACCCTAATTTCCACGACGTGTAACTCCAAAATTACAATGACCCACAAGATGAAATTTGTATCACAGCTACTTGGATATGTTTTCTCAATGGCCTCCCAATTTCACGGTCTTAATCATTCTATAAAATAAGTTATTGCGAAAAAGGTGAGATGACCTGTAAATAACATACCTTAGAAAGCATCATCAAAATAATTTATCCTCCCTTGAATTTTAGCCTTCTCTACTTCATCTTCCCTCTAAAATTCGGCTTAGATATCCTTTGGTTACCTCGGTTTCTTGTAGATATTAAATATGCTCAAGTGTGATTAAAATGAGAGATCCTTGCCTCTTATTTATACTTTCATGTAGCTTTCTCAAGGGGTTATCTTTTAACCATCTTAACCCACTTTCCTTATTTTAGGGTTAACCCACTTCTAACCACTTTTCCTCTTAGTAATTTCTCCATTAACTTTATTATTTAAATAATTTCATTTGTATCCACTTTGACTTACATTAAACTCATCACTTCACTTTATTATTTACCTTCTAAAATGTCTTTAACTACTTTGACTACTTTGACCTTTTGGGGCTTCTAGATGACTCATGAGGGTTCTCCAACTTCACACGGCCATAACTCTCTAACCGCGAGGATTTATGTGACGTTCCACATACCATTGGAAATGGAATGTCATGTACTATCCATATATAATAGTATTACCTGCAAATAGATCAAAACTCGTACCATTATCCATCAAACAAACTTGGGTCCATTACCCAAACCTGAGTTCTCCAACTTCACATGGCCATAAATCTCTAACCGTGAGGAGTTATATGACGTTCCACACACCACCAGAAATGGCATGATATGTAATACCCATATAGAATAGCCTTACATTCAAATATATTAAAACTCATACCATTATACAACAAACAAACGTGGGTCCATTACCCAAACCTTTGTGCTACAGGAATTTGCTACAGTACTTTCTCCAAGGGTTGACTTAAATCACTAAGGTTTGACATAAATGTACAATATCACTCTCCAATGGTTGACATCAATGAAAACCAACAATCCATACCAACTTTCCATCAACCTAAGTCAATTGTCTGACAATCTCCCCCTTTGGCATTGATGGCAACACCAACATTGATGGCAACACTTAGTCATGATAACATTCATGCTTATACTCCTCATAAATGTTTCTATCTCTCCCCCTTTGACATCAATGGAAAAGGGTATCTCCCTTTGGGGCTGCTCCCCCTGACTGAACTCTCATTGGGTTGCTCCCCCTATCTACATGTCTCTGTGCTCTCTCTCCAAGTATTTATATCCTACATTTGATAAATATATCCCCCTTTTTCATCAATGGAAAATGTATCTTTCCATCTGGGGCTGCTCCCCCTAACTGAACTATCCTTGGGGATACTCCCCATAACTGAACTCTTCCTGAAACTAATCCCCCAACCTGAATTTTCCTCTTTATGGTTCTTCCTCGTGTAAATCTAAGACATATAAGATAAGCATTCAAAATCATTCATTTTGGAGTAGAAATTACTCTGAGTCTCTGGTGAAAATACTGAAAGGATTCCCTTGGAAGAGGTTTTGTAAAGATGTCTGCCACTTGTTCTTTTGTGTCCACATATTCAAATATGATGTTATTCTCTGCAACCTATTCCCGTAGAAAGTGATACTTTATTGGAATGTTCTTCTTCTTGGAGTGCATCATCGGGTTCTTTGAGATACCGATGACGCTTGTATTATCAAAATAGATTGGAATGGGCTCATCATACTCAACCTGTATATCTAAGTAGAATGATTCTCCATTGGTGCTAATACATGTGATTCCTTTGGTGCTACTTGAAGTCGTGCCACCTGTCCAACTGCCTGCGTTACATCTGGTCTAGATGTTGTCACATATAGTAAGCTACCAATCATTGACCTGTATTTCCTCTGGTCTGTAGACTTTGAATCATCATCTTTTCTCAACTTGCAACTAGTTTGCATAGGAGTGGTAACTGGTTTTCAATCTTCCATTCCAAACCTCTTTAGCATTTCTATGATATAATTAGTTTGAGAAATAAAAATTCCTTGGTTTCTTTGACATATCTGAAGACCCAGAAAGAAGGATAGTTCTCCAAGTAATGACATTTCAAATTCATTCTGCATATCCTTTGCAAATTTTTGGCTTAACTTGTCATTAGTACTTCCAAAAATAATATTATCAACATAAATTTCAATTAATAAAATACTACCTTGAGTTACCTTGATGTAGAGGTTGTTGTCTACGCTTCCTTTCCATAGTTTGTAGAGATCTTTGTCATTGGTGTTTCTGAGAATTACTCTATTTTGAATGTGAACTTTTGTATGCACTACATGTGTCCAAAAAATCTCTATCAATTTGGAATCCATTAACATTGTTCGAGCCATTTCCTGTGTATTTATCATCCATTATGATAATGTTCCTTTGTATTTGAACCACTCTTTGAACCAATCTATGAATCCATGATCGCATCCATATTGTCCAAGACTCTACTTGCACAATTGTCCATAATGCTGACCCATTTATCATTATACTATCATGAAGTATTGATTAATCCATCAAATTTTACTTCTGCTAACTGACTGCTCCGGATCCATCTTCTCAAACTATGCAAGCTGCTCAAATGATGGTTCTTTGGTCTATCACAACTATGGAATAGAATCCCCCTATCTAATATTCATATTACTTGGGAGTCTCTAAGCCGGATGGCTCAAAACAATTCCTGCTCTGATGTGTATTCATCATCATCTTCATTGGTAGATTCATCATCTCTCTGATCTCTCACTTCTTTCTTTCTATCTGTGGATTCATCTTTCACTACAATGCCTAAAAGTACAATCTCTTGAACTTGTTCCTTATTACTTGTCCTTTTTTTCTTTCAGTTATTTTCCAAACCTTTATGTATCTGACATCTTTCTTTTTCTCTATAGAATTTTCTTCATCTCGTTTTATTGTCAATCTTGCGATCTATGGGACCTGGTATTTTTTCACCTGTTCTTCATGTTTTCTTATCCATACTTTCTTATATCTGATATCAATGTTATCTTTCATGGAAGTATCGATCATGATTCTATAATCACTAGCTATGTATCCATAGTTATGACATTTGTAACATTTAATGTTACGTGGGGCCACATAAGCACTTCTTTCTTGAACATTTTTTTTATAATCCTTGCAATCTGCAACAATATGTACAAAATTAGTACAATAAAAACAATGACCATAAAATAAATTTGCATACCTGGGAGTGAATGATCTTCTTTGTGGTGTATTCCTTCTGAATTTCTGCCTTGACTGATCATGATCATGATTGGAGCTTCTGTGTGGCTTGAACATGAATGGTCTTCTTGAAGATGTATCTTCAATAGTTTTCTTAGATTTTGGTTGACCATGATTCCTTCCTTTGAGTACTTTTTCATAACTCTTTATATTTTCTTCATTCTTCTTTTCTAACAACCTTGAGTGCTTCTGTTCATTCTCTAAAAATGATGTGGATGTTTCTGTCTCTTCAACGTTCTTGTTGAGCTTGACGATTTTACTTCTCAATGTGACAGCTTCTTCTTCAAGATTCTCAACCTCTTCTTCTTTCTTCATTATCTAAGACTTCGTGACTTCTTTTGTTCTTTTCACTTCTTCAAGCTGATTTCTTAAGTTCTCGATGACCTGTTGGGCTTCTTAAAAAATGTGAACACTTTACTTTTGTTTCATCAATTCTTTCTTGAGTGACTTGTTTTCTTCTCTTAGTTCATCTAAAGCAATAATCAATTTTCTAGTGATTATGTACTCTTCATATTCTGAATATGTTTGGCATGGTGAACATAATTCTTCTTGATCTGTATCTACATATTCTTTGGAATTTTTTGAATCTTTGATGGGTGAAGAATATATGTCATGTAATGTATCCCAAAGTTCTTTGGCTGATGAACATTTACCAACCTTTTCTCTTACCGGATTAGGTAATCCTTCCCAGATGAAATCCATTTCTATTTTTTTATTCTTCTTCAATTCCTTCTTGGTTGCACTCTTTGCCCTTTTTGAACTATCATATCCTCTAACAACTCATAGAAAAATATAATGTCCCTGTGCCTGTAAAAATAATTGCATCCTTATGCTCCACATATCATACTTAAAACCATTATGACCATTAAACATTGGTACTCCATTCTCAAAATAATCCATGATCTCCTTCCAGTGGTTAAATTGTTTCCTGAAGGAACCGACTCTGATACCAATTGTTGGATTACTGAGAGGGGGGGTGAATCAATAATAGAGAAATTTAATCCCTTTTCACCATAAAATGCAAGTGTTATATCAATGTAATATTATCATCCAATATTTGCAAAGTAAATAAACAATGAACAAATGAGCGATCACACACATACACAGTACACCAATGTTTTACATGGAAACCCAAAGCGGGAGAAAACAACATAATGCTTTTTATTATATGTCTTTAAGAATTACATTCATTGGAAGCACCAAATTCCTTTGTTTTCCAACTGCAACTCGAAGGAGACTCCAACCCCCTAGTTTCTCAGGGTACAACTTGAGGGAAGCTCCAACTCCCCAATTCTCTGGCTCCAACTAGAAGGAGGCTACAACCCCCTATGTTCTTCGGCTACAACCGGAAGGTGGCTACAACCACCTATCCTTGCTCCATCCAACCTCCTTGACGTATAAGTAGAATGATGGAACCGCTATCACACTATCACGGTGAGATATACTACTGTAAACCTGTACCAATAGCCTAAACCATGCATCAACAATGCATCAACCTTTACCTAAACTTGTAATCGACCTATACCATAAATAAGTGCATCAACCATGCATGAAACTGTACCAAACAACCTGTAATCAACATTTACCATACACAAGTGCATCAACCATGCACCAACATGTACCTCAACCTGTACCATGAACAATTGCATCAACCATGCACCAAACCTGTACGGATAACCTGTCACAACAACCTATCCAAAAAAATTATCACAACAACCTATCTCATCAATCTTATCAACCAAATCAGATCTACCCACCAAGATCAATCACCAAGACAACTCTCAAATATGTGCATCAACCAATCATAACACAACAACTCATAATCATCACCAAGATCAATATGTTCTTCTATTAATATACCAATACAAGTATGCTACATCATCCATAAACCATGTGTCAACAATAATACTAACAAATGCCTCCAACCATGTACCAATCATGTATCAACTACTCACCAACTATGACTCATCAAGATGTACCAACATCATCAACTATACACCTCATGTATGTGCCAACTCATCAACTACTTGTCTCAATCATGTACCCAACATGTACCTCAACCAAAAGCCCTCATCAATTTCATCATATAAATCTGATTTGTAACTATGTAATAGACATGGAGTATATGATCACATACCTGCAAACCTTCCTTAACTTTAACAACAAGAGACTAGCATTTTCATCAAACTTTACTTTAGTCTCACATGACTAGTTTTGGATTAGTCAACAACCCTAACTTGAAGTAATCATAACTATGTACCTATAATGAAGAAAAATATGAAAATAGTACATGATGTTTGTCAATGTGTTTTATGAAATTCCTCTAGGTGTCACTACTTGGAACCTCTCAGAAAAGGAGTTATAGAAAAAAATGACACATCTTGTTGAATTCTAGCTTATTCTAGAGAGAGAATGTGTAGATCATGCCCCGCACAGAATATTTGTTGTATGGATCTAAAAATTGTACACAGAAAACTAAAGACTGTATTATAACCACTACATTTGATCTTATTGAATTTGGATCTGTTATGAAGACGTTATGACATTTTTACTCGAAACACCTGTTTTAGACTAGTTTCAGGACTAGCCACAAACCCTATTTTCCACGGCGTGTAACTCCAAAAATGCAATGACCCACAAGCTAGAATTTGTATCACAACTACTTGGATATGTTTCCTCAATGGCCTCCCAATTTCATGGTCTGAATCATTCTAGAAAACAATTTATTGTGAAAATGGTGAGATGACCTGTAAATAACATACCTTAGAAAGCATCATTAAAAGAAAGTATCCACATTTGAATTTCGACCTTCTTTACTTCACCTTCCCTCTAAAATTTGGCTTAGATATCATTTGGTTACCTCAGTGACCTGTAGATATTCAATATGCTCAAGTGTGATTAAAATGAGAGATCCTTGCCTCTTATTTATACTTTCATGTAGCTTCCTCAAGGAGTTACCTTTTAACCATCTTAACCAACTTTCCTTTTTTTGAAGTTACCCCATTTCTAACCACTTTTCCTCTTAGTAATTTATCCATTAAATTTATTATTTAAATAACTTCCTTTGTATCCATTTGACTTATATTACACTCATCACTTAACTTTATTATTTACCTTCTAAAATCTCTTAAACCACTTTGACTACTTTGACCTTTTGGGGCTTCTAGATGACTCATGAGGGTTCTCCAACTTCACATGACCATAACTCTCTAAGCGTGAGTAGTTATGTGGTGTTCCACATACCACTAGAAATGGAATGACATGTACTATCCATATAGAATAGTATTACCTTCAAATATATCAAAATTCATACCATTATCCATCAAACAAACTTGGGTCCATTACCCAAACTTGGGTTCTCCAACTTCACATGGACATAACTCTCTACCCATGAGGAGTTATATGACATTCCACATACCACCAAAAATGGAATGGCATGTAATACCCATATAGAATAGTCTTACCTTCAAATATATTAAAACTCATACCAATATACATCAAACAAACTTGGCTCCATTACCCAAACCTTTGTGCTACCAGAATTCGCTACCAGACTTTCTCCAAGGGTTGAAATCAATCAATAAGGGTTGAAATCAATGTAAAATATCACTCTACAATGGTTGAAATCAATGAAAACCAACAATCCATACCAATTGTCCATCAACCTAAGCCAACTGTCTGACACAATCCATACCAAGTGTCCATCAACCTAAGCCAATTGTCTGACAATCTCCCCCTTTGACATTGATGACAACACGATCATTGATGGCAACACTTAGTCATGATAGAATTCATTCTTATACTCCTCATCAATGTTTCTATCTCTCCCCCTTTGACATCAATGACAAAGGGTATCTCCCTTTGGGGATGCTCCCCCTGACTGAACTCTCCTTGGGCTGCTCCAATGTCTACATGCCTCTGCGCTCTCTCTCCAAGCATTTCTATCCTGCATATGATAAATATCTCTCCATTTTTCATCAATGGAGAAGGTATCTTTCCATCGAGGGCTTCTCCCCCTAACTGAACTGTCCTTGGGGATACTCCCCCTGACTGAAATCTTCCTGAAACTGATCCCCCAACCTGAACTATCCTCTTTATGGTGCTTCCTCGTGTAAATCTAAGACATATAAGATAAGCATTCAAATGCATTCATTTTGGAGTAGAAATTACTTTGAGTCTCTGGAAAAAATACTCAAAGGCTTCCCTTGGAAGTGGTTTTGTAAAGATGTCTGCCACTTGTTCTTTTGTGACCACATATTCAACTATTATGTTCTTATTTGCAACATGTTCCCATAGAAAGTGATACTTTATTGGAATGTGATTCTTCTTGGAGCACATCACTGGGTTCTTTGAGATACTGATGGCACTTGTATTATCATAATAGATTGGAATGGGCTCATCATACTCAACCTGTATATCTAAGTAGAGCGTTGCTCCACTGGTTCTTCATCGGTCATCAATGCAACCTACCCAATCTGCATCTGTGTAGGCAATAAGTGATAGATACTTTCCTTTTGGATACCATAATACAAACTCTTATGTTCCTTTGAGATATCTGAAAATCCTCTTTACTGCTAAGACATGTGATTCCTTTGGTGTTGCTTGAAATCGTGCCACTTGTTCAACTGCCTTGATGTAGAGGTTGTTTTCTGCACTTCCTTTCCATAGTTCGTAGGGAGTTTTTTCATTGTTGTTTCTGATCATTACTCTATTTTGAATGTGAATTGTTGTATGCACTGCATGTGTCCAAAAATATCTGTCAATTTGGAATCCATTAGCATTGTTCAAGCCATTTCCTGTGTAATTATCATCCATTATGATAATGTTCCTTTGTCTTTGAGCCACTCTTTGAACCAATTTATGAATCCATGCTCTCGTCCATACTATCCAAGACTCTACTTGCACAATTGTCCATAATGCTGACCCATTTATCACTATACTATCATAAAGTCTTGATTAATCCATCAAATTGTACTTTTGCTAATTGACTGCTCTGGATCTGTCTTCTCAAACTCTGCAAGTTGCTAGAAGGATGGTTCTTTGGTCTGTCACAACTATCGCATATGTCACAACTATCACATAGACTCCCCCTGGCTAATATTCATATTACCTGGGAGTCTCTAAGACGGATGGCTTAGAACAATTCCTTCTCTGATGTGTATTCATCATCATCTTCATTGGTAGATTCATCATCATCTTCATTGCTAGATTCATCATCTCTTTGAGCTCTGAATTCTTTCTTTCTGTTTGTGGATTCATATTTCACTACAATGCCTAAAAGTACAATCTCTTGAACATGTTCCTTATTTACCTGTCCTTCTTTTCTTTCAGTTATTTTCCAAACCTTTATGTATCTAACATCTTTCTTTTTCTCTGTAGAATTTTCTTCATCTCGTTTTATTGCCAATATTGAGATCTCTGGGACCTGGTCTTTGTTCACTTGTTCTTCGTGTTTTATTATCCATAATTTCTTATATCTAATATCATTGTTCTCTTTCATGGAAGTATCGATCATGCTTCTACAATCACTAGCTATGTGTCCATAGTTATGACATTTGTAACATTCAGTGTTACATGGGGACACATATGCACTTCTTTCTTGAACATTTCTTTTATAATCCTTGCAATCTGCAACGTTATGTCCAAAATTAGTACAATAAAAACAATGAACATAAAATAATTTTGCATACCTGGGAGTGAATGATATTCTTTGTGGTGTAGTCCTTCTAAATTTCTGCCTTGACTGATTATCATCATGATTGAAGCTTCTTTGTGGCTTGAACATGAATGGTCTTCTTGAAGATGTATCTTCAATAGTTTTCTTAGATGTATCTTCAATAGGATGTTTTTGTCTCTTCAACATTCTTGTTGAGCTTGGCGATTTTACTTCTCAATGTGACAACTTCTTCTTCAAGATTCTCAACCTCTTCTTCTTTCTTCATTATCTGAGACTTCAATTCTTTCGTTCTTTTCACTTCTTCAAGCTAAATTTTTAATGTGATTATTTCTTCTTCAAGTCCTTTCTCTTCTTGACCAAACTCTGCCTCAAGATGGTTTAGATCGTTAGTTCTTTCCTTAAGATGATCTGTCAATATCTTCTCTCTCATTTATGCTTCTCCCTTTTGTGCTTCTATGTTGACTTCCAAATACTGCTTTTGATATTCAATATTTTCTTCGATCTTTTTGGCTTCTTCTAGTTGAGTTCTTAAGTTCTCGATGACCTGTTGGTCTTCTTAAAAAATGTGAACACTTTCCTTTTGCTTCATCAATTATTTCTTGAGTGACTTGTTTTATTCTCTTAGTTCATCTAAAGCACTAATCAATTCTGCTTCATAATTGTCTTCCTTTTCAATCAATTTTTTTGTCTCATTTCCTTAATGGCATTCTATTTCAAGATGTCCACGTTTTTCACAATTAAAGCAAAACAACATACCTTTTATGATTATGTACTCTTCATATTCTAAATCTATTTGACATGGTGAAGATAATTCTTCGTGATCTGTATCTGCGTCTTCTTTGGCATTTTCTCAAAATGTGATGGGTGAATAATATATGTCATGTAACTTATCCAAAATTTCTTTGGCCAATGAACATTTACCAACCTTTTCTCTTACCAGATTAGGTAATCCTTCCCAGATGAAATCCATTGCTATTTTATTATTCTTCTTCAATTCCTTCTTGGTTGCAGTCTTTTCCCTTTTTGAACTATCATATCCTGTAACAACTGATAGCCAAATATAATGTCCATGTGGCAGTAAAAATACTTTGATCCTTCTTCTCCACATCTCATACTTAAAACCATTCTGACCATTAAACATGGGTACTCTATTCTTAGAATAATCCATGATCTTCTTCCAGTGGTTAAACTGTTTCCTGAAGGAACCGGCTCTGAAACCAATTGTTGGATTACTAA